>JACEVL010000039.1:0-554343 GCA_020284085.1 Aporrectodea caliginosa
CGAGAGCGCGTTTCGCTACATTCTTAGTCATAGTGCAAGGTAAACAGATAAGTTTTTAATTTTGTTTTAAACTGTGCAACAGATATGCACTGTCGAACTGAAGGTGGAAGACGGTTCCAATTCAAAGGGTCCTGAGATGGAGAAAGCACGGTTTCCAAACTTCCGGTTTGTGTGCGAAGTACGGTGAAATCCCCTCTCGTCGACATATATATATATATATATATATATATATAATTCGTATAATTAATAATTATTTAATCATTAAATATGTCAGATTCTTAAGTCTACGAATGAATACATACATAATCCAATATTTAACGACATCGGAGTCCTCTAGTATATATCATATGTAATAGACGATTTAAAGGTGTTTAAAGTGTGCTAATAACATTTGTAAAATGAACTTGTTAAACGACTTCTTGCGGCTAGCCCTACCATTGACTTCAACCGTTGCCTTAATGAACATTGTATTTTATGTTTCGAATGTGATAATATGGTTACTGGGTGTGTCATAACAAAATTGATTAGTGTCGCCCTCCTCATTTCTTTAGGCCTAATACTAGTAATAGTACCACCACTAGCTACACTGTCTCCTCTTCGTTGTCTCTTTCGCAACTGTACTGGATTCTTCCCTCTGACAAAACGCAGCGCTTGTGAATAAGCTGGTGCCATATGCTTCACTTTTTAGTTGCGTTATGAAAATGTTACGATTACGATTACGAGACACTGGCGAAGTTGTGTCACTCTTAATGACCTGAGAAAGTTAGAGTGAGAAGCAGAAGGAATGAATATAATCGATGGATCAGAGTTTAACGACATCTTGCGACCCATCAGGGTAGAAATTTCGTTATTGATATCCTGATTTCACCGGCGTCCCGAAGCCAACTCAGCTACAATGAGTACAATAATAATAATAATAATAATAATAATAATAATAATAATAATAATACATATATGTAATAATAATAACATAATAATAATAATAATAATAATAATAATAATAATAATATAATAATAACCTAATAATAATAATAATAATAATAATAATAATAATAATAATAATATCTTTTCTTTAATTTAGCGCCTGACAAACGCACTGCCCTGTACATTTACATGTTATGCAATTGAAACAATCTTAACTAGTTAACTACTAACAGAACAGACAGCCTGTAATACACGGCGCTAATAGCAGCCTACAAAGCAAATCCGCCCTAACGGGGCTCGAACTCAGTACCTCTACGCACTCTTCGCCAGATGTTATCCAACGCGCCACCGGACCCCCCCCACCCCAATGGCCGTACACTCCCAGTGTGATGATGAGACACGCGAGACAGGACTGGTCACCATCCGCCCTCATAGGCCGAGGCTAAGAAAATGAAGTCGCTAACACTTCATACTCATGTTTGCACCTCTCAGTCTATATAGCCAACGATTGCTCTTTCCTCTATGTCATCAATTGCCGTTGACGTCGTGGTCGAAAAGATCGCAAGACAAGAAATTAACAATGGAACGAAGATTGGTTATTTATAGCGCGTTTTAGACTTGATTTACCGGTGTCTAAGCAGACCCTTTCTCTGTTCCTAGAATTCAGTGTTTAGAGTTATTTATTAATCAAAGGTTTAACGTCGCCTTATGACATCAAAGGCCGTTGACGACAATTCACAATGTATACCATACAATGAAAACGAGAAATTTAACGTCCAAACGACACCATTTAAAGGTGTCAAAATAAATCTTTACAATGTCACAAAATTCAATGTTAAACGACATAAAGTAATGCATCGGTTAGGCCTTAGTGTTTAGAGTTATGTTGTGGTTGGCCATTATATCCAACAGTATAGCGACATCATAATCATTAAAGTGCATAGTTTTCATCGTAACTTAGACCAAATTATTTGCCAGTTGGGTTATTTTATAATAATAATTGTTGATTGGTTAGTTGCTGTGTCAAAGCAAAGGTGATTAGCACCGTCCTCCTCCTTTATTCAGGCTTTGGACTGGCACTACCACAGTACGGGCAGTGGCGGAGTTATTCCACCAGAGAAAAATAGCTGTATAAGGTCAGCAAAATCCGATATTAAGGTGTTTAAATTCAACCTAATATATAAATGTCAACCATTATGGTGTTTAGCAACATAAATTATTAGGTGGTCCATACCTTTGATGTTAGACTATGCTACCTCTAACCGTAGAAAGAATTTATCGGAAGGGTGGTCGGCGAAACTCAATACTAATGACGGATCGAAAATGAGAAAAATATAAGGCGAGTTTTAACCGATATAAAGGTGTCTTCATTAAACCTCATTGTAAATGTTAACATGAATGTTTAGCGACAACACGAAGCAAGGTACTGTTGATTACTTTATAGAGAAAGTGACACATTTCGTACAGAGTAAACGGTACTCGGTTCGTACCCGGATCCGGCAAATAGTATATCCACTGAGAACTGTTAAAAAATAATTTTATGTCGACGTCAACGGCCTTGTTGCAATAACAATGGATCAATCCACATACATCGTTCCTTAAGTTAGTCTGACAGACAGCCATGGGTACGAAGTGCTGACGACTTCCTATTCTTTAATCTTGGCACACGGGCCAGTCCTCTCCGTCGCCGTCAGATCTTCCCAACGACAGTGTACAGACAGTGTACTCATTATAGCTGAGCTGGCTAAGGGGCGGTTAGTTTTTCGATGGCTCCTTCTACGCAACACTAAGAATTCACTACCTCTGCGAGTATACAACCATACCATGAAGTTCTCACGGACCCGGTTCGATTTCCGTATGGCCCCATAGGTTTAGCTCATGCCTTCATTCCCTAGGTAGCAGCAAAAGTACAACGAGCTTGCGCCTTGCTTGGCTACAAATTTGTTGATTTATGTCTTCTGTAATTTGTGTTCTTGTCAACTGTTTAATCGTCGTAACATGTACATGTACATGTACAGCGTAGTGCGTTTGTCAGGAGCTTCATTCAAGAATATATATTGTTATTATTATTATTTTACATTCATCTTGGCTTCGTACTAGTACACGATCGACATCTAGTGTCTGCTAAGGCCCTTAAAGTCCAAGTCAGCCTGTTATGCCTATTAATACAATCACACAATCTAAATGTGATGACATCCAAAACACATAGCAACAAAATACAAAAATACCGAAAGAAATCAAATCAACTAAACACCTCTTTTAAGAGTAACTTTCACCCTATAAGACAAAGCAGACAAGAGGTGCTATTGTTCAGTCCTCCATGGCGGATCTCAAAGCTTAGCCATTGAACGTTGGAATCTCCTCAGCGGACTCTATGCAAGAACCTCGGATATATAGATTGCTGACGCAAACGAGCCTCTCTCTCATGAATCTGTAGAATTTGTTACTATGATGAGTGAGAACTGTTCTAAACAATTAGACACCTCTTTTAACTCTGGTATTTGTCCTATAAGTCAAAGCAAAAAAAATTTACATTTAACTACCTAACTTAGCTGCAAGAACAGTCTAAATTGTTTACACACCTCTTTAAATGTAATATACAACCAATAAATAAAAGCAGAAGTGAAACAATGTATTCCAGCAAGGACAGTCAATAATTCCGTAGTACATGTAGTATACACATTAAACGACACAGAAATTCTGCAAATTCAACATGGTCTTTTAGACTGTTGGGATATTCGTCATCGTAAAGTCCAAATTACTAAAGCAAAGCGCATAGCACCAGCTTATTCACGAACGCAGTTATCTAAGACACTTGAAAAATAACTTTTATTAACTAGCAACCTAAAAATGAATATGTATACATATACAATTGTTGGTACTTGTCGGTTAATTCACCCCATTTCATTTTTCCAATGGTAATGACTTCCCCACGTGAAATTAATTCAGCCCATGCAACTGGTGTCGAAAAACAGAACGATATGTAATGTAATGTAATGTAACAAAACATTTATAAAGCGCCACTTAAGAGTCTCTCAGAAGCGCTCAACACGTGGCCATCAAACAGCTGAAAAATGCGTCTTTAAGAGTTTGGAGAAAACCATATAGCCGCGTGCAGCACGCACAGACGGCGGAAGAGCGTTTCAGATCCGTGGCGCCGCAATCGAGAAGTTCCGACGAGCACAGGTGGTGGTTCGAAACGAAGGTATTATCAAGTCATTTCGCGAGGCAGACCGGAGAGCCTGCCGACCAGTTTGAGTGCCAACTGGAAGGCACAGTTCAGCAATGTAGTTCGGAGCAGTACCAGTCGTAGCCTTCCAAACCAGCGTAGCAATTTTGAATTGCACACGATCAGCAACTGGAAGCCAGTGGAGCTCATGTCGCATGTAGTCAGATATATGTGAATATTTCGGTAGATCAGCCAGTAGATATGGCTGGGTACAGTTGAATTAACCGAATTAGCAAAATATTCAGCATATTTTAGCCCTGGTATATTGCAGGTCAACCAAATGACAGTTTCGTAATTAGAACAGATGGACCACACTAACCCCCTAACCCTGACCCTAACCGACCCTCACGACGCATAACAACGACGCATCGACATAGCTTATAGAACTTTACGTCGTTAGGGTCGGTTATGGTCAGGGTTAGGTTAGTGTCGTCATTAGAAGACAGATAAAGGCTACGACATAATGCTTCTTATGAAACAGTTACAAAATGGATGGACTTGTACGGATATGACGTCAGCACTAGGACTGTGCTTAAAAGGAAAGAAACGCGTAAAAATTTATTCCGGTGCATGAACAGGCAAAGGTAGACGCAAGAATGAAATCCGGGTGAATTAACCGACAAGGTAGACGAGAAAATGAAAATGGGGTGAATTAACCGACAAGTACCCAATTGTTTCTATTTCGGCTTCATTATATTCAAGTCATAGCTATAATAGTTCCCGTTTTGCAAAAAGAACTGTTGCGTCATGCAATATGCAGCAGTTACTTTCATCTATGTTACAGGGAATGAGAATTTTCAGGGTATATGTGTGTACCCTAGGCAATGTGTATATGTGTATATACATCTACATCTTCAACCATAACCCAAACCTCTAACCCTCAAACCTTAACCCTAACCGCGAAACCTAACCTATAACACTAATCCCCAACCCTAACCTAACCATACATTTTCAGTGTATGTACATATAACTGAACATATACATTCTCTGAATTTTCAGGTACTAGGTTAGGCTTAGCGGTTAGGTTTAGAGTTAGAGGTTAGGTTAAGGTCGGAGGTAAGGCTTATGGGCTATGGTTAAGGTCAGGGGCTAAGGGAGGGTTGGATTAGGGTTGGAGTTAGATGTATATAAACTCTGAACATACAAGACCTTGACAGAAATTACCTGTTGGTAGTTGGGTGCCCGTTAGCGCATTGGATAACAGCTGGCACATAGAGCAAGCGGTACCGAGTTCGAGCCTCCGTAGCGCGGACATGCTTTGTAGGCTGCTATTAGCGCAGTTTTATTGCAGGCTGTCTGTTCTGTTAGTAGTTAAGATTACAATTGCATAACTGTACACTGTAATCACACTGCGTTTGTCGGTTTGAATTAACTAATGAAAATTATTATTATTATTATTATTATTATTATTATTATTATTATTATTATTATTATTATTATTATTATTATTATTATTATTATTATTATTATTATTATTATTATTATTATTATTATTATTATTATTATTAACATCACAGAAACAATATACAGTACAGTATGATCAGCTAAAACACCTTTAAATCATTGATTATGACCCTATATATAAGTAGCCACTAAATTTCGTCACGTCACGTTATGCAATCATATACTGTGTTGCAATGTAAAAGAGTACTTTTAACAAATATAATACATGTATGCTTTAATTGGTTAATGGAATTTTTATTATGTGTGTTAGATACATGTACAGTTTAAAAGAGTACTTTAAACAATTATGATACATGTATACTTCTTTGGTTAATGAACTTTTTTATTATAGTGTTATTGTTTGATACATGAACATTTTAAAAGAATACCTTAATCAATTATAATACATGTATGCTTTCTTAGTTAATGAAATTTGTCAGGACATAATGATCACAGACAGTATGAGATGAACTACTTTATGTTGCAAAAATATTGAATATTAGTTAAATTGTAAAGCTCCGTTTGACACCTTTAATGGTGTCGTTCGGTTGCTATAAGTTTCTGGTTATGATTGTATTGTATATTTTCTATATTGTCGTCAACATCCTTTGATGTCATAAGACAACGTTAAACTGTGGTTAAATAAAAAAATCGTCACGTTACATTCTTTGGATTTGGCATCGAGAAGCTCCGGAAAACACCGGAACGTTCTAAATTCCTTGTTCGAATATTAATTTGTTTGAAAATTTCATTTCTCACGGCTGCCGGGGCCGATGACGTTGATCTCACCTTAAAGGAACTTAAGTATCTTTAAGTAGTGTCTGTTTAACGACACAGAGTCATTAGAGATATGATCACCGTCGCCCTTCTCCTTTATTCTTCTTGGGTCTGGCACTACGCGAAATAAGTCACGTTTAAGGACTTGCCTGAACGTATAACAGAAGGAACTGTGTAACTAACGATGGGTAAAGTTGAACCAATAAATAAACGAAAATTTGTAATACCTAGCATTGGGTGGGACTGATTGAAGGTGTCTAAGCAGAACTTTCACCGCTACAGGTTCGATGGTTTAACGACATTTACTGGTTATCATATCTTGTAACGGTGACCTTCTTTGCCCCATCAATAGTTATTGTGGCGTAGACTTCGTTATAACGATTAAGGAAACGTATTTATCGACTGCCATTGCAACGAAATCGAAGTATATTGTCACTTTGTGAATATACTGACCAATGCTTTGAAATTGAGGTAAAACCTTGGCTAATGTGCTGGACGGAAAACAGAGAGGTCACGGGTTAAAATCCTCATCGAGGGCCCAAAGTTGTCTTGAGATTTCTGCTCCATATGCGCCCCCTGTCCAACTCAGCTCTAATGATTATACCTAGACACGGTTCTCTAAAAATGCATTCACTTGCCATTTAAGAAGAAGAAGAAGAAGAGCAGTCCCCCGAGAGCAGCCATTAATATGAAGAGCTAGCTACTTCATTTTCTTAGCCTCGGCATATGAGGGCGGGTGTTCAGTCCTCTCCGTCACCGTCTCATCTTTCCCACGGACAGTGTACGGTCAGTACACTCAGTACAGCTCAGTTGGAAGTGAGGCGGCAGGTGGAGCAGAAATCTCCAACCTGGCCTCTGCCGCCGCTAAGTCCATGTGTGCAGCCCTGCCCCGGCTGCCCGTGCCTACCATTGATAATAATTTATGGGTAATAATAATATTATGTCGTGTATGTGGATCGTATGTAGCGATACCTTATACTACACCCACGTAACCCATCCTCTGGGGATTAGTAATAGAGACATCTGTCGCCTGTTTCAAATAATATTACGTTACGTTTAAGGTTTGCTGTAAGTCATCAAAAACCTTGATCGGAAAGCGAAATATATATAGCGTATGACATAAGCGATTTAAAGGTGTGTAGACTGAACCTTATATTACAGATTTAGTACGCTTAACGACATCTTGTGGTTGTGTCACTATAATTATGATGCGTTTGAAGACTTATATGGAGGCCTTAGAAAATTGAAATCTTTAAGAGAGCTGAGAAATATAATAGTATGTATGTATGTATGTATGTATGTAATATTGTATGTATGCATGTATGTATTTATTAGCACTTGTTATTCTACTCAGAGGCGCTCCCGACTACAGCGCGGACGCTGAATCGGAGTTTCACGCCAGAGCGCATGAGCAATTGCGAGTGAAGGACTTGCCCAGGGTCCCTACGCGACGGCTTGAGGCGGATTCGAAGCCGCAACCCTCCGGCTGCAAGGCACCGAACATACGCGCCCCAAATAGTGTCTGTCAATAGTGATTTAAGTGTGTTTAAATCACAAATCATAGCATTAGTAAGCTTAACAATATTTTGCGGCTAAAGAAACCGTTAGCTATTGGTCCGATGATGCCTAAATGAAGAAAAGGTTCGGAGTTCTCAACGTGTATACAAGGTCAAGTAATTCGGAAGCAAAGCATTGAACGAAAATGCGACTTACATAGTGTCCGTAATAAGCTGTTTAAAGGTGTCTAAAATGAGCCAAAGGGTCATCGAATCAGAGTGTTTGACGACATCTTGCGCTGTCTCAACTGATAAGTTACGTAGTTAGACATAGTAGTTATCGTACTAATCGGAAACATGCACCTAGAATGCTAAATATATTGTCTTGCATTAATAATCAAAAATAATGTCGTTTGCGTCGGTCCTTCGTAAAGAGGCCTAATACTACAATCACGTTACGTATTCCATCCTCTGACTATATTAGTGCAATGACGTTATAAACGACGTCGACCATGTGCTTAAAAAGTCATGTGAATAACACGGATCCTAAATCGTCATTTTATATTTTGTTGAGCGAAAAGAGCTCGAAAATTAGGACCCAGTATAATCCACTGATCGAACTGAACGCGAGTAAGTCTGTGCTAACCATTGCAACGAATTATAAAGTTGATTTTACACCGAACAACTCGATTAGATCGGTCTTAGGTTTCCGTCGCTGGGTATATGGTGAGGGATATAACGAATCCGAAGAAATAGTGAACATAATGAGTGTAAACAGTTTGAGGGTGACTAGCGATATAATCGGAGCTTCGTACGCTAACGGAACGACGGGAAACGTGATATATTCGTTTTTCCCTAACGTGGGGCCGGGTTACAAGATTATCGAAGTACCCCACAATTTGATCTATCTACCCGTTACGCTACGCACGATTTCATCGATGGAAACGAAGCTTACCGACCAAAATGGAAACTTGTTGAACCTCAGAGGAGAGGAATGAGTCGGTACACGAATGTAAAAGTTAATATTTCGGAAGGGCAAAATGACAAAATCAAACGCGCGCTCGAAGCGAGGTGTGATGGTGTGAGTATTAGACTGTCTCACGATGATCTGTCGGGAGAACACGTTTTGGCTCTTACACAAGCGCAAATTAACAAGATGACGAAAGCGTATCAGAATGGAAAGGGTGTAACTATCAAAATGAGTAAAACGCAGTTAGTTCATAACGCCAAAGTCGAAGGAGGATTCATCGGAGCTATTCTACCGTTTCTAGCAACGGCCGGCAAATTCCTTCTTTCTAGCATGCTACCTAGTTTAGCACAGGGAGCAATGGCTGGTATAGGATCTGCGGCCGCCTCGAAAGTTGTAGATAAAATTAGCGGGTCGGGAGTATTGTACATCAATAAGAACGGAATAACGGGTAAGGTGAAAGCGGCCGGAGATGGTTTGTATCTGTCTCCATGGCCAAAAGGTATTTCGATGGGATCGGGATTGTATATGAAAACCGGCAAAGGATTGTTCATGAAATCTGGTGACGGACTTATACTAGGACCTAATTCACCGTTTCAGAACATTCCGCTTCTCGGGTGGTTGCTGTAAAAATTTAATTTCCTATTTACAAAATGTCTCGAAACTACTTGAGACCGATACACAAGTTTGGTACGAAACCCGTTCGTTCGAAAAATTTCTTAGTTAATCCAGTTGAGTGGTTGCCAAAAAAGGAATTGACGCATATACCTTTGAGGCAATATGGTAGTCAAAGATGGGAGATTTTTGCACAACGAGAGATAACGATTGAACCCAAAGAAACGGAAACGATAGAGTCTGGGCTCGGTGTTCGAATGACTAGAGGCTGGTGTGGAATATCGCTCAGACAGGAAATCCTGGCAAGTGGATGTGCTCTACAAGGAGAAGGAATCGTTACCGGAGATATCGCGGACATCGTCGTTACAATTTCAAACGATTCCGATTCGGTAGTTACCATAATCGAAGGTGACCTAATATGCATCATCTATCACACCCAACGCCCTAGGCCCGCAGTAATTTGAAAAATAATATTGTATAATTAAAATATGACACGAGAGAATTCAGCAATCGTAATGAAAACGGATGCAGTCGACGGAAAGGCTGACGTTTACCGACTTTCGAAGATTACAGAAATTCAAACAGAATTCGAAAGAGAACGAGATACAAGGGCAACGCTAAGTACGAAATACAATAGAAGCGTAAAAATAATTAGCGGGGTAGACGACGTTCTAGGTGTGGCTACGATGGGGCTCGCTATTTCAGGAATCGGTGTTCTTTCTACTGTAGTCGCTGCCCCCGTCGTGATAGCGCTGGAAGCAATAGCGGTAGTCGCTATAGTTCTACGTTTTATCGGCGGTCGAGTCAATAAGAAACTCGCGCTGAAGGCGGAGAAGCATGAAAAGATCAAAACGCTAGCCGAAGCAAAACTCAACACGATCAGCGGCCACATTTCGAAAGCTTTGGAAGACGATTACATTTCAGGTGAGGAATATTCGCTAATTCTAAACGAACGCGTGAAATTTAACGAAATGAAAGAAGAAATCAGAAGCAAAATAAAAGTCAGCATAGACGAAGCAGCTGAAAATCGAGAAACTATGGCCGAGTCGTTCAAGAACGCGTTTGGCAAAACGATGACAACGCAAACGTAAAACGTAGAACGTAGAACGTAAAACGTAAATTGGTGAAAACGTAAAACGTAAAATCATATTGATAATTACGTTTTACGTTTTACGTTTCAAAACATTATACTATATATTTTAAAATAATGTCGTTTCTGAACATAACCGATCCAGCGAAAAGAGACTTCATCGTCGCAGATTTTCTCAAGACGAAGAAGAATATTCAACAGAACTTTCTATCGGAGAAATTAGGTGACATAGGGATGCAGCAAGAACTAACGAAGTTGTACAAACCGATCGTCGACTCGCAATCGGCAATATCGAAAGAACAAAACGCTTTGCTATCTACTATCAAGGAGAACTCGGCAGCCACGTCTAGTGCTCTACAAGCGCTTCCCGCGTCGATAAAATCCATACAGTTTTCGCAGTATCCTTCAATAGAGGCGTATGAGGATCCAGTCGAAGACGTTAGAACTTTAGAATTAGGAAACTTGGCAGCGAAATACTTGCACCAATACGCTTCGAATAAAAAGTCTACGGATACGACGTTCGGTCTCAGTTCCAAAGGCGGCGTGTTTTACATCGGAGACACGCCTGTAGCTATCCAAAAAGACGATATAACGGTTGGAGAGAAAACTTATGCAGGGACTCCCGGACTTTGGGAGCTACTAACGATGCAGAAGCCGAACGAGTCGATATACGACGGTAACGATCTGTCAGATTACGCCGAGATTCTACGCTCAACGAATGCTATGAGACAACCAAACAATCCGAGTAAACCAAAATCGTCTCGAAGTGAAAAGTACAGAAATATTATCAAACCGATATGGGACGCGAAGATAGGTAGAGGAGTCGTCGTTATCCCGCAAGATCCTAATGCGCTAGTGGAAATGTTGTCTTTACGAATAGCTAGCTTTCAGGCGGGTAATACGGGAGTGAGAAACGAGATCGTAGGTATATGCGACGAACTGATGAGACAAGGAGTGTTGAACAAAGACGAGTACAAAAACTTAATGTCGCAATTATAAAAATGCTAGTCATCACAAAAAGAAGGTATATGAAAAAACACGCTATCGGAGGAGCAGGAATATTCGATACTATTACGGGTGTTTTCAAAAGGCTCTTCACATCGGGCGTTGCTAACCGAGCCGCATCGACAGCACTTAGCATGGGCAAAGATGCCGCGAAAGAGTTGGGAAAAAAGGCGCTAGATGTTGGAAAGAATACCGCAGTAGAAGCCGGTAAGCGATTGATGGACAAAGCCGCTGCAAAACTTTTGGCATCATCGGTACTGTCACCGCGCGCTGTCGAAAACCAAAAGATTGAAACGATACCACCAGCGCTTACGCGAGAGAATGCGGCTATCTTGACGCGGCTAATCGATAAGAGCGTAGGGTCTGAAACTAATATTAATAATATACTAGCCGGTAACGGACTCGGAAAGCCTTCTTCTTCGAATGCCGTGTCCATTCGTGATCTCGTGCGTCATATCAACAACGGAGCTGGATTGAAAATCGCGTGATAGATACTTGAAATTATAATCCTCGGTAAAATAAAATGCAGTCTGATATTCTAAACTTTACAGAAGTCTCGTCGGTCGACGAAGGAATCGAACAATACGAATGGCACGAATACGAACCGGCGGCGAGAGCGAATCTAAACTCAGCCGGTGAGATTCGTATCAATATCGAAACACAAGATCTATTTTGCCACCCCTCCGAGTCTTACTTGCTGATCGAAGGTAGGCTAGTCAAAGCAGCGGATGGAGCGGCGTACGTCAACGCCAACGCAGTAGCCATCGCCAACAACGGACTCATGCATCTTTTCAGCCAAATCGGGTATACCCTATCGAGCCAAGAAATCGAAACGGTATATCACCCGGGACAAGCAACGACGATGCTGGGTTTGCTGAAATATCCGGACGACTTCGCCAAAGCGCAAGGTCTTAATCAGTTATGGTGCAAAGACACCGGTGCAACCGCAGTGATAGCTGATAACGTAGGTTTCGCGACTCGTCAAGCGTATCTTATTCAAAAACCAACGACAAAGGGAACGTTTAGTTTCATCGTGCCTCTCAGTCATATTTTCGGATTCTGCGAAGATTACGATAAAATAGTGTACGGACTGAAGCACACGCTAACGCTGGTTCGCAAATCGGACGACGATGCTGTTTTCAGAGTCGCAGGCGCGGATGCTGCTGCGGATGCTGCGATTGCAGGAAAAATTGACATCGGTAAAATCTCATGGTTCATGCCGCACGTTACTCCGTCGGACATGGAAAGAGCGCAGTTGTACAAAACTATCGAATCGAAAGAGTCGCTACCCGTTGCGTATCGAGCGCGGCAATGTGATACTATAACGGTTCCACAATCGACTACTTTTGGCTGGCGTCTTAGCGTCAAGTCGGCTCCTGAAAAACCTAGGTGGATAGTCGTTGGATTCCAAACCAATCGCGGTGGTAACCAACAACATAACCCATCTATCTTCGATCATTGCAACCTCAAAAACGCGTACGTGATGTTGAATCAAACGAGATACCCAGCCGTCGACTACGACCTATCGTTTCCCGACCAGAAATTCTCGAGAGCTTACAGAGACGCGGCGACGTTCAGCGAAAAGTTCTACGGAATGGATCAACTGATTACGCAAAGTAACATCACCCCAGCCGATTACAAAGATCTGTATCCGCTCATGGTATTCGACGTTAGTAAACAGCCGGAAAAACTGAAATCGTCGGTCGTCGATATCCAGATCAAATTTATTTTCAACGCTGCGGTCCCAGCTGAAACGCAAGCTTACGCGGTTGTAATTTCGGATAAGTTGTTGAACTTCCAATCCGACGGTAAGAAAATGAGTGTGGTGTATTAGAAGTGATGATGAAAGTACTAGCGGTGAGGAGATTACCACCACCACCACTACTACTGAGGAGAGTACAAGCAGCAGTGAGGAGAGCGGCGGCGGTGTGTAAGAGAAAGATCTAATTGACTTCGAGGAGAGTACTTGCGTTGAATAGAACGGCGATATAAGAATTCAAATAGAAATGACTATTTGAATTCTACGACTTATGTATTGTAAACGTATAATTGCATAGCGTCAATTCCCTGGTTAAGCCAGTCATCCTCTAGAACCGTAAGTTTGTAATACCGATACGCGGTCGTCGTCGAAATATTGAAAAATGTTGGAAGCGGTCCGGTCGGTAACGTAGCAGCCGTCGCTAATAATGGCGTAAACGTTATTCCATCATTACTCGCTGTGAGACTAACACCCTGAGATTCCAACAAAAGTTTCACCGCGAGTCTCCAAATTATAACCGGCTCGGGGCACTTTATTTCTAACCAAGAGGTTGTACGGGCAGCAGCTGAAAACCAAGACCCACCCAAGTTGTTGAAAGCTCTGTACGCTTCATGATTAGCGGTATTCGAACTGGCATTAGCGACGAAGCCGGTCATACTATAATTGGCTTCTAAATTAGGAATATATCCAACATGGCATTTTTTCCAAGACTTGTCGACGTAATTCTTCGTAACCGCGTCTTGTGCCGCTGGTGGGTTCGGCTAGACCTGTGATTCGCGCCCCATTCATATAGATATCTTTGAACACATTTATTCTTGCAAAGGGATCGTGGCTAGTCCGAACGATATCGATAGCGACTTCATCATGTATTCGAACACGTAATCCATCAGTCGTTTGTAGCGTGATAGGAACGTTCAACTGACATAGCATTTTATTCGTCGTACTACCCAACAATAATGTGAATTGTTTATTTCCTCTCAAATCCTTACACCCCATCGTGCGTATGCGATCTACGTCGACATTTAGAATTAGATTACCCGTCATGATATCACCAGTCTTCGATACCTTCGTAGCGTCTTGTTCATCGGCGTATTTCTTGGTAGTCAAATCGTTATCTTCGGCCGGAGTATACGTCATCGATAGATTTTCGATCGAGTTCCCTCCCATATTTAAATTTCCCACGAAGGCGTTCGTTCCATCTAGCCTGACAAAAGTATTATTTACTTGAGTCAGCGTGACACCTCCTGCGACTACTCTTTGCATAGAACCGGAACCTGAATCGGTATGTCCAAATTTATCAACTGGCATTGTGTTTTTGAATATACAATATTATTAATATAAATCGTTTACAACTTCTTGAAATTTACGACCGTTAGAGATCGCTTTCAGTACGTACAAACACAAATGACCGCAAAATACTTCATTGTCCGGCTGTATTCGTTCGCTGTTGTAATATACAGAGCCGCCCAAATACTTCAACAGCTCGGTTGGTGGTGGAAGGCCGTAGCTGTCGAAGTAAAATTTGTCGTTACCGTTCTTGAAAAAACAGCACCAATGTGACCCTACCCCATTAGAATCGTCTAGGTTGAGAATACCACACTCCTTCCGTCTAGGTTTCTTCAGCAGCTCATCTCGTAGAAAAACTCCACTAAAATTTGGAATGTTCAGCTTCTTCGCGGCATCCAATAATTCAAAATTCGTTAATGGATGATTTGGAAGGACCACACCTTCAACATCGATATTTTTCACACTTGTTGAGCTCATTTTAGAAAGTAATATGCTTTTACTTCCTGCATAACATACAGCCAGCGATCTATTTTGTTAGATTTTTGGATATTTCTAAGAGGTAGCAAAGGGCGTATATTCTTCCAATTCATAGCTTTCTGAAGTTCCTCTTCGTCTAGCAAATTGAAGGAAGATATCGGTAGAACGTGGTCGAGTTGCCAAACCGACCCGTAATTTTGCATAGTCATTCCTTCTTCCAACTGATATTCAATCCACTTTGTAAACATTTCAAAGTCAAGACCGATAAGTTGCCTGGTAGTTTGTGTTTTCGACTTACCTCTCAATGCTCTGCCGAGTCTACATCTTAGGTTTGAATGTAGTTTGAACTCTGGGTCGTATTGTGCTCGGGTTTTCGAGTACGCGCAATTATATATTCTTTTACAATGTTTGCAAACATTGTCTAGCCCGTCTTTGTGGCATCTGTTTTTTGAATATTCTGAAACATTCTTTTCTTTCTTACATTGGCTGCAAACTTTTTTCTCTTTCGTTTCCCTATCCACAAGTAGCGAATATTTTTGAGTAAGTTCCTTCACTGTGTTATGTTTACACGTTCTGCAGCTGGGATAATACCCGCTCTTTTGTGATTTATCTTTGTAAAATTCGTTCAAGGTTTTTTCCATTTTACATTTGGAACACACTTTTGAGACTTCCATTTTGTATTATCATATTTATTTTTATGTATTTTTAGTTTTCAAAGAGTAGTGGCCGTATGCCAAAGTATGGATTCCATCTTCCAAGATGGCCCGTTTGTCGTCATCGCAGGAAAGCGCTATTTTGTTGATCTCCTCGGTGTATACATCATGAAGATGCGATCGTATAACATTCATTCTACGCGACTGTTCTCTTTTCGTAAACAAGCAATCTTTGTAATCTTGGTGGGTTATCGTTTTCTTCACGACGTTCTTCTTCACACCCTTGCATTTCTTGTAATCTTCTCCAGCCATTTTGTACGAGTACAGCTTCGATCGCAAACCTACGAACTCTTCAATCTGTTTTCCACCAGCTTCGTCTTTGAACATACCTATCACTTTCTTATTTACCCCGGTTTCTATACCTGATGGATGGTCTTTTGGGTAGTCGCTTGTGTCAAATCTACTTCGAACGTCCCCAGCGATATCGGCGTAAAAGTCTTCGGTCTTCATTTCATAGGCTAGCGAGTCGGTATCGGTGAATAGCAGTTTAGCTCTATCACCGTACTTGGCTTTGATATAATTATAATGAAAATCATACATTAGCGTTTTACTAGAGTCTAGGATACACATGCCTAGATATATCGGTTTGTTGTAGAACAGCTTGGTCTTCTTCATGTGAATGGCGATTAGATTCTCATCGAAGATAGTTCGCCTGTCATAATTGGTTTTGGCTGTGAGCTTGATAGCCTCTTTCTCATCACACACTAATCGCACGTCAACTCTATTCTCGATACATTCCATTGTTTTCCCGAAGACACTATTGTTCATGAGCTTGAAAAAGTCTTTCTCGAAATCGTTAGTTGCCTTCGTTCGTAAGTCAGTATTCAGATCGATATACTTTTTCAGCCAGGCGTCTTCTTCGAACATCAATCCTCTATGAATTTTTGTGATCTTCAAGCCGAGACTCTCGTACAATTGTAAATTACCGTAGTGTAGAACGTACTTCGTCTTATTGTTCAGGTTTGGAATCAGTTTTGCCACATCCGAACCTGCGGGTTTCATGCTCTCTGGAGCTAGTGGGTAATCGTTGTGAAGATTGTGCAGCTCTTCTGGATATTCTAAATCGACTTCTAGAATGCATCCAACCCCTTCTCGTTCCGTAATATGCCTCCAATCGTTCAGTTCGCTATCACTCATCCACGTAAATTCATGAGTTGGTAATAGGCCGCTCATCGCCCAACCATACAAGTTATTAGCGTCTAAGTAAGGAATGAACGATGAAGGCTCACGGCTATTGAAAGCTTCTCCCATGTACTTGTTGTTTGCTTTCGCGTATCGATTCGAGATCGTGCTGACTCCCCCTCTGATTCCCTGCTTGATCATGAGTAGCATATCGTAATCGCTCAACAATTCCAACTCTACGCCGGTTAACTTCAATGCGGCATCCCAAGCTAGGCCGGGTGAAGTGAAATACCAAGCGGGATCGAGCTTGTAATTCTTGGTACAAACGTCTCTGAAGTTTTCGAATACATCGGCTAATAGTAGAACATCCGAAACGTTGTACAAGTCGTGATATTCTCGTAACGTTTTGAATCCAAACTCGTTCCATACCGCTCTCGCGTGCTCGTAGTCTTCATCACTGATATCCGAGTCGTTCAGTTTTGAATAGAAGTTATGTTTTGGGGGCAATTCTGTTTCGCTGAGTCTTTCAACGCTGTCAACGTAGTCGTATGGGTAAACTCCTTTTCTGAGTAATAGATCGAGCCGCTTTCCCGAGAACTGTTTCCCCAGATTCTTACACTGTTCTTTGCTAAGATTCTTCGATAATGCATCGAGACTCGAGGGCATGAATCTGAAACTATCGATGAAGCGTAATTCACGCTTGACCGTTACCTCTGTTCCTTCCTTGTTTACAAACTTGCCAACCGCAACTTCTCTGCTGAACGATATATATTTTTCTTCGTTACACGGAATACATTTAATTTTCTCACCATTCTCACCTCGTAATTTCTTCACGAATAAATGCGCATCATATCCAGAAAGGTTATGTAGCACAACGGGGAAGAACTTGGGGACTCTATACTCTAAATTACACTGGTTATGAGCTGCGCCTCTGAATTTACCACTCAAATGACAGTGATCCCTAACTCGATCATCGCCTAACTCTCCTCCACAGATGTGACAGCTCGCAGCTTCATCGAAACATTTCTTCTCAGTTTTACCGAATATCATCTTCAAAGGGAATTTGAACCGATTGTATATCTGTTTTACATTTTCTACGAGAGTATCTACGAATATCTGGGCGATATCGTCGTCCTCACTTTCAGCCGTGTACGACACCGGATCTTGCGAGTATAGGCTGTCGTCGAAGCATTTCATGTAATAACAAAACGAGCTAGGTACATGTTTTTGGTATTTATTGGTGTAAGAGGTATTGGGATTGGGTTGACAGGTATCGATCGGTTTGATGAAAGACTCGAAATCCGCATAGATTACGAAAGGAACTCTCATCGATTTGAAATAATGCTTGAAACTTAGCTTGGTTCCTGGGTCAGGAAGGACTATTCGTTGGGCGTCTTGTCGCGAACAGTACTCGCTATGCTTAGCAAGCGAATCTACTTCTCTGAAACCAATCAAACACCTTCTACAGTAGTGCATTGAATTATGGGATTTTTCTGTTCGTAATGCTAACAATTTGTTAAAATTCTTGATCCAACAGTAATGCTTCTTTTCGCCGTCGGAAATAAGCAATAAGTCAACGCAGATATCGCTTTCATGCTTCGATATATATAACGGGTATACTTCCCTTTCATAACCGAACACGTTAACGCTAATGTTATTGTTGCGCTCAAATTTACCTATTATATTTGCATCAGCAGCAACTGGGAATTGAATGCCCCTCCAATCGAGCTTCTCAGATTGTTCTATCAAATCTCTAGTGATTCTTTCTGGGTGGTTATCCGTTTGGTTCAACGCTCTAGTAATACACCATTTGAAACATTCATCGTCGGTGTTTTTCAGGTTGATAATAGCCTTCTTATTTGCCAAATACTCGGGAAGTGGAATATACGAATTACCTTTCAACGGTTCATATCCCGACGTATCGATATCCAACTTCGCAACGGCTTTGAACCTCCAATTACTACCTCGCATCTGATAACTCGCCATGCTCTCCTTAATTTTATCCACCGCGTTGAGATATATTTCACCTACGTCAGTTGAGTCCAAAATGATTTCAGTCTTTGATTTGAAATTAGGTTCAGCCTCAACTACTTCCCCGGATTTCATATCCGCTTTCTCCATTACACACATAAGATTGAATTGAACTTTTACCCCGCGATTTTTCGTTAACAGACTGACTACCTGAGGCCTAACAGCATCGAGGAAAGATGTGGCGTCGATACCATCAGCTCCGTCGATCGTGTATCGCTTTGTAAATCCCTTGATAGCCTTCGCGGTCTCTAGGATTTCGAACTTCTTCTTATTAATTTTGCTGAAAATACTCGAAACCTTTGACTTCAACGCGTCCAATCTTTCATTCACAGGCTTCTGTTCTCGAGGAACTACGAAATTAATCAACCAATCTGAAAAGGTGTTGAGTTTGGACCTTACCTTATTCTTCATCTCATTCAAAACATTACTGAAATATGATTTCCAAGTATTAGACGGCGGCGTGTACTTACTCGGAACAAGCGTTGGAACCCTAATGTCAGGAACCGGTGCGTCTAACAGATTGCTTTCGTGTTCGGTCGTAATGCATTGTACAGGTCCCGACGATATGAGTGCTACGAGTTCCGCTTTTCGCAGTCTCGAGTATCCTTTCATGCCTTTCTCTTTGGCAATGTTTCGTAATTGGTTTACTGTCTTCGTTGCGCTGTCCATTTTTTACACAGAGAAAAAAAATTTAAACTCTTTTCGTTTTTTCACACGTGCCTACACAGGCCGACAACGCACGACACTACAGAAATTAGTCCCTGTAATTACGCCATTGGCATAGGTTCGTGCACGGGGGAGGTTGGCGAATTGAACCTAACATAGGTTCGTGCATGCTGATTTTGGACCTATGTTAGGTTCTTGGAGCTTAGTTTTGCTACTACTTGGCGGGTCCGTGTTACAAAAAGAGCTTGGTAGCCCTAGGGTTAAAGCGCGCTATAAATTTTCATTTGTATTGTATTGTATATAGGCTGCTCTATGCTGATCTCTTTTTGGATCTCTAACGTAGGTGACTCACCATTTATTAAGATTGACATAACTTCTTGACTGACCGTCACCGATTGGTGCGAGGTCCAAACCTGGACAAAAGAAGGGAGATTCCAGGACTATGACAAGAATAATATGTCGTTGCCCACTGGAAACTACAACAAAACACCTACATACTTTTCTCATAGGGATGATGGTTGACGATATTGATAGATGTCGCTAGACACTTCAAACTTATGAAATATTATTCAGGTCGGCATCAAAATCCCAAGAACAAGCATTCAACGCCCTGAACCCAGAATGATTAAAAAAAGATGTCGCTAAACAATAGTGTCGTCATTTATATTATGCTCAACTTGGACACCTTTATATCGGTCAACACTGCTCTTATATATAATGTCATTTAGGCTAAATCACAAGTTATTTGGGTCTTTGTTACATTCGTTCGAATCCCTAAAAGTGACTTATTTAATGCAGTGCCAGACGCAGGTCTGAATGATGGAGGAGGGCGACGGTGATCACCTCTGTTAGGATTCAATGTTGTCAAACAGAAACAAATATAATGATATAGAACTTTTGCGCGGGAATCTGAGATCGTCTGCTCATGTCGGTCGTCTGCATTTGATCATAATAAGCATACGACAACGTGAACCGATAGTTGTCGCTTTTACCTCCGTCGGTTTCCAAAGGATTCGATTTTCTTGGGTAGGCTATGACGTTTACGGAAGAAGACAGTGTCTTCAAGAAACGCAGGACACTCTGATCGTTTGCTCGAGCGATTCCTCCTCATACCGTAACAGGATGAAACCTATTCTGAAATAAAAAGAAAAATGCATTTGAAAAGCGTGGTTTTATTCGTGTGGTTTTAAGGCCCCAGATGTCTTTAAACGCGTCATATTACTAATCTTGAGAGGACGTGTTATGTGACTGAATGCATCGCTACCTAGATCGACATCAACGACATTATTATTATCCATAAATTATTACTAATGCTCGGCAATGACAGGAGAATGAACAATTATTGGACATAGACTTCGAGGATTGTTAATCTATGCGAGGAAATTCACCAAAGAAATTGCCCAACGATGCAACGTAACTGTAAACGAAGAGGATTTTCAGTATTAGAGACATTGTGGGGATCGGTTTTGACACCTCATAATGGTATCTATCGGACGCTATAAGCTTCTCGTTTTCATTGCGATATATAAGTGAATAATTGTTAACAGAGTACGACCAGCGGCGGACTGCCAAAGTTTGGTTTGGATCCACAGTTTAACGGCAGCTTATGACAACATAGGCCGTTACCGCCGACAAAGATTTTTGGCATATTCATCATCATCATCAGGATCCATGGGCCGAAGGCCCGTAGGTGTCCAACGCTTGCATCAGATCCATGGGCCGAGGCCCGTTGGAGTCAATGCTTGCATTGGATTTCATACGTATTTTTTCTTTACGAACGGAGTATCTGCACCCATCCGTTCGACCTTCGCTTCTCCCTTACAGAGAGTTCCAGGCTTAGGACTAGCTCTGATATCCACATGCGATGCCGCCCACGTTTGCCAGTTTTTAAGGGTTCCTGCTGAGCCTGTCCACCTCGCATAGCGCCCTAGGTGGTACTTCAGCCAAGACCTTCACCACTGGTGGCATAGCCTCAGCAGGCACTCCCCTACTCACTGTTGCCACCCACTCACCACGTTGAGGTGTGAGTCGGACTTTGAGGGGGTATATGTTGGCATATTACAGCTCTTAATATACGTTTGAACGAAAAGGATCTGAATTATTTACTCTCTGCAGGTAATATGTGTAACTACATAACTTAGATAACGGCAATAAATATTGACTAATGCGGCTGGATAACGGTTGCTGGAGTAGAACATCATAACTTGCTTCAGAATAATGGTCTATGATTATAGCAATTGAATTGGTTTGTTTATGGTGATAAATGTATGGGTTTCTAATTTGAATGTGTTTTTTTATTGGATAGAACTGATGCTTAACAATGTTTTTAATATTCTTGGTCTTTAGTTATTACTTAAAACTAGTTTGGAAATGTTTATGTATAGGATTCATTTTGAGTTAATTGTAATTGATAAAATCAACATTTAATAATATTGATGCTTTGATTGTCATGTTGATATTGATTATTGAATCTGTTTGTACTATTCTTGATGGACTAAGAATATTGAACATTGATTGATTGTAAATGTAAAATTGATAGCTTGATGTTAATTTAGAGAGATAGATGTGATGCTCTGCAAATATTGTAATTAAGAATAAGAATTAGATTAAAATTGAGGAGAAAACAGTTATTAATAGAGCCTATATGGCCGCCAAAAAAATTAATGAAAAGCCTGTACGGCTAGAAGATTAATTTTGTTTCTTTTTAATATCAAAAAAAGAAGGAAAAAAAGGAGAAAAAAAGAACAACCACCTGTCAAATTTCATCGTTGCAACTTCCTGTCAGAAAAGAAGCAAAGACAAGAAAAGAGAAAGAATTCTTATGAAAAACATTATTCGAAAATGAACTTAAATACGTCAAAAACTTTAAAGTCGTCAATATCCTTTCAGAAATAGAATCCAAGACGGAAAAAAGATAAAGAAAACTGATGAAAACACTACACGAAAATGAACTGAAATGCATCAAAAACTTTAAAGACGTCAACGGCCTTTGTTGCTAAAAGATGTCATTAAACATTGGATAAATAAATAAAATAAATAAATAAAATTATTATAACGTCTCATATACAAGATTGAAAGGTGTCTAAATTATTTCTGAGCTGGGATCTGAGAACCCTATACTTTGAGACACGACGCCTAAAAACGAGGGCAGAGTAATACCTTCAGTTAACACGCAAAACAACCGATACTACTAAGAAAGAAGCCAATTACCGACCGCTTACCAGAACTTATGTAACAGGAAACGTAAGGTCGACGTCACTGGCCTGGTAACTACAAATTTAAATACTTAAAATTTACGAAAAATTAGAGGCTCACTATTGACACCTTTAAATGGGTAAATTCATATGTTATAATAATTTTCATTTCCATTCAAATAACTAATAGTTATCTACAGTGCGACCACTGCTTGGGATTTTTCCCAAGATCATGGGAATTTGGGGGTCCTACTTGGGATCTGGGGATTTTG
This sequence comes from Aporrectodea caliginosa, assembly GCA_020284085.1. Classification (NCBI taxonomy): domain Eukaryota; kingdom Metazoa; phylum Annelida; class Clitellata; order Crassiclitellata; family Lumbricidae; genus Aporrectodea; species Aporrectodea caliginosa. Next base: position 23,068 of record JACEVL010000039.1, read on the forward strand.
CCTAGCACTCTTGGGATTTTTTCTCAGGTCTACAGACTTGTTTTTACCATACTTTGCAACAGTGGCAGCTAATCAGATTAGAAAAACTTGTTCAGTCTGAAAGACATTTATCATTATTGTAACCTGTAAACATTGTTAATCAATGTTATGCTCCGATTTTTTCTTTGCGAGTTCTTGACTAGGCATTTTTGTGAAGAATTGTGATTGTTAAAAGTTAAAACGCATTTCATATTTCATCACATCTCTTTCCTTTTCGGTAACTTGGGATTTTTTTGTACACTTTTGGCCAATCTTGGGATTTTCCTGGCAAGAGCTTGGGATTTCAGAAAATGGAGAGTGGTCGCACTGGTTATCTATTCGTTGTCTAAAGTTTGAGTTCCGTCAAGCAAAGTGTTCTGCATATTTCTTCTGATATTTTTTGTATTTTATTGCTATGTGTTTTGCATGTTATCACATTTGGATTGTGCGATTGTAATAATTAGGTATAGCAGGCTAAGATCGACTTCAACGGCCTTAACAGGCACTAGATGGCGTTGAACACTATTAGTACGAAGCAAGGGCGAATGAATGGGGCCTATATACACGCAGACATACAGGATTCTTTGGGTTGAGTAGAAGGCGCAAAAGAAATAATACCATACTCCTACATTAAAAATTTCAATCGGAACGAGTATACTTTAAAAGGATCTGCCTACATTCATGAATTATGTTAGGCCTAACACTGTGATGTCGACCACTAATCAGAACTATTATGTAACAGGCAACGTAACGTCTACTGCCATGTCGTTGAACGCTTTATTACTACGAATAATGTTAGGCTTAGTTTAGACACCTTTAAATCGTATGTTACATATTCTATATCATAATCGTAATCGTAATCTCCAAACTTCTAAAGCGCCACTCGAAAGCCAAGCGCAGGGCACCAGCTTATTCACGAGCGCTGCGATATATATATCCGATTTTAGTCATATTGTGAAATTGACGACTTAATGGGGATTGCAGAATTATGCGTAGTAACATTTGTCGAAAGTCAATAACTTCATACAAAACCAACGTAAAACCTTCTTTAGTCAGTCTTACATTCAAAACCCAAACTCGAAGGGAATAAACTGCAGGCCGTTTGAATGACTATATATAATAAGCCACGCAAGGTCGGCGTCAACGATCGTAGAGGCCGTAATATGTCCTTAAACATTTTAATGTTATGAATTATCTTAGGCTCGCTTTCACCTTGTCACCTTGTGCCGTCGATTCGTTAAATCCTAGCGACCGTCATAGTCAACCTTCTCCACGTGTTCAGATCTCTCGTTGCCTCTCTCAGCTCCGGAAGCTTCATTTTCATCGTCTCGTGCATCTCATCCAAATAGGCTCACTTTAAACACCTTCAAATAGGATAGTCGCAGCATTATATATAATAATTTTCATTGTCGTTTCATTTTATTAGGTTTTTAGGGAAATACCACATCTTGTGATTAACCTCGATGGACATTGAAACCGCTAGTCATCGAACCGAATCGAAGAGACAGGCTACAAATTACGAACGGGTGGTTGTGTAGTTGTTAGGGCGATGGACTGCTGATCGAGAGGTAGGGGTTAAGATCTTCGCCACGGCAGAAATTAGGTTCGAGATTTCAACCTGCGCCCATGGCTAACTGAGCCGTAATGAGTACACTGACCGTACACTGTCGGTTGGAAAATTAGGCGAATTTTTATTTAGAGAATCGGTCACAATTTTAATGGAGTGTATGACTCAGTAGGCGTAATTTCTAAATATTTCTAGTATAGCTTTAGAAACTTCAAGTTTACGACTACGATTACGTTGAGCTTTCGTCTTAGATCAGAACTTTTCCTTTCAGTCGCAAAAAACACGCAAGCAACCCTTTGAAAGCAAAATGAACCCAAAATGAACCCAAAGTGAACCCAAAATGAACCCAAAGTGAACCCAAAGTGAACCCAAAATGAACCCAAAATGAACCCAAAATGAACCCAAAATGAACCCAAAGTGAACCCAAAATTAACCAAAAATGAACCCAAAGTTAACCCAGAATTAACCCAAAATTAACCCAAAATTAACCCAAAGTGAACCCAAAATGAGCCCAAAGTGAACCCAAAATTAACCCAAAATTAACCCAAAATTAACCCAAAGTGAACCCAAAATTAACCCAAAGTGAACCCAAAGTGAACCGAAAAAGAGGTCGCTAAACATCCATATTATGAGGTTCAATTAAGACACCTTTATATCTGTTAAAACTCGCCTTATATCCCTCTCATTTTCGATACGTCATTAGTTTGACTGCTCGTCCACCAAACTTCCGATAAATTCTTTCTACAGTGATAGAGGTAGCATAGTCTAACATCCATGGGCGGAGTTTGGTTTTAGTTCATGGGGGGGCTAAAGCATACCCTCGTTTTTCTCTCTTCCCTGCCGCAAAGCGGCTCCCCCTTAAACGGAGGGGTTTGGAGCAGGGGCGCAACCACGGTCCAGAAGTTGGGGGACCTACTAGAATGTCTGAGTGGGGGGGTGGAATTGCGAGCGCCGAAGGCGCAAAGCCGCGATTGCCGAAGGCAAGAAGCCCCTAACGACAAGGGGGTATGGGGAGCGTCGTAAGCTCCCCATCGGGGTCTGGGGCGGAGCCCCAGAAGCCGACGCAATTTTGAGCATATGATGCCAAATGGAGTACATTTTGGGCTTTAATTTACCTCAAATTTTTCACCGATGATTTCGATATAAAGTACCTAAAGCATCTAGATCTGTGAAAATGTGACTTTATTATATGAATAAACTGGACGTGACAAACGTTTAAGAGAATTGAACGGAACAGAGTAGAATAAGCTCTAGAACAGTAGGCTACTTGTTTGTCAAAACTATGATAATCGGCTGGGAGGAAGCCTGAACGGGTCAATTTTCTCAGAGTATACCGTTAAGGCGTTTACGTTCCCCTACTGTACAGTGGCAAATCCCCGCCAAATAGAGCAGGCATAAAGTAGCCGTGCGAGGGTATACTATAGCCCTAACAACGTCAAAGAGACGTTGACCGTGGGCGACCAAAACACGTATACCCGAACATGCATTTTCGGGCTTTGCAGCACATTTTGTCCATGTGTGCCCCAAAGCCAATCCCATCAGAGATGGTGACACCCAAAATAACCATCTCCTGGACCCGCTCGATGCCAAGGATGAGAGGAGGGAGGGCAATAGGTTTGGACCTCGGTCGTTTGACAACCATTTCTCTGGTCTTAGCAAGGTTTAATTTAAGATTCCCAATGGATGCCCACTTAGAGATATGGTCCAGTTCAGAAAGAGTGATGTCAATGCAGGAAGCAGGGACCAGCAAGTAGGCCTAGCTATTGTCGGCATATTTAGTGAGACGTTTTTCACTCTATTTAGGTTTAAGGCTAGAAATTGCTATGACAAAATCAGCAGGTCCAAGGCCAGAGCCTTGTACTATAGGCCCCACTGGCATTAATGGTACAGAGGGAAGAGATCTCGGAAGGCAAGAAGCTCCTAATGAAAATAGGGGCATGGGGGAGCGTCGTAAATTCCCCCTTCGGGGTCTGGGGCTCCGGGATTGAAGCCGACGAAATTTTGAGCATATGATGCCAAATGCATGGAGTGCCTTTTGAGCTCTTGTTTGCCTCACAGTTTTCAAAAGTTGGGGGACGGTCCCAAGCTGTTCGAAAGTTTGGGGGGACGCGTCCTACGGGTCCCATAGGGTGGTTGCGCCTATGGTTTGGAGGCAATTTGAGCCCCTATAGGCGGGTCTGGGGCGAAGCCCCAGCCGCCAAATGTATTTTGAACATACTCTGTACTAATTTTGTGGTGAGAAGGATTTTACAGCTTAAAATATACGTTCGTTGTGGCACGTGCTGAATCATCAATGCATTCACGTTGTCCAAATGTAGAAGCAACGAAGAAGTCTCGAAGAGATGACGCAGTTTTAACTGTCTTCTGACTTCTTGCGGCTACTATGTCTTGTGCACTTGGACCAGAGTCACACGTGCTGGCAGGAACTGGTAGAAATGGGATGGCAATGCCATGAGATTTATCACTATACCTTAATGAAGCACAGTCAAGTCTGTGGGCTCATGGGGGGGCTTAGCCCCCCCTAGCCCCTGATAAACTCCGCCCATGCTAACATCAAAGACCTTGGACGGCCTAACATGTTGCTAAACACCATAATGGCTTAAATTTATATTTCACGCTGAATATAGACACCTTAATAGTGGTTGTTACTGATCTTATAGTCTTCTCACTATCGTTCAATCGTCACTAACTCCGCCACTGTTTGTACTTTGACAGTGCCAGTCCAAAGCCTGGATAAAGGAGGAGGGCGACGCTAATGATCTTTGTAATCACACAGTACCGTTAAACTGAAACTACTACTACCATGCTGTTGAACTCCGTCACTGCACGTACTCTCGCAGCGCCAGTCCCAAGCCTGGACAAAGGAGGAGGGGGACGATAATCATCTGTGATTTAACTCAGTGTCGTTAAACAGCAACTAATCAACTATATGCTGCTGATTTGATTAAGTCGAAAGCTGCCGGATAATCCTAAACAATATAAATTATTTAAGAAACCGAAAGGGACATTAGGGCAGAAATTCTTCAGTGCAAGAGTTGTAGATTTGTGGAATAGTTTGGATGATAGTACTGTCTCAGTGGACACTATCACAGCTTTTAAGAAGAAGCTAGGAAAATTGGGCTATTAACCATGTTCCAGGTTAATTGCAGTGGTTCCAACACAGTATAAACGTCTTCTGAACCACTTATATAAAACCCTTGTTATGTTATGTTATGTTAAATGTCATACATAAGTGAGAGGATCAAATTCCTCAATATAGGTTTTGTTGGGTTAGTCCACATTTATTGCCCCATATTTATTGTAGCAGAATCTGGGGAATTCTTGACCACGAGAAGGGACATGTATTTATTGTATTCTGTTAAGGTCAGGTAGCCTACCGTTGACTGCAGGACATAAATATGAGTGTTTTGTTCTGAAAACAGTTTGGAACCACTGCCATCACGGTTCGTTAAACCGTGGATCTATCCACAATTACTCCGTCACTGTCCGTACTCTGGCAGTGCCAGTCCAAATAATGGATAAAGGAGGAGGACGGCGCCAATCATCTTTGCTACGACACAGCAACTAAAACTCAAAGGAGCAACTAACCAATCACCATATATTATTATCAAATACCGCAACTGACAAAAATAATGTGGTCTATGCTACGATGAATTATACTACAGTATACACAGCTGTTTCTGTAATCGACGTAAGCAGACTTTGATTTCACAGACGCTAAACTGCTGGATGATATCGCCAAAAGCAACCAATCATTAAACGCTGAATTCTTGCAACATTGCAAGGTTAGGTTAAGACACCTTTAAATCGTATCACCAAGAGGCTATAAATATCTAATTTGCGTTCAGTTGCAAATTTCTCGTCCATTATGTCCCCACGTCAATGGCTATTAATAACAAAAGAGAAAGAAAACAGTCCTTTGAGAGTCTGAAGTGTTAGCGACTTTATTGTTTAGCCTCGGCATATGAGGGCGTATGTCCTGTCCTCTTCTCGCCTTCTCATCTTCACATTGACAGTGTACAGTCATTGTACTCATTGTAGCTGAGTTGGCTTGGGCACGCGGGTGAAACATATACCAATAACCAAATTTCTACCCTGATGGGCCACTAGATGTCGTTAAACTGTGGATCCATCGATTACATCGTTCCTTTGCTTCTCACTCTAACTTTCTCAGGTCATTAAGAGTTACGTAGCTTTGCCACTGTCTCGTAATCGTAATCGTAAACTCGAAATTAATATAGCGCAACTCTAAAGCCAAGCGAAGGGCACCAGAGTATTCACAAGCGCTGCGTCTTGTCAGAAGGGTTGTCCAGACATGTAAAAGGGAAGAACCCAGGACGGTTGCGAAATAGACAACAAAGAGGAGGGAGTTTGGCCTGGGTCGGGAGCGCCTCAGAGTAGGGACCTTGAAGGGGCGCTATATAAATTTTGATTGATTGATTGATAGGTAGTGGTGGTACTAGTATTAAACGTGGACAAAGGAGGAGGACGACTCTAATCATCTTTGTTATGACACAGCCACTAACCATCTAATCTCATTCTAGACAAAGAATGCAATGTTCACCAAGGCAACGGTCGAAGTCATAGGTAGGGTTATCCGCAAGGTGTCGTTAAACTTTAGCGCAGTGGAGTTTGACTCGTTATGAATGAATAGCTTGATTTTAATCATATCACATTGAAGCTGTAAGGTCACCGTGTAGTTGAAGAAGAATTAGGCTGGTCGTAAATCTCAGTTATCCGAATGTATGTAGTCCAATGCTTAACGACATCTTATAGCTACAAAAGTCTGTGGACGTCTTTAAAATTTTAGACGTATTTCAGCTTATTTTCGTAAAATGTTTTTCGTTCTAGACATAAAATGCAATGTTCAATAAGACAACGGTTGAAGTGAATGGTAAGGCAAGATGTCGCAAGATGTCGTTAAGCCATTTCATTTTACGAATTATAATATTAGCTCATGTTAGACACCTCTAAATCGTGGTTTCCGTACCCTATATATAATCAGCTTTACGTCAAGGATATTTGTAATATGCCATAAATAATCTTTGTCGTCGGAAACGGTCTATGTTATCATAAGCTGACGTTAAACTGTGGATCCAAAATAATAATAATAGTAATGTATAGTAAGCTACTCGCTATTTATTTAAGAATGACATAACTCCTTCACTGACCGTGCTCTGGTGGTGCCAGGTACAAGCCTGGACAAAAAAGGAGGGCGACGTTAAGGACTCTAACAGAAATAAGATTTCGTTGCACAATGGAAACTTTAAAAAAGACAATCACTCTATTCTTTTTAGGATGGTTGACGATAATATCGGTAGGACAGCCGTAGATGTCGTTAGACACTTTAAACCTACGAAACATAGAAGTGATTAGTGGTTTGATTAGTTGTTATACGGGTAATATTACTACAACGGCCATGGGAGCCACAAGATGTCGTTGTACACGTTTACATAGTACGAAATATATTAAGAGTTTAGAAACCTTTAAATCGGATACTGCAGATCCTATATATAACAGATCCTATATATAATTTTCGCATAAAATTAACTCCATTTGGCTCGAGTTCTTTAAATCTGTTTAGCGTAGTACTGGACTGTTTATCGAGATATCTGGATTCAAACCCTAACCAGAGCAGACATATGGTTCCAGATTTCTGCTCAACCTAACCCAATAGCCAACTCAACTACATGAGTACAAATACCGTACGCTGTCTGTGGAAGATGAGATGCGAGACTTAGAAACTAAATTCACCTAAGTGGAGTTTATGATTCGGCAACGACTGAATAACTTGATTTTTATCATATCATATTAATCTCCTCCGAAAACTTGTGGTCTTCAATTGGTAACTCAGGACAACGCTTCTTACGCAACTTCTTTCGCTCTTGACTAAACTGCTGCTATTTAGACATTTTAAATTGTGTTTTCATTCATTCATTCATTCATTCAGAGCATTTATATAGCGCCCCTTCAAGAAACTACTCAGGAGCGCTCCCGGCCCAGCCACATATTACTAATTCAAGATATCTGGATTCAAACCGGAGGGTTGCGGGTTTGAATCCACCTCAAGCCGTCGCGTAGGGACCCTGGGTAAGTCCTTCACTCGCAATTGCTCATGAGCTTCGGCGTGAAACTCCGATTCAGTGTCAGCGCTGTAGTTGGGAGATAAGATATCTTAGTTGAGTTGGCTATTGGGTTTGAATCCAGATATCTCGATAAACAGTCCAGTACTACGCTAACCAGGTTTAAAGAACTCGGGCCAAATGGAGTTAATTTTATGCGAATAGGTTTTGCTGTATTCTTAATCGAAATTCTCCTTAAACTTGTCAAAATGAGAGACGGAATATCCAAGAACAAGCAGTCAACCCCACAAGGATGTCGATAAAACATTTACGCTGACATTTATATTATGTTCAATTTTGGACACCTTTATAGCGATTAACACTTGCCTTATATAAATCTCATTTTCATCTTGACATTAATCCTTTTTGATCCCTTAACTGTTACACATTAACACGAGTTCTTAAAAGTAAATAATTATGATAATGCCAGACGTAAGCCAGAATAAAGGAGGAGGGCGACGCTAATCATCTTTGTAACGACACTTTGTCGTTAAACAGCAGCTAACCAAACCAAGCTTGCGTCACTACCCTACCTGTGGTAATACCAGCTTACACTTAGGACTAGGTGGATGGCACATGAAGCCTCCTCCGCCCCTCTCGCTTACATATGTATGTATGAGCACTTGTTATAGCGCCCCGTCAAGATTTCTACTCAGAGGCGCTCCCAACTACAGCGCTGACACTGAATCGGAGTTTCACGCCGAAGCTCATGAGCAATTGCGAGTGAAGGACTTACCCAGGGTCCCTACGCGACGGCTTGAGGTGGATTCAAACCCGCAACCCTCCGGTTGCAAGGCACCTAACATACCCCTACACCACCGCGCCCCACATGGAGTGTTTGTCTATCCATGGCATTCGCCTTCGCCGTGTTTCTTATTTGTAGATTTAACTCATCCTTACTTTTTTTCTTGATTAGGTAAGGTTGAGGTCGACATCGTTGGCTCTGGCAGCCACGAGATGTCGTCAAAGACTGGAAACTGACAAAAAGTGTTGTGTTGTATTAGACACCTTTAAATCATGGCTTCTAAAGGTATAAATAGCGCATTTTAGGTCACTCACCAGCTAACTCTAAATCTAATTAGGTCACTCGCCAGCTAACTACGCCACTGTCAGCTTTCTGACAGTGCCAGTCCCAAGCCTGAATAAAGGAGGAGGGCGACGCTAATGATCTTTGTTATCACACAGTGTCGTTAAACTGAAACTACACACACACTCGCCAGCTGAACTTGATTACCGTGTGTGCTTGTGAGCAAACGTTCGAGGGCCTTGGCAGCGATAAGATGTCGTTAAACAAACGGTATAGTCAAAGTAGGAAACTTAATTGAAAGAGAATTTAGATGATCCTTTTATTTTAACTCTACTTCTTTATTAAAAAGGAGTTCAGAAACAGCTTCACAAATCAAATTCTTGGAGTCTTCTTTATCATTGGTGGCCCAAACCGAAGAATTAAAGCCAAGATCTTCATGGTGATCAGGTCATACTCTTTTAAACTTTATTTATTATTATTTTATTGAGAAGTTTTAACCCCTTTATAGTCTCCACTCCTAAGTGATTAAAATTCCTTGGCATAATATGCTTGACGTTGTTTGAATAAGCGTGGAATGTTTTTCGGGATATAGCAATTAGGGATTCATTATAAAGATAGCCTGGCTCAACCTCCAATCCAATTCGGGCTCTAGATGCATAAACAGGTAGGCCTACTGAATTACCATTGTGATAACGAGTCAGCAGAAGGGACGTGTGATTGCAGCATCAGATCGACGTCAACGGCCTTAGCAGGCACTAGATGGCGTTGAACGCTATTAATGTAAATCAAGTCCAGGAGCGAAAGCAACGATAATAATAATAATGGTCTTCGTTTTAATGTTTTCATTCTGACAATAATTACGCAGTATGTTTACAAATCAGTATGAAAAGATGATCACAAGTTATTACAGAAGTCGAATTTAACTGTATATGGCAGCCATGCAAGGCGCCTATCACGATAAGTAATTAATTATTATTATTATTAATGGAGGAATAGACCGCAGACTTTTTCATAACTGGATTTAGCAGATGACATCAACAGCAAGATATCGATAAAAACGTTCATACTATGAATTATAATTATTGGGCTTCGACTAGACACCTTTAAATCGCATACTGCACATCCTATAAAAGTCAGGTTGCCGTAAATTCGACAGCTAATTGAATAATAAGATTTTTTTATAATCCAGCTGTAATAGGGCCTATGCCAAAAATAATTTTAGTCGACGGCAACGACCTCTGTTGTCATAAGCTGTCGTTAAACTGAGGATCCATCCATTCGACAGTTAAGTTTGTCTTAAGTTCGCCAAACATTCCAATGTGCAGTAAACACTTTTAAAATGGAACTATTATAATTTGTCAAATAGGTAATTTTTGCGTCAACGGCCTTGGCAGCCGCATGGTGTCGATAAACACTTTAATGCTGTGAATTATATTAGGCTTAGTCTACACACATTTAATCGCATGTATAACAGACCGTAAATCTCGACTTCCCATTTAGTGTTCAATTAAATAGGATGTACTATGCCAAATGATTTTTACCGACGTCAACGCCACGGCATTCGTTGTCAAAAGATGTCGATAAATTCTCGATCCATCCATCCAATGTTCAATCATGATGATAAGTTGTTGCAAGGTAGAGACAGACAGACGTTTGATCGGTTCCATTTCCTCTAACCAACATCATCTTCTTTATTCACTCTTTCCTCCGATTCGTTCTACTTGATACTCGCTCCGCCCCTTCCCAATGGTTTTTCCCTTCCCAACGAAGATGGCTGTAACTTCATATCCAGAGTCAGAGCCGTAGCAAGCTAAAATTGCGCCCTGTGCCAATCGTAAATTTAGCGCCCCACTCCTCAAAGATCAACTTAACCAATAACGACAAAATTTGTTATCTCGAATATAATACAAGGCTTTGTCGTTTAAAGAAAATAGAAACGAAGTTTCTATGCTAGGCTACTATTATCATTTCATTTTAGTCACTTCACATTTATTTCACTGTTGATGGGACTTGGAGGATAGGGCGTTTTGGGCAAGTTCCATGAGGAAAGGATTCCACTTCCGTCGGGTTTGATTCCACACCGTAAGCCATGGGTATCCATCGTGTAATCAACACGAGGTTTATGAAGCAGGCGTGCGCTCCTACGGGGTCTCGCCCATACGGTTACTTGTATAGTGCCACTAGCCGCTATGTCTTTCAGTTCTTCAGATACTAGGTCGAGCTTAGAGCCTACGAACAGCTTTGGTGGCGATAGAAAAGTGTCCGCTCTGATTGGACTCCTCGTCCCAACACCAGTAGGCTACTTTCATTTTCGTTCTGGGGTTCACTCCCTGTCTTAGCACTTACCGGGTACTGTACTCCTTAGCACTTCTGCCTGTTCTTCTTGCCGCTGTTTAACTTTCTGGATTAAATCATCTAGAACTGCATTATCTGGCACTGACAACTCAGCCTAGGCCTATGCCATTTCGCTAGTTCTGATTATAGTTTAATTAGAACAAATTCACAGGAGTTAGCCTACCGGAAAGCGGTTTCAACATCCAATTACGTTGAAATTATATTTTGTTTGATTAGGTTAGCTGTCTTTTCCAAACTTAGTTTTATCGAGATCGAATTAGCTAACGTTCATTCAGTAGCAATGCATTTTTCAGTAAACAGGGACAATGCATGCAAAATCATCCAAGAGCCCCTTCACCGTTGTTTAAGCTAATCGACGCGCCTAAAGAACAGCGTTCTTTCGCTCGCTTTTCCACCAATCACAGCGCAGTATCGCAAGCGCCCTTTTCCCAGCGTAAATTTTTTACCAATCACGGCAGTTCGCTCTAGGCTATTTGGCTTCTGCGCCCAATTCGATCTATGCCAGATTTTTAAAATTGATATTTTTTAATTTTATTACATTTATTCCATGTATAATGTATATTTCATATTTCAGGATCAAATTATAATTATTTGTAATTAAATCGTTCCGCCTCAAAATTTGCGCCCCCTCTTGAGTTGCGCCCTGTGCCGTGGCACCGTTGGCACATGCCTCGCTACGGCCCTGTCCAGAGTACAAGTATAAAAACATGTATTGATTGTCTTACCTCAATAAACAACACTTATGTATGGCCATGTCTTTAGTTTTAATTTGATTTAAGCCTTAATCTAATCTTTAAACATCAAATAGGACCTTAGTGTAGGATCATGTTTACGCTGCGTACTTGTCAGCTTATTTTTAATAAACAAAAAATATAGTGATTTTTTCATCATGGATATAGCAGATTTGAGTCGACTTCAACGGCCTTCCCCTTCCCTTCCCTTCCCCTTCCCTTCCCTTCCCCTTCCCTTCCTTCCCTTCCCTTCCTTCCCTTCCCCTTCCCTTCCCCTTCCCCTTCCCCTTCCCCTTCCCCTTCCTTCCCCTTCTCCTTCCCTTCCCTTCCCCTTCCCTTCCCTTCCTTTCCCTTCCCTTCTTCCCCCTTCCCTCCCCTTCTCTTCCCCTTCCCCTTCCCCTTCCCTTCCCCTTCCCTTCCCTTCCCCTCCCTTCCCTTCCTTCTTCCTCTTCCTCTTCCTCTTCCTCTTCCTCTTCCTCTTCCTCTTCCTCTTCCTCTTCTTCTTTCTTCTTCTTCTTCTTCTTCTTCTTCTTCTTCTTCTTCTTTCTTCTTCTTCTTCTTCTTCTTCTTCTTCTTCTTCTTCTTCTTTCTAAAAGGCCAAGTGAATGAATTTTTAGAAAACCGTGTGTCTCAGTATAGCATTACCGCTGAGTTGGACAGAGGGCGGCGCAGATGGGGCAGAAATCTCAAGACGACTTTCGGCCCTGCTGAGGATTTGAACCGATGACCTCTCTATTTGCAGTCTAGCACGGTAGCCAAGGTTTCGCCTCATTTTCAAAGTATTGGTCAGTATATTCACAAAATGACAATATGCTTTGATTTAGTTGGAATAACAGTCGATAAATACGTTTCCTCTAACATTATAACGAAGTCTACGCCACAATAACTATTGACGGGGTAACTATAAGGTCGCCGTTACAAGTTATGATAACCAGTAGATGTCGTTAAACCATCGAACCTGTAGCGGTGAAAGTTCTGCTTAGACACCTTCGAATTAGTGTCACCCAATGCTAGTTATACCAAATTTTCGGTTGGTTTTTGGTTTAACTTCAATCATTAGTTTTACAATTCTTTCTGTTACGTTCGTACGAGTTAACAAAAGTGACTCATTTCGTTTAGTGCCAGACCAAAGCCAGAATAACGGAGGAGGGGGACGGTGATCATCATTGTAATGACTCAGTGTCGTTAAACAGACACTACTAAAAGTCACTCAAGTTTCGTAACGGTGAGATCGATGTCAGCGGTCCTGACAGCCATAAGAAATGATATTTTAAAACAATATTCAATCAAAGAATTTTTAACCTTCGGGTGCTTTCCGGAGCTTCTCGATGCCAAATCTTGGGAAAATAACGTGACGGAAATAAGAAGCTAATTATATATAGGGGTACAGTCAGTGGCGTAACTTCATATTCTGGGCCCCCCTGCAAGATTTTCAAAATGGGCCCCCCTCCATACAGCCGATGACAATCTGATAGACAATTTTATGTTTCAAATTATCGACTCACTTTTGAGGCATACATTTTAATGATTTTAATTTATGATATTTTATTTTATTATTAATTTGTAATCTTATGCCACAACTAAAAATTGTTTTCGATTTGCATTAAAATTGATTAAAATGAGTCAATTTTACATCGTTTTTTAAGTTCGTTTTGTAAATCCTTCTTTTTCCGTCGTTTAGCTGCTCCACTTAGAGGCTTGCTAGCCATCATTAGTACAATTTTTTATTTTTAAATCTTAAATTTTGTATTGTAATCCGATCTAATGTTTTGTTGTTATATAATTTAAAAAATAGTAATAATAATTTTACATTTTTATATTATTAAAAACTATTTTATTAATCTATTTAAACAAACTTTTTAAATAAATATCAACAACGATGGCCGACGGAAACTTGGCAATGAGACTAATGACGTCAGCATAAATCAAAGACGAAAAGTAAAACTAATTGAGTGAATTAACTGCAAATTTCAACGTCATCTGGCGATTATAGTTTGCCTTCGAGTCACTGCTCACTAGCTTAAATCAAAGCCTAGAAAAATATGCGCCGACCGCGCATCAATAGTAATATTCCACATCATCTGCCTGCCTGCATGATTTATTGATTTTACAAGGCTAAGGAGTTTACAAGGAGTTTCGGTTTCCGGCTTTCTGCTGTGCATTTATTAATTAAAATAGTTCATTTTTTCAGGTTTGAAAATGGGCCCCCTTTTACCTGGGCCCCCCCGCAGTTGCGGGCCCTGCGGGCCCATAGTTACGCTACTGGGTACAGTCCTTTGATTTTAAAGGTGTTTAAACTGATCCTACTATATAATTATTCTACCATTAGTGCTCAACCGAACAGGTAATTACTGTCAAGGTTGTGTATTTTCAGGACATATATATATATATATATAATATATATATATATATATTTATATATATATATATATTATATATATATAGAACCCAACCCTAAACCTAACATCCCTAAACCTAACCTCCCTAAGCCCCCTAACCTTAACCATGGCCCATAAGCCTAATCTCTAACCTAACCCTAAACCCCTATACTCCAACTGAACCGCTAACGCTAACCTAGCCCCTGAAAATTCAGAGCATGTGGATTTTCAGTGTATAATTATGTAGGCCTACATGTATATACTGTACACTGAAGACGTATGGCTAGATTATTGTTAGAAGGTTAGTGTTAAGGGGTTAAGGTTAGGGGTTAGGATTAAGGTTTGAGGGTTAGGTTGTTTGGGTTATGGTTGGGGTTAGATGTAGGCTACATATGCCCTGAAAATACACATATCCTAGGGTATATAAACATTGCCTTATAGGGTATGTATACCCTAAACATTCGCATTCCCTGTAACATATATGAAAGTAACTATAGCATTGCATGACGCAACAGTACTTTTTGCAAAACGGGAACTATAGTTATGACTTGAATAATTATAGTGAAGCCGAAATAGAAACAATTGTATATGTATACATAATTTATTCATTTTTAGGTTGGTAGTTAATAAAATTTATTTTTCAAGTGTCTTAGATAGCTGCTTTCGTAAATAAGCTGGTGCTTTGCGCTTTGCTTTAGTAATTTGAAGTTTACGATGACGAAAACCCGAACAGTCTAAAATAAAAGACCATGACTTTGTTGACTTTCTGTTTCATTATTTTAATGTGTATACTATTTATGGGAATGTTTTCGTTGGAATACAGTATTTTACTTTTGCCTTTACTTATTGGGCGAATATGACAGTTAAAAGAGGCGTGTAAACAATTTAGCCTGTTTTTGCATTTTGTTATTATTAATCCAAAGATTAACGTCGTCTTATGACATCAAAGGCCGTTGACGACAATACAGAAAAGGTACAATTCAATGAGTACAAGAAACTTATAGCGTCCAAATGACTCCATTAAATGTGTCGAAACGGAGCTTTAAAATTTCACTAATATTCAATATTTTTACAACTTAAATTAGTTCATCTCACTCTGTCTATGATTTCTATTTCCTGACAAAAAGATTTCATGCAGATTAAACAATGTTATTAAACAGCAATTGACCCATAATATTATATGAAATTTACAAAGTCCTCTTTTAAACTGTTCATATATTATCTAACACACTATGATTAAGATTGCTGCTAAGTTATTATGAGCCAATAAACAACTCTCATTTGCTTCAACTTATAGATCGAAAATTGGAGTTAAAACAGGTGTCTAATTTATTGGTTTGAACCGTTCTCACTGATCATATAGCAAATTCTACAGATTCGTGACAGAGGCTATTTTGTGCCAGCAACCTACCTGCCCGAGGTTGTTACATAGAGTCCGCTGACGAGGTTCCAAAGTTCAATCGTTACATTACAGTAACTGTTAAATTCAACTGGATGCGAACCGTCATCTGATAAACCTGGACTTTGAGACGCGACGCCTAAAAACGAAGGCATAATAAAATCTCTTATCAGCCCAAAAAATGAACGATAATACAGATGAAGAAGCCAATTCAAGACCACATTTCAGTACTATACGTAACAGGTAACGCAAGGTCGACGTAAACGACAATGTGGCCGCAAGATGTCGTCAAACAATTTACAGCTACGAATAATAAAAAGCTTGCTTTAAACACCTTTCAACCGTTGATTTCCAACGTTATAATAATTGCCGTTTACGTTGAATTTTTTAAAATTATTTATCGTAAATTATCTGTCTAAGCTTTGAGATCCACCATGGAGGACTAAACAATAGCACCTCGCGTCTGCTTTTTCTTATAGGGTGAAAGTCACTCTTAAAAGAGGTGTTTAGTTGATTTGATTTCTTTCGGTATTTTTGTATTTTGTTGCTATGCGTTTTGGATGTCATCACAATCATTTAGATTGTATTGTATTGTATTGTATTGTATTTGAACACTTGTTATAGCGCCTCTACCAGATTTCCTATTCAGAGGCGCTCCCGACTACTGCTGTAGTCGGAGTTTCACGCCGAAGCGCTTGAGCAATTGCGAGTGAAGGACTTTGCCCAGGGTCCCTACGCGACGGCTTTTTGAGGTAGATTCGAACCCGCAACCCTCCAGCTGCAAGGCACCGAACATACCCCCAAACCACCGCGCCCCAGTATATTGTGTTGTGTTGTGTGTTGTATTGTACTCCACGTTTATAATGCGACCGAGCCACCCGCAGTAAAGATCCGAGAAATTAATCTCTGATAAACCGACCCGACCGGGAAGCGAACCCGGGGCGCCGGCGCGGGCGAGCGGGCACCAACCCACTCGGCCACTCAGGATCCTGTGTGATTCTAGTAATAGGTATAACAGGATGACGTGGACTTTAACGGCTTTAGCAGACACTAGATGTCGATCGTGTACTTGTACGAAGCCAAGATGAATGTAACATAATAATAATAACAATATATATATTCTTTAATGAAGCGCCTGGCAAACGCACTACGCTGTACTTGCACATGTTATGACGATTAAACAGTTGACAAGAACACAATTTGCAGAAGACATAAATCTACAAAGTTGCAGCCATGCAAGGCGCAAGCTCATTGCACTTTTGCTGCCACCTAGGGAATGAAGGCATAAGCTAAACCCAGGGGCCTTACGGGAATCGAACCGGGTCCGTGAAAACTTCATGGTATGGTTGTATACTCGCAGACGTAGAGGATTCTTAGTGCTACGTAGAGGGAGCCATCGAAAGAAATAACCGCTCCTTAGCCAGCTCAGCTAGAATGAGTACCCTGTCTGTACACTGTCGATGGGAAGAAATGACGGCAAGGGAGAGGACTGGCTACCCGTCCTCGTACCCCAAGTTTAAAGAATATGAAGTCGCCAGCACTTCGTATCCATGACTGTCTGTCAGACTACCTTAAGGAACTTTGTATGGATTGATCCATTGTTATTGCAACAAGGCCGTTGACGTCGATATAAATTATTTTGAATAGTTCTCATTGCTCATGTGGTATAATTCACTTAAAGGACTGCGCTTCTTCTTGTACGTAGAGACCAAATGACGCGAATTATTGTTTAGAGAATCGGTGGCAGTGGAGTTATTGACTCGGTAATTGCTGAATAACTTGATTTTGATTAGAGGTTAGCCGAGTAGACATTTTCCACCGAGTAACGAATCCGAATATTTGGATGTACTATTTGCCGGATCCGGGTACGAACAGAGTACCGTTTACTCTCTACACGAAAGGTGTCACTTTCTCTATAAAGTAATCAACAGTACCTTGCTCTCTGTTGTCTTTCTTTTTATTCTTATAATCTATCCGTCTTTGTGGTGGATCTGGCGAATGATGGAAAGAACAAAGATGGTTTATAATCAGAGCTGAACATGTTCCGTACATGTACGTGGAAATTTTTACCGCCTCGTGTTAGCTTTTCTTTACAGAGGAATTTACTAGCGCCCTTCACGGGGCTAAGTTATCGGTAAAAGTTTTAATACCATAAAAATTATTTGCAACTATTTGTGTGCATAGTATTTGCCGAGGCGAATAAGGTCCACAAACGGGATATTATCATATCATATTAATCTCATCCTTAGCCTTACATATTTACAGTTATAATTAAGATATAAAACTGTTCACAGGAACAAACTTAAAATTTCGAATTACAAAATTTTACCTTTATTGATTATCTTAACTAACCTCTACCCTTCAAATTAATTGTCAGAATTATTTAGAACAAGGTTTAACGTCGTCATATGACACCAAAGGCCGTTGACGACAATTTAAACATAATACAGTGCAGTGAAAATGAATTCATAGCGTCGAAAAGACACCATTTAAGACTGTCCAAACATAATATTAAAATGTCATTAGTGTTCATTGTTTAACGACATTAAAAAAAATTACAGTTCATAACGACTTTCATACTTGCAATGTGATATCTGATGTAAATTCAACAATATTTAGCAGCAATGGTCGTATACAAGAAATGATTCTTAAAATTAATTCTTAATCACCATTCCTAATGTAGGCCTACATTTACTTCTTAATCTATTTATTTCAATAACAATTATTTATTTTACAAGTTTATACGACATGAAATTTTAAAATGAAGTTCTTATTCCACTTTTGAATTTTTAAGAAGACATCATTCAGTAAAATCAAACATTAATAAAGAAATATATTTTGATAAAATTGTCAGAATTTGATTTATCATCAGTTTAACCTTCGCAGGACGAAGAGGGATAAATAATTACCCCAGGGGTGTTTGAATGCTGATTGCGGAGCAACCGTTGGCAGTTATAATTTGACGTTCCATGTGTTTACAAGTTAATACCTCTGACATATTCTGACACCAAAGCCAGGAAAATGTCATGTTGGGGAAGAAGATTTTTGAGTTCAAAGTGTCCTGGGGTAAAAATTTACCCCTCTTCGTCCTCGACGTCGTTAATAATTCGTTCATGGTGAATATGCATTTTTCAAAGATATTTTTCATAACTAACCTGTAATCAGAAATAAAGTACTGAATTTACCGCGGAATTCGATTTCAATAGTTGCAATAATTTTGGGAGTGCAATTTCCAAGATGGCGGCCAAGATGGCCGCCAAAACACAGAAATATGCATATTTCAGCTCATAGGTATGCTAAAATGACAAATAAACTCTCCAATTTCGTAGTTTCGAGGTCAAGGAATCCATTTATCGTAGTGAGAATAGTCTGTCAATATTACTTTCCAAGATGGCGGCCAAGATGGCCGCCAAACACAGAAATATGCATATTTCCGCTCATAGGTAAGCTTCAATGACAAATGAACCCTCCACTTTCATAGTTCCGAGGTCAAGGAATCCATTTATCGTAAAGTTAGAATAGTCTGTCAATACCACTTTTCAAGATGGCGGCCAAGATGGCCGCCAACAACCAGAAATATGCATATTTCAGCTCATAGGTAAGCTACAATGACAAACGAACCCTTCCAATTTCATAGTTCCGAGGTCAAGGAATCCATTTATCGTAGTGAGAAGAGTCTGTCAATACTAATTTCCAAGATGGCGGCCAAGATGGCCGCCAAACGCAGAAATATGCATATTTCAGCTCATATGTATGCTACAATGACAAATGAACCCTCCACTTTCATAGTTCCGAGGTCAAGGGAATCCATTTATCGTAGTGAGAATAGTCTGTCAATACCACTTTCCAAGATGGCGGCCATCCCTTAGAGGTAAATTAGTATTGGCAGACTATTCTCACTACGATAAATGGATTCATTGACCCCGAAACTATGAAAGTGGAGGGTTCATTTGTCATTGTAGCATACATGTACCTCTGTTTTGAAATATGCATATTTCTGTGTTTGGCGGCCATCTTGGCCGCCATCTTGGAAAGCGGTATTGACAGACTATTCTAACTACGATAAATGGATTCATCGACCTCGGAACTATGAAATTGGAGGGTTCGTTTGTTATTGTAGCATACCTATGAGCTGAAATATGCATATTTCTGTGTTTTTGGCGGCCATCTTGGCCGCCATCTTGGAAAGTGGTATTGAGAGACCATTCTCAGTACAATAAATGGATTCCTTGACCTCGGAACTATGAAATTGAGGGTTCATTTGTCATTGTAGCATACATATGAGGCGAAATATACATATTTTTGTGTTTGGCGGCCATCTTGGCCGCCATCTTGGAAAGTGGTATTGACAGACTATTCTAACTACGATAAATGGATTTCTTGACCTTGGAACTATGAAATTGAGGGTTCATTTGTCATTGTAGCATACATATGAGCTGAAATATGCATATTTCTGTGTTTGGCGGCCATCTTGGCCGCCATCTTGGAACTTAGTATTGACAGATTATTCTAACTACGATAAATGGATTCCTTGACCTCGGAACTATGAAAATGGAGGGTTCATTTGTCATTGTAGCTTACCTATGAGCGGAAATATGCATATTTCTGTGTTTTGGCGGCCATCTTGGCCGCCATCTTGGAAAGTGGTATTGACAGACTATTCTAACTACGATAAATGGATGCCTTGACCTCGGAACTATGAAAGTTGATTGTTCATTTATCATTGTAGCTTACCGATGAGCGGAAATATGCATATTTCTGTGTTTTGGCGGCCATCTTGGCCGCCATCTTTGAAAGTGGTATTGACAGACTATTCTCACTAGGATAGATCGATTCCTTGACCTTAGAACTATTAGAATTGATACTTCATTTTTTATTGTACCTTACCTATGGGCTGAGATATTAAAAATTGCTTTGGGGTAAAAAATAACCCCTCTTCGTCCTCCGTGTATCGTAAAATGTCTTCGTCCTGCGAAGGTTAATGACATCTCATGACAACATCTGCCGCTGACGTCATATCAAACATTGTACATTGGCAATATTACAAACAGCATGTACATTTAACATTTCGACTATTATACATGTACTTATCATGATTTTCTATACATTGTTCAAGTAGCTTTCATATTTGAGTCTCAGTTTTATTTAGTAGCAATGTATGGCCATACAACAATCATTTGTGCTAATAAATTCAAACATTTCTATCAGATATTCAGGCTAAGTGTCAGAGTGTTTTTTCAGTAGGCTTAGATAAACACCATTTATTAACAAGAAATGCAGTTTGGCATACTACATACATATAAGTTTATGTATATATACACACACATATAATATAGGCGAATGTATCTAAGAGACATAGTATTATATACATAGATCGATAGTGAAACATGAACAGCACGTAGCATTTTATGGCTGTGTGGTGTATACATCGGTGTATTTTATTCACACCAATTTACACCAGACGGTGTCACGCCCCCTATAGTTGTTCCCACCCCTCTAGTCAAATTTTCCCCACTTCCCCAAACACGCGCGTGACTCCGCCTATATGTAGCTTACATCTTAAACACAATATTCATTTGTATAAATTACACAAACCAGTGAACACAGATATTTTAGACAAAATAACCTAAATGTAGTGTCTCGAAGGTAACTGGCCCCGTGGGTGGTTTTTTTTTTATACAGTTTTGTTACATTTTCATTAACACAGTAACGTAATAATAAGTTGACAATTTAATGAGTGTCCTATCTCTATTTTTAATATGCATAGTAGTCTGTAATGATACAGTGGCTTAGTGAGAATTTGGTCCCGAGTATTGCTTTACGCGGGGCATCCTGATCAGTCGGCAGATTTTCTGCCTCGTACCTCTGGTCGAGTTCGTCTACTGTTGAGGGCATGACCCCGCCGGGCGGTCTGCATCGCTTCTCGGCCTTTTGGCTAAGATCAAAGTGTAAAATTGTCAGAATCGCTCTTCTGCTGTCACTTATAGGGCAAATATTAATCTTAAAAGAGGTGTGGAATTGATATATATTCTTTATTAATCCAAACTGACAATTACGCAGGATGATTACAATTCAGTATAAACGGATGATAACAAGTTATTACAGGAGTCGAATTTTACTGTATTTGGCAGCCATGCAAGGCGCCCATCACGTCCTTCATCTCATTTTACCAATGCGCCATCTCGAAAATGATAGGCTGAGTGTACTTTTTTATATGAACATTTCCCACTTTTCCTATGACAAATTCTACCACTTGGTGACGGTTCAATCGTTATAATTATTATAGTAACCGTTAAATTCAACTGGACCTGCTTTTGTGGCTGTACGAGCTGTGGGGCAGTTTCCAACGATTGAACGGAAATTATTGTAACATTAAACGCAAGGTCAACGTCAACGTCCTGGTAGCCGCAAGATGTCGTTATACACTTTATAGCTACGAATAATAAAAGGCTCACTTTAGACACCGTTAAATCGGTAATTTCAAGCGTTACAATAATTTCCATTACGTCCAATAATTAATTGGTCATTACTCACGTCCTCGACGTCAAGTAAGTTTCTGCTTAGACACCTTTAAATCGTCTCACGAAGATGTTATAAATAACGAATTTTCGTTATTTTGCTAATCTTTTCTCCACTCTAACGAGAGATTTGTTTATTGCAATATTAGGGTCACCTTTCAACATTATTTAACGTTGAACACGATTAAGTGTATTCATCATCATCATCATCAGGATCCATGGGCCGAAAGCCCGTAGGTGTCCAATGCAAATTTCGTCATCCGTTTCCATAATCCTCTGTCTTGCGCCAATACACTCAAACTGTGTAGGTCTTGTTTGCACCAATCCCTGATGTCATCAGTCCATTCCCTGTTAGGTCTTCCTCTTCGTCCACTTCCATCCATCATACCCATCATGACAGTTTTTATTTTTCTATTATTGTCCATTCTGCATATATGTCCAAACAGACCCAATTTCCTTCTCATTACTGACTGTATTAGATCTTCCTTTATGTGTAATCTTCTTCGGACCTCCTTAAGTGTATTATCGTACTTTAATCATCATGAGTTGCGTATGACATCAAACAATAGTATTAACCAACTCCATCACTGCTCGTACTCTGGTAGTGCCAGTCGGAAGCACTGCAACTGGCAAATAGTGTGGTCTATGCTACGATGAAAACTGTACAATTTAAATAACACAAATAACACAATCGTTAAACACTGAACACTGGTGGCAATGCAAGGCTCTGCTTAGACACCTTTATATCGTTTCTTTACTACGCTATAAATATTTAATTTTCGTTTTGTTTCTGTTCAGAACATCGCATAAATCGCGAATTTATTTCCTGTCGATGTTAACGGTTTTGTAAGCCATAGAAGAAGAACTGAGGTACCGATCAATGATTATGAAGTGCTAGCGACTTCATTCTCATAGCCTCGGTATGTGAGGGCGGGTGGCCAGTCCTCTCCCTCGCCGTCTCATCTTCGCACTGATTGTGTTCATGCAGTGTACTCATTACTGTTCAGTTGGCTTGGGTGCAGGTGGAGTAGAAATATCGTCAACAATTTCTGACCTGGGTGGGATTTCGACCACGATCGCTTACTAACCACTACACTCTCGATATATCATGTAACTAAAGTCGCCGTTGAAAGTGATGGCAACAGTTAGGCGACTATACGCCTTTGAACCTATAGTTCTGCTTAGACAACTTCAAGTTAGTTTCACCCAATGCTATTTGTTCTACATTTTAATTTGTTATCGGTGTTTGCGAAATCTTTGCAATTCTTCCCTCAAGTTAAATCATTCTTACAGTAGACGTAGCGTAGGCTAACATAAAAGGCATTGATTGCCATAAGATGTAGCTAAAATGATGACATCAATAACAGGTTCAAATTTAGACACCTTTATATCAGTTGACTCGGAATTTATATATTTCTAATGTTCGTTCAAATTTTAACTATTATACGATCTCGTGTTATATTCGTATAAATCCATAACAGTCGCATACTTCGTGCAGTGCCATAGCAAAATCGGAACAAAGGAGGGATATGATGCTCATATCTGTTACAACCCAACATCGTCAGAAACTGCTAAAAGACACTTAACACTAATGTTTGCATGCTTATTAATTTAGGCACTTTATAATCGGTTAACGCTGAACACTAATACACTTCTCATTTTCGTTCGGCCATTATAACGTGTAAAATAACTGCTTTTAAGTAGGGCTGCATTTCGATTAATTTTTTTAATCGCGATTAATCGCACGATTAAAAAAATTAACGCAAAGATTAACGCGATTAATCACACATTCATTGACTTTTTATGTTCATTTTTAAGGGTCTAAAATTCAAATATCAAAATTCTAAAACAAGTGTCTCAATCTTTAACAGTAGCAGTCTGGGATGCCCGCTTTCTAGTGAAAATAGTCCCGTATAGACACAGAACACGTTCGGAATGAACACTTGTGGCCGCAGAAGCTAGATATTTTTTCCTACAGAAGCTAGGACGTACTTTGTGGGCTATCGCATGCTCCTTCCATCACTCCAGTGGACAAGAATCCGCGTCATTCTCCAACATATCTTTGTTGCGAATAAGTGCATCTGAATTTGTTTTGCTCGAGAAATCAACGGTGTATCATCATCATCAGATGAAAATTCACCGTCCTTCGATTTTTCCGAGCCACGTGTAAGAACTAAGAAGGCATGTGGCAAGACAACGACGAATTACTCCGGTGGTATAGCAATTCTCGGTTGCAGTATCGACCACTACTTTATCAGTTTTAAATCTAAATTGTTCATTCAAAACTGTTTTACGTATTTTTTTGGACTCCACAATGTTCGACACAAATCAACCTTAATTTTTTTTAAATCGATGCGCGTCTTTGATGTCAACAAACGTATGGAAAGAACATGCACCAGAGGACTGGATGTGTGCATGCAGGAGAGTAGTGCTGAGTGACTCAACAGAATTGGACGATAATCGATAACAGATTATTTGAGAAATATTGTTAATAATAACTTAAATTTTTTTTATTAGACTTTTTTATTTGAGGCTTTTTATCAAGAGATTTTTAACGCGTTATTTTTGCGTTAAAATAATTAATCGCAAATTTTTTTAACGCGTTAATCGCGGGCGTTAACGGCGATTAACGCGCAGCCCTACTTTTAAGATGTATAAAGCGATTTTTTTAAATTGTTCGTGGCCTTATAGTGTGGTAGTGCCAGTTCCACGCAAGGACAAACGAGGAGGGCGACGCAAATCATCTTTGTTCTGACACAACTAACTAGCCCGGTCATTACAACTACTCAAGTACTCCCACTGCCGTAAACCTGTGGTAGTGTCAGTCCCAAGTGTGGAGAAAAGAGGAGGTCGACGCTAAACATCTCTGTTACGGTACACTGTCGTTAAACAGCAACTAGTATCAGTCATTGCTTCGTCTAGTTTTTCCATTGGATTACACTCCATTACATTCTCATAAGTGACTTTTTCGTGTAATGCCCGTCCCATAACCGAAGAAAGGAGGAGGGCGACGCTGATCATTTCTGTTATGACTCAGTGTCGCTAAATAGATACTATTAAAGGTCATTTAAGAGTTTTAAATTAGAGGTCAGATCGACGTCAACGGCCTTGAGAATAGAAAGAAATGTATTATGAAACAAATTGCAATTCGAAAAGAGAATTTCAAACAATTCTGTATTTTGGGAGCTTTTCGATACGAAAACCAGATCCTAAGTTTACGGTATGTACTATCGACCGATTGACAAAAAATTAAAACTGGATTATATATGGCTGCAGAATAATTAATATAAAGGTGTTGAAACCGATCATAATATCACATAAGTAAATATAAGTTTGCTTGATTTATCGGATCTCAAACACACTTTTCTGTAAATACAATATTTTTTTATTGTATTCAAACATTTATAAGACACGAGTGACGAAAAAGGATTCGAGAAAAGCAAAGGAGGATGGGGTTAACCAGCTAGAATTTGAGAGGAAATAATTTATTTCAGAAGAGTTTCTATCTGGTACGGCATTAGGAGATCGCTTTACAATAGAGTGGTGTGTGTTTCTTGAAGAAACTTCTTCCGAAAACGTGGAGTAAAATCGATTTAAAGGAATGTTAGATTGTGAAAATCTTCTGCGCTATATAAATAAATAAATATTTATACAGGTGGCGTTGGTAAAATGATTAGTAGGACGGATGGGCGCCTTACATGGCTTTCGTACAGTTAAATTCGATTTCTGTAATAACTTGGGATCATCCGTTCATACTTTCACTTGTAATCATATTGCGTACTTGTCAGTTTGAAATAAACGAAGCTTATTATTATTATTATTATTATTATTATTATTATTATTATTATTATTATTATTATTATTATTATTATTATTATTATTATTTATTTATTATTATTATAAGCGGCCAATGTCGTTGATATTGACCTACAATATGTTTACTGGAGCAATCATTCCTCAGAATGAACCCGCGATGCCACAGAAATTGAATAAATAATACCTGGCACAGTACTTGTACGATGTATAAACGGAATCTAAGATCGGTAGTTGGCAGTGCTTATAATATTATTGCAGAGAATTATATAAGGCTCAAGTTAGACACCTTTTAATGGATTATTACGAAAGATATATATATATATATATTATTCAGCTCGTCCCATAAATGAGCTGTAATATGCCAAAACTAATCTTTGTCGGCGGAAACGGCCTATGTTGTCATAAGCTGCCGTTAAACTGTGGATCCAGCTCGTCCCATTGCAATTATATGAAATACTCGGTAAGAACGCAGAGGACTGGCCACCCATCCTCGTATGCCAAGATTAAACAATATGAAGTTGCCAGCACTTCATACTCATGGCTGTCTGTCAGTCTAGCTTAACCCTCGGGCTACCAAGGGGGGGCTATTACGACCCCCCCTAGGTTTTTTGCTTCGAAAACTTGTTCCATGTGGAATATAATTTTGATAAATTAGGTAGCTGTAGCAGGATCATTTGCGCACATTTTGAGGTAAACATCATTGTGATATCTCACGCCATTCAACAGTTACACCCGATATACCCGAGGTATCAGAGGGGTTGATACGACCCCCTTAGTTTTTCGTCTATAGCGTACTCATTTTTCTTCCTGGAAGAAAAACAAATATACCATTCTTTAGAGGGAATGTAGGGCTTCATTTACATACTTAGATGTTTTTCTTTTGAAAACCGGAAGTGATCAACATAAATAATAATACGCGTAATATGCGTGAAAAATGGCTGAATGGAAGGACTCCCCCTTAGTTTTTGTCTGTAGCGTATTCATTTATATTCCTGGAAGAGAAACAAATATACCATTCATTAGAGGGAATGTAGGGCTTCATTTGCATACTTACATGTTTGTCTTTTGAAAACCGGAAGTGATCAAAATAAATAATAATACGCGTAATCTGTGTGAAAATGGCTGAATACAGCATTACAACGTAAACCGATATATATGTATGGATATATATGTATGGAGTTACATTTATACTATATAAACATGTGTAGGGATGATTGTGTGTATCTTGGATACATAGATCAGTTTCAAAACACACATAATTTTATATTTGTTTATCCAAAAGTACAAAATGTACGCAATAATATAAAATATCGCTAATTAATGGGTTCAGTTGTTAAAAGTGATGTAATTTCGAGATGCATTCACATAATGTACAACTAAATATACCATTCTGTGCAGAAATGAATGCTGAATCCAATGCTGTATTACAAGTTATGATATGTGAAACCAAACACGAAATCCAGGGGGTCGTCTCAACCCCCCCTTGGTAGCCGATGTCGCAAAAAAACCTTGGTAGTCTGAGGGTTAAGGGATGATGCATGGATTGTTCCATTGTTATTGCAACAAAGGCCGTTGACGTCGACATAAATTATTTTCAACAGATCTCACTGTTCGTGTGCCATAATTCACTTAATTCACTCCTCTTCTTTTTACGTATAGAACAAATTACGCCAATAATTATTATTTTATTATTATTATTGTTTAGAGAATCGGTGGCAGTGGAGTTTATGACTCGGTAATAATTATTGAATAACTTGTTCCGTTCCTCCAATACTCTGCAGGTTTTCAAAAAAAGGTTACGTGCATTTCTTCTTTCCTCAATTTAAACGGCCAAACCATCACTAGCAGTGCATATTACCGCGTTTATTTAAGGATTTAGTTAAGTTTATAGTTAAGATCGTGTTATCACTTGTTTCTGGATAATTCAACTCTTGTTGTCTCTAGTGACCTTCTGGTTCAGTTTCTGTTTTTTGGCTAACTTGGAATTTTTTGTTTGTAATTTGCTATCTGGGTAACCCTCCTTAGCGGGATCTCCATCCCTTTTGGGCCTCCCTTTGTCGCGAATGCATTTTTGTTAATGTACAATTGTACATTCTCTGGCATAATTGTAATGTTTTGTTTTGGTTGCAATAAAACAACTTGATTGATTGATTGATTTATTAGAGATTAGCCGAGTAGACATTTCCCACCGAGAACCGAATCTGAGTATTTGGATGTAATATTTGCCGGATCCTGGTACGAACAGAGTACCGTTTACTCTCTACACGAAAGGTGTCATGTTCTCTATAAAGTAATCAACAGTACCTTGCTTCGTGTTGTCTTTCTTTTAATCATTATCTTTATGTGACTCTCAGTGGATCTGGCGAATGATTGAAAGATCAAAGATGGTTTATCAGAGCTGAAGTTTCGAACATGTAGGCTACGTGGAAATATTTTACCGCCTCGTGTTAGCTTTTCGTTACATAAGAGTTTACTAGCGCCCTTCACGGGTCTAAGTTATCGGTAAAAGTTTTAATACCAAAAAATTATTTGCAACTATTTGTGTGCATAGTATTTGCGGAAGCGAATGTTGTCCACAAACGGAATATTCTGACGATGCGAATGACCGAGGCGATTTCTAGCTAATCCCTAATTTTTTATCATATCAAATTAATCACATCTTAACCATTCTACAAGCTTCACCAGAACAACCTTTGAGTTTCACTCGGTATCTCTGGACAACCCCTCTGTCAAGACGTAATCGTAATCGTAATCGTAATCTCCAAACTTCTAAAGCGCCACTCGAAAGCCAAGCGCAGGGCACCAGTTATTCACGAGCGCTGAAGACGCAGCGCTCGTTGATAAGCTGATGCCATCCGCTCAGGTTTTAACCCTCGGGCTACCAAGGGGGTGGTTGCCACCCCCCTAGGTTTTTTCATCTCAAACTTTTCCGTATGGAATAAAAATTTGACCTTTTAGGTAGCTGTAGGGGGTTCATTTACACACGTTTTGAGGTAAAATGTGAGATGATATCTCACACCGTTCAAAAGTTATACCCAATATACCAGAGGCACCAGGGGGGGGTGGATACCACCCCTAGATTTTCGACTATATCTTATCCGTCATTTAATATTAAGAGACACAAATTATACCATTCTATAGAGGGAATGTGGGGCTACATTTCTATGGTCACTGAGTTGACCTGAGACAACCGGAAGTGCTCAAAATAAATAATAATACGCGTAACATGCGCGAAAAATGGCTGAATGGAAGCACTCCCCCCTTAGTTTTTTGTCTGTAGCGTATTCATTTGTCTTCCTGGAAGAGAAACAAAGATACCATTCTTTAGAGGGAATGAAGGGCTTCATTTGCATACCTACATCTTTGTCTTTTGAATACCGGAAGTGATCAAAATAAATAATAATACGCGTAATCTGTTTGAAAATGGCTGAATACAGCATTACAACGTAAACCGATATATATGTATGGATATATATGTATGGATGTACATTTATACTATATAAACATGTGTAGGGATGATTTTGTGTATCTTTTATACATAGATTAGTTTCAAAACACACATAATCTTATATTTGTTTATCCAAAAAGTACAAAATGTACGCAATAATATACAATATTGCTAATTAATGGGTTCCGTTGTTAAAAGTGATGTAATTTCGAGGTGCATTCACATAATGTACAACTAAATATACCATTCTGTGCAGAAATGAATGCTGAATCCACTGCTATATTACAAGTTATGATATGTAAAACCAAACACGAAATCCAGGGGGTGGTAACCACCCCCTTGGTAGTCCGTGTTACAGAAAAAGCTTGGTAGCCCTAGGGTTAAAGTCGACGTAATATATTAGCGATAATATGTGGTTCAGTTAGTTGCTGTTTAACGACCCTGTGTCATGACAAAGAAAATTTCTCGTCGCTCTCCTCCTTTTTACAGGCTTGGGACTGGCACCACTACAGGTAGGCTAGTGGTGGATGAGTGTAGATGCCTTTCAATGTGGTAATCTTTGGTCCTATATATATACCAAGTGGAAACTGCATAAAATATTTTATTCATTTAGCCGCCAACGGTTAATGAGGGCCTACTGTTTTTCAGCCACAAGATGTCGTTAAGCACACTAATTCTATTATTTGTGTCACGGCTTAGACACCTTTAAATCGCTGATTTAATGCACAATATATTTTTCATTCAAGTTCCATGTTTTCGAGTAAGAAGGTGCTCTGTAATTACGTAACTTAATATTAGTTGAGACAGTCGCAAGATGTCGTCAGGCACACTAATTTCATGATTTGCATCAGGTTCAGACACTCTGTATGTCGCATTCTCTCTCAATGTTACCAGCCATCCATGTCATCCTGGTGATCATCTTACAGCGTAGCTGAATATTTGTTCGTGTCACCCTGCTGTGCGGAGGGGTGAGGTGGTTCTGCCCGATGGCCTTCGATCGGGGTAGCGACCCCGTCTGCTGCAGGGCTCGCAGGCCTTGGCGCCAGCCTCCTCGTTGCCTGTTTACATAATTATAATATATAATTTAATTGCCTGTTTACATATAATATATAATTTAATTGCCTGTTTACATATAATATATAATATAATTACATACAATATTATTGTATAATCGTTCCATTTTTAAGTTGTCGGGTTAGTTTATCGATTCATCTCCTCCGCTTAATATTTACAATCCTAAGTCCTCGCATATATGCACCTGAAATTGCCTCACATTTATAATAATATGTCGATGACGCAGATCCTACGTAACGATGCCTGATACTTCAGTCACGTGAGCCATCCTCTGATGTATTAGTTCAATGACGCGTTTAACGACGTTTTGCGAATGTCGAAAAATCTAATAATTATGTTGCGTTTGAGGATTGGGTTTCACCGGAAACCTTGATCGAGAATGCGAAATATATAGCGTCTGTAGTAAGAGGTTTAAAGGTGTATTAACTGAACATGTTGCAAATCATAGGATTTGTGTGCTTAACTACGTTGGAGGCTAAACGACGAGAATTCTGCACGGTCTTACTGCATGCGTAAGTATATACGCTTTTGCAGTTATTACCGCGCCTTTGTGAGTAACGAGAATGCGCTATATTGAGTATTCTTACACATTAAGTATATTATAGGAAAAAGTCTTCTAAACTGATCGTTGCAATATTTCGTAGGCATAAATTGTCCAATAACATCTAGCGTTTTCCTACGATTACGTCGACTTTCCTAAAAGAGAAGTATTTAACTATTTGTTATAGTTTCCGGTGCGTAGAGACATCTTATGGGCGCCAGATCTTTTGACGTCGCCCTAGTTTTTTGACTACACATTGACACCTTTTGACTCGAATGTGATTAGATGGTCGGTTGCCGTTAATTAAACAGCGTTGTGTCGCAACAAAGGTGATCAGAAACTCCTTCCTCTGATATGGACTATCGATGTTGTTTTGACTGAGCGCCTACGAAAGAGCTGGTTCCCTAAACTGCGGCTTTTCGAAGATTGAAATTGTTTGATGGGTGGTTTTTCTGTTTAACGACTAGCTGTGTGGTAGCAAAGACCATTAGCGTCGCCCTCCTCCTTTATCCGGGCTTGGGACTGGCACTTTCAGAAAGCGAACAGTGGCGGAGTTAAAATTGTTTGAATTCTAGAAATCAGTTATTTATAGCATTGGAAAGACTTAATTTAGAGGTGTCTAAGCAGACCCTTGTAAAGTTACTAATCTTCAATGTAAAACCACATCTAACGGCTAATCCAACAGTTTAATAAAGCCTGTATTATAGAAGGTGTCTAAGCAGAACTTAATAATTTTTTTCTTCCAAAATTTAACGTCGTCTTCTAACATTAAAGCCGTTGATGAAAGCAATTAACAATGAAGAATTGGTTAATTAGTTGCTGTGTGATAATTGAACTAGTATCCACACCTGAAAATTAGTGTCTTTCCAACGCTATCAAAATCTTTGTTTCGTTTAATCTCTAACTTATTAGCGCATTCTTCAACGACATTTCACATGACTATTTTTAAACATAGGATCGACGTCGTTAAAAACGTCATAATACTAATCGTCAGACAATAATGAATACGTGATTGTAGTATTAGGCATCGTTACGTAGGATCGATGTCGACGACATAATATTATTAATTATTATTGCGAAGCAAGGGCGTTGATGACGATCAGTTTAGAAATCTTTGGCCTCATATACACAGTGAGAACTTCAAAACATTTTTTCATTTTGCCATTAACGGGTCCTGATTGCTGACGGTTTCTTCAACCGCAAGGTGTTGTTAAGCCCGCTAATGCTAGGATTTGTATCAGACTTACATGTAATTTAGACACACTTGTATTGCAGGCTGTCTGTTCTGTTAGTAGTTAAGATTTAAATTGCATAACATGTAAATGTACAGCGCAGTGCGTTTGTCAGGCGCTTATTAACCCTTTGACTTGCGCCATTATTTGCCAGAAAAGGTAAATAATGTATGTGTGTATGTATGTATGTATGTATGTATATATGTATGTATGTATATATGTATGTATGTATGTATATATGTATGTATGTATATATGTATGTATGTATATATGTATGTATGTGTATATGTATGTATGTACGTATATATGTATGTATGTATGTATGTATGTATATATGTATGTATGTATATATGTATGTATGTATATATGTATGTATGTATATATGTATGTATATATATGTATGTGTATATATATATATATATATGTATATATATATGTATGTATATATATGTATATATATATATATGTATATATGTATGTATATATATATATATATATGTATGTATGTATATATATATATGTATGTATATATGTATGTATATATGTAATATGTATATATGTATATGTATATATATATATATATATATATATATATATATATATATGTATATATATGTATATATGTATGTATGTATGAATGTATATATGTATGTATATATGTATGTATGTACGTATATATGTATGTATGTATATATGTATGTATGTATATATGTATGTATGTATACATGTATGTATGTATGTATGTATGTGTATGTATGTATGTATGTATGTATGCGCGCTTTAAAGCGCGGTTGCCAGTCAAAGGGTTAAAGAAAAGATATTATTTTATTATTATTATTATTATTATTATTATTATTATTATTATTATTATTATTATTATTATTATTATTATTGTTATTGTTGTTATTATTATTATTAAATCTAGCATGGTAATGTCGAATCAGAAAGCAGATGTTTCCGCGTTGGAGAGCTACCGAGAGTCTTTGAAACAGGTAGCTTGTCTTATTATTATTATTATTATTATTATTATTATTATTATTATTATTATTATTATTATTATTATTATTATTATTATTATTATTATTATTATTATTATTATTATTATTATTATTATTATTATATCAGTTTAGACAGACACTATATATCTCGCAGTCTCGTTCAAGATTTCAGTATTTCTAGGGCCTCCATATAAGTCTTCAAACGCAACTTAATATAATATTGAAGTAATAGCTTTAAGATGTCGTTAACCGCACTCAATCTGTTATATGTATAAGGCTCAGGTTAGACACCTGTAAATCGCTTATTCCAGATGCTATATATATCGCATTCTGTTCAAGTGTTTCCGATAATGTCGCCATACCATTGCAATCCTGAAACGTAACTGAATATTATTTGAGACAGCCGAAATATGTATTTAAACGCACTAAATCTGGGATAATAATGTATAAGGTTCAGCTTAGACACCTCTAAATCATTTTTTTTACAGAAACTATAAATACCTCATTTTCATTCAAGGGTTCCGATAGCTGTAGTATGCCAAAAATAATCTATGTCGGCGGAAACGGCCTATGTTGTCATCAGCTGCCGTTAAACTGTGGATCCAATCCAAAGGTTTCCGATAACGTAGCCTCTACAGAGCAATTTCTAAGCGTAACTTA
The DNA here is from genome assembly GCA_020284085.1 of Aporrectodea caliginosa. Classification (NCBI taxonomy): domain Eukaryota; kingdom Metazoa; phylum Annelida; class Clitellata; order Crassiclitellata; family Lumbricidae; genus Aporrectodea; species Aporrectodea caliginosa. Next base: position 56,952 of record JACEVL010000039.1, read on the forward strand.
AATTATTTGAAACCGCCGCAAGATGTCGTTAAACGCCTTATAGTATAATAGTCAGAGGATAATTGTAATTGTAATTCTGACCGAACATTTATATAGCGCCGCTCAGAAATCAGCAGTGCTCTTGACCTGCTTCAGTGCCTGCGTCAACGAACAGTATAGTCTTAAGGCGTCTCCGGAACTGGAAAGGTGAGATGGCTAGACTAGTAACTCAAGGCCAAGAGACTGGGGAAGTGAGTTTCAAGCTGATGGGCCAACACGGGCAAAGCACCTAGAGTGGGTCGTAGCAGAGCGCATGCAAGGGAACACCATAAGGCCACGAGTCGAAGATCGCAAACAGGCCCTGGCCGGTAAGGATGAGACAAAGGTGCAAAAAGACCTCAGGTAGGATGGGGCCACCATAACAAGGCAGTTACGCATTAGGGAAAGGATTTTGAACTGTACCCGCTGTTGGACAGGGAGCCAGTGAAGGGTATCACGAATTATGCCGAAATAGCCTGAGATATGGGCACACTTTGAAATGTCGCCTATAAGCCGAGCAGCTGGAGTTTGTGAGTATCAGAGGCGGAGAGTCCAATGTATGCAGCGTTCCCAAAGTCGACCCGAGTGCAGATCAAGGTGTGGATCAGAGTAGTAACGGCATGCAGTGAAAGAGAGCTGCGAATGGAACGTAGTTGGCGCAGATGGTAGAAGCAAGATCTGGAAACCGAGTTGACCTGGTCAGTAAGAGAAAGGGAAGGATCCGAGACAATTTCCAAATCACGAACAGAAGAGGAGAAGTGGATGTGGGGAAATCTGAAATGAAAGGAATCAGTATCACTCTTATTGAGCTGAAGACGGCCACCAAGCCATATGAATTGTGTCTTGTCATGATTCAGCCGCAGGCGGTTAGAGGAGAGCAATGCGTCTATGGCAGAGGAAGCCTCTAACACCCGCTCCACCATTTGAACAGCAGAAGATGCTGGGCTATGTAAAAGGATAGGTTACGTGACTGTAGTATTAGGCATCGTTACGTACGATCGACATCAGCGACATATTATCCCTGAATTATTATTAATGCTAGGCAATGGCAGGAGAATGCGCGCAGGCTTTGAGAATTGTTAGTATACATGGTGGAAATCCATCGAAAAATTACCCGAGGAAAGCAACGCAACTGTAAGCGATGACTCAACTATGAATTCAGAACTTAAGAATGAAACGATTATACTATATACAAACAGGTAACGCTGCGTCAACGTCCCTTGCAGCCGTAATTTTTGGATAAACACTAATTAGTGTTTAAAATTATATTTTGTAAGTCCACACCTTTACTCATATATAACAGATCATTGATATAGCAGATTTCCTTAAATTTCTATTTTTCTTTATTACAAACGAAACCATATTTCACGCTAGCTCTTTGGTGCAATACGCAACGGCCTGGTGGACGCAAGATGTCGTTAAAAACTAAAATTCGACGGAAAATAAAACGATCACTTTAGACACCTTTTAAATCGGTCATCTTATACGTTATAATAATTTTATTTACGTTCAATCCACGATCAATCCTCACTTAAAGGTTCTGGTTACCTGACTAAACTTTGAATTTTGTCAAGAAAAAGCGTTTTTCATATTTCTTTTGATTTTTTAAAACTTGTTACTTTGTGTTTAGCATGTTATCACATTTGATTTTAGTATTAAGTATAGCAGACTGGAATCGACTTCAAGGGCCTTAGCAGGCACTAGGTGGCGTTGAAATTAATACTATTAATACGAATGCATAAGCCCACACGTCCAGGATGCTTAGTGTTAAGTAGAGGGCGCAACCGAAAAATACCAAACTCGTACATTCAAAACCCCAAAAGGAACAACTATACTTAAAGAGGAGCAACCTACATCCATGTATTATGTTAAGCCTAATGATGTGCTGCAGACCGCTTATCAGAACTATTATGTAACAGGTAACGTCAAAGGTCATGGTAGCCGCAAGATGTCGTTGAACGATTTATTACTACGAATTTTGTTAGGCTTAGTTTAGACACCTTAAATCCATTTCCTTCTGTCCGCCGTCGCATCTACCTCAGTTCTGCAAAAATTCATTTTAAATCGGATATTACATATTCTATATATACCCGATTTTAGTCAAATTGTGAAATTGACGACATAGGGAGATTGCAGAATTATGCGTAGTAACATCTGTCGAAAGTCAACAAACTCATACGAAATCAACGTAAAACCTTTACTCAGTCTTACATTCAAAACTCAAACTCGAAGGGAATAAACTACAGGTCGTTTGAATAACAAGATATATTAAGTTACGTAAGGTCGGCGTCAACGATCGTAGAGGCCGTAATATGTCCTTAAACATTTTAATGTTATGAATTATCTTAGGCTCGCTTTCACCTTGTCACCTTGTGCCGTCGATTCGTTGAAAACTAGCGACCGTCATAGTCAACGTTCTCCACGTGTTCCGATCTCTCGTCGCCTCTCTCAGCTCCGGAAGCTTCATTTTCATCGTCTCATGTATCTCATCCATCCAGGCTCACTTTAAACACCTTAAAATAGGATAGTCGCAGCTCTATACATACTTGTCATTGTCGTTTGATTTTATTAAGACTTTAAGAAAATACCACATCGTGTGTTTAACTTCGATGTACATTGAAGCCGCTACTCATCGAACCGAATCGAAGAGACAGCCTACAAATTACAAACGGGTGATTGTGTAGTTGTTAGGGCGATGGACTGCTGATCGAGAGGTCGAAAAATCTAATTATTAAGTTAAGTTGTGTTGGGGTAGGCCTACTGAGCTTCATCGGAAACCTTGAACGAGAATGCGAAATATATAGCGTCTGAAGTAAGGGATTTAAAGGTTTCTTAATTGAACATGTTGCAAATCATAGAATTTGTGTGCTTAACGACGTTGGAGGCTGAATGAAGAAAATTCTGCTCAGTCTCACTGCGTGTATAATTATACAGGCTATTGCAGTTATTACCGCGCCTTTGTGAGTAACGAGAATGTTATTCTACTCAGAGGCGCTCCCGACTACAGTGTCGTTAAACAGACACTACTAAAAGTCACTCAAGTTTCTTAAAGGTGAGATCGATGTCAGCGGCCCTGGCAGCCATACGAAATGTGTGCGTGTGTCCACAGTTTAACGGCAGCTTATGACAACATAGGCCGTTGCCGCCGACAAAGATTAGTTTTGGCATATTACAGCTCATTACGAAATGATATTTTCAAACAATATATGCCAACAAAGAATTTTAAACGTTCGGGTGTTTTGCGGAGCTTCTCGATACCAAAACCTTGAAAATTAACGTGACGAAATTAGAAGCTAAATATATATAGGGTCATTGCTCTTTGATTTAAAGGTGTGTAAACTGATCCTACTAAATATTCTATCATTAGTGTTTACAGACAGGTAGTTGCTGTCAAGGTTGTGTATTTTCAGGATATATATATATATATATATATATATATATATAATATATATTGTGAATTCATTCATTTCATATATATAGAACCCAACCCTAAACTTAACATCACTAAACCTAACCTCCCTAAGCCCCCCCTAACCTTAACCATGGCCTATAAGCCTAATCTCTAACCTAACCCTAACCCCTATACCTAAATTAACCGCTAACGCTAACCTAGTCCATGAAAGTTCAGAGAATGTGTATTTTCAGTGTATAATTATCTACATGTATATTGTATTGTATTTGGTTATAGCCCGTTCCAGATTGGGATCAGGGCTCCCCTACTGAGCGAACTCTGAATCGGAGTTTCACGCCGAAGCGCATGAGCAATTGCGAGTGAAGCACGCCCCGCAGGGTGAATACGCGGCGGCTTTTCAGGTGGATTCGAACCGCAACCCTCCAGCTTAAGGCACTAAACCTAACCCCTATACCACCGCGCCCCAGTATATTGTGTTGTGTTGTATTAAGTTGTAATGTACTCCACGTTTATAATGCGACCGAGCCACCCCTATAAAGATCCGAAAATTAATCTCTGATAAACTAACCCGACCGGGAGAGAACCAGGGAATGTGTGATTTTTAGGCTACCAACCCACTCAGGATCCTATATGCACTGAAGACGTATGGTTAGGTTACTGTTAGAAGGTTAGTGTTAGGGGTTAAGGTTATGGGTTAGGATTAAGGTTTGAGGGTTAGGTTGTTTGGGTTATGGTTGTGGTTAGATGTACATATGCCCTGAAAATACACATATCCTAGGGCATATACACATTGCCTATAGGGTATTTGTACCCTAAAAATTTGCATTCCCTCATTTCCCTGTACAAGTCCCTCAAGTCTTTTTTCTTTAGTCGTGGCTGGGCCGGGAGCGCTTCTGAGTAGCTTCTTGAAGAGGCGCTATATAAATGCTCTGAATGAATGAATGAATGAATTATGTGAAAGTAACTATAGCATTGCATGACGCAACAGTACAGTAAACGGGAACTATAGTTATGACTTGAATATAATGAAGCCGAAATAGAAACAATTGTATGTACACAATAATAATAATAATAATAATAATAATAATAATAATAATAATAATAATAATAATAATAATAATAATATCTTTTTCTTTAATAAGCGCCTGACAAACGCACTGCAATGGGGCGCTGTACATTTACATGTTATGCAATTCAAATCTTAACTACTAACAGAACAGACAGCTTGCAATACAACGGCGCTAATAGCAGCCTACAAAGCATATCCGCCCAACAGGGGCTCGAACTCGGTACCTCTCGGTCACTGTGCCAGATGTTATCCAATGCGCCACTATATACATTATTCATTTTTAGGTTGTTATTAGTAAAATTTATTTTTCAAGTGTGTTAGATAACTGCGTTCGTGAATAAACTGGTGCTTTGCGCTTTGCTTTAGTAATTTAGAGTTTCCGATGACGAATACCTGAACAGTCGAAAAGACCATGTTGACTTTCTGTTTCGTTTAATGTTTTGGGCCTACTATTTATCGAATTGCCCTAGTTCGGAAACAATGCTTCGCCTCTGCTTTTATTTATTGGGCGAATATTATACTTAAAAGAGGTGTCTAAAAATTTTTTTTACATGGAGTCCGCTAATGAGGTTCCGTAGTTCAATCGGTACATTATAATAATAAAAGAAATAATAATAATAATAATAATAATAATAATAATAATAATAATAATAATAATAATAATAATAATAATAATAATAATAATAATAATAATAATTAAACATCTTTCTTTAATAAGCGCCTGACAAACGCACTGCGCTGTACATTTACATGTTATGCAATTGAAATCTTAACTACTGACAGAACAGACAGCTTATAATACAGATAAAGAAGCCAATTCCAGGCCGCATTTAAGACTTTCGGTACTGTATGTCGAGGTAAATGATTATTGTGGCCGCAAGATGTAGTCAAACACTTTTAAGCAACGAATAATTATAAGCTCACTTTAAACACCTTTCAATCGTTTATTTCCCGCGTTATAATAATTGTTATTATGTTTAAAGAGCTGTTACATATGCCAAAAAAATAATCTTTGTCGGCGGAAACGGCCAATGTTGTCATAAGCTGCCGTTAACACTTCGGTGGACGGAGAGGGGTAAATAATTACCCCAGGGGTGTTTGAATGCTGATTGCGGAGCAACCGTTGGCAGTTATAATTTGACGTTCCATGTGTTTACAAGTTAATACCTCTGACATATTCTGACACCAAAGCCATGAAAATGTCATGTTGGGGGAAGAAGATTTTTCAGTTCAAAGGTGTCCTTAAAAATTTACCCCTCTTCGTCCTCGACGTCGTTAATTATTCGTTCATGGTGAATATGCATTTTTCAAAGATATTATTCATAAGTAACCTGTAATAAGAAATAAAGTACTGAATCTACCGTGGAATTCGATTTCAATAGTTGCAATAATTTTGGGAGTGATCACTTTCAAGATGGCTGCCAAGATGGCCACCAAAAAAGTAATATGCATATTTCAGCTCATAGGTAGGCTACAATGACAAATGAACTCTTCAATTTCAGTAGTTCCGAGGTCAAAGGAATCCATTTATTGTAGTGAGAAGAATCTGTCAATGTTAATTTCCAAGATGGTGGCCAAGATGGCCGCCAAACACGAAATATGCATATTTGAGCTCATAGGTATGCTACAATGACAAATGTGGCCCTCCACTTTCATAGTTGCCGAGGTCAAGGAATACATTTATTGTAGTGAGAAGAGTCTGTCAATACTAATTTCCAGACGATTTTGGCCAAGATGGGATGCCAAACACAGAAATATGCATATCTCAACTCAAAGGTATGCTACAATGACAAATGAGCCTTCCAATTTCATAGTTCCGAGTTCAAGGATTCCGTTTATCGTAGTGAGAATAGATGGTCAATGCCACTTTCCAAGATGGTTGCAAACGCAAATATGCATATTTCCGCCCAGGTAGCTATAATGACAAATGATCCCTCCACTTTATAGTTCCGAGTTTTACGAAGTCCATTTATCGTAGTGAGAATGGTCTGTCCACTTTCCAAGATGGCAGGCCATCCCTTAGAGGTAAATTATTATTGGCAGACTATTCTCACTACGATAAATGGATTCCTTGACCCCGAAGGGATATGTGTTTAGGCAGATGTTCAAAGCTGGGATAGATATAAGTTTGAACAACAATGCGTTCAACGAGTCTAGATAGTACTGGAAGGACCGAGATTGGACGGAAATCTGATGGTTGGGATGGGTGGGGAGTTTTAGGCTTTGGGTAGATTATGGCAGTTTTCCATTGGTTATTGAACAAAGGAAAGTGTTAATGATTGGGAATTTAGAGTTGTTAGTATTCCAGAGTAGCCGGGGCCGTTAGTCTTAGAAACCAGGCTGGGAGACCGTCATCACCAACTGCAGTGTGTTTTCTTGATCAAGTAGATGAAAGATTAAACTTTCGGTAATGTCGATCTGCTCTGGGGGAGCGGTGGACTTGAGGAGAGGTGCAGAGTAATTGGGATCATGAGAAGCGTTGGCGAAATAGTTGTTGAGATCATCGGCACTGAGTGAAGAAGGGAGGTCGTCATGGTTGGTTTTCTTTGTAATTTGGTTGACTTGTTTCCAAAGTGATTCAGCTCCTTCACGAGGGTTAGCGTGTTTGAGGAATGAATTGTTCTTTTTAGTGATAGCTTTAGCGATCCGGAGGGATAGAGCTTCTGCTTTCTCTTTTTCCTTTTCTCATGAATCTGTTCTTGAGTCGAAAGTTTTATTTCCGGTGTAATGAATGGGGGAGGTTAAACTGTGGATCCAACTGGCTTTCCTAATAAGATCTGCTACACTAGTAAATATGCGAAAAATAATCTTTGTCGGCGGCAACGGCCTATGTTGTCATAAGCTGCCGTTAAACTGTGGATCCATCCATCAACTTGCTTTCCCCTCGGAGCGCCGTTCGAACAACTGCCTCAGAAGTTCACTCGACGGTGTGGATGTCCGATGCGTACGCCTTGACGTGGCGAGGGGGCTTCAGCCGATCCTGACATCTGGCCAGCCAGGGAAGATGAGCTTCAGCCCGGTCTGACTCCTGGCCAAGCGGAGACGAGGATCGGCGACCAAGTACGCAAGGGCAAAGTTACCTCCGCCACTGAACGTTCGTGCATTGTACAACCGTGCTTTGTGCCAGTCTCAGTGCCAGTCCCAAGCCTGGAAGAAGGAGGAGGGCGACGCTAATGGTCTTTGTTACCACACAGCTAGTCGTTAAAAAGAAATCTACTATAACAATTTCCTTTAGTTATTGGTCGTTAATTATCTGTCTAAACTTTGAAACCCGTTAAGCAATTACTGTTACGTTAAACAAAGGAACGGTCGTCTGCTTTTACTTATAGGGCAAATATCATTCTTAAAAGAGGTGTGGAGTTGATTTGATTTCTGTCGGTATTTTTTTATTTTGTTGCTATGTGTTTTGGATGTAATCACAGTAACTGTTAGGTTGTGTGATTGTAGTAAGAGGTATAACAGGCTGACGTCGATTTTGATGGCATAGCAAATACTAAGGAGAGACGAATGTATATTTGTATAAAAAAAACTTTCTCTCAGACGTTGAGGATTCTTAGTGTTACGTAGAGGGTAATACAAGCCATAGCAAAGAAATAACCGCTCCTTAGCTAGCTCAGCTATAATGAGTACACTGTCTGTACACTGTCGCTGGGAAGATGTGACGGCGAGGGAGAGGACTGGTCACCCGTCCTCGTATGCCAGGATTAAAGAATTTGAAGTCGCCAGCACTTCTACCCATGGCTGTCTGTCAGACTAACTTAAGGAATGATGTATGGATCCATTGTTATTGCAACAAAGGCCGTTGACGTCGACAGAAATTATTTTTAGCAGTTCTCACTGCTCATGTGGCATAATTCACTTAAGGGAGCTCGATTCTTCCTGTACGTAGAGACCAAATGACGCGAATTATTGTTTAGAGAATCGGTGATAGTGGAGTTTATGACTCGGTACTTACTGAATAACTTGATTTTGATTAGAGATTAGCCATTTTCCACCGACTACCGAATACGAGTATTTGGATGTACTACTTGCCGGAGGGGGGTACGAACCGAATACCATTTACTCTGTACGAAACTTGTCGTTTTCTCTATTAAGTAGGAATGGGCAACGATTAAAAATTTTAATCGAAATTAATCGCATGATTAACATTTTTAATAACGCGAATAATTTTTAACGCATGTCACAGTAGATAACAAGTACAACTACTCTATCGACTCTGAGTATAGTTACGTTTAATGTGCGCTATATTAATGCTTGCAGTCAATAAACAAAAAGCAAACATGCTTTTATTACTTGTTTTAACTGTTTAGTTTTCACTTTAACGCTTAAAGTTTAAACTGAGCGGTTTTCTCAAGAATTTTTTTAGCGAATTTCTAGAAATAATTGGGCGCAGTGACAATCGCGTTAACTGCGTTAAAAAATTTAATCGCGTTAATTAGTTAACGCATTAATCGCGTTAATAACGCGTTAAATGCCCAGCCCTACTATAAAGTAATTAATCAACGGTACCTTTCTTTGTGTTGTCTTTCTTTTTATATGTATCGTCTCTCCGTCTTTGTGGTGGAGAATGATGGAAAGATCAAGGATGGTTAATAATCAAAGCTGAAGCTCCGTACATGTAGGCTACGTGGAAATTTATACCGCCTCGTGTTAGCTTTTCGTTACATAAGAATTTACTAGCGCCCTTCACGGGGCTAAGTTATCGTTAAAAGTTTTAATACCAAAAATTATTTGCAACTATTTTGCTTGCATAGTATTTGCCGAGGCGAATAAGGTCCACAAACGGGATATTATCTTATCATATTAATCTAATCCTTAGCCTTAAATATTTACAGTTATAACTAAGATATAAAATTGTTCACAGGAACAAACTTAAAATATCCAATTACAAAATTTTACCTTTATTGATTATCTTAACAGTGCTAACCTGTGCTCTTCAATTAAACTGTCAGAATCGCTCGTCTGCTGTAACTTATAGGGCAAATACCTCTCTTAAAAGAGGTGTCGAATTGATATATATATTCTTTATTAATTCAATTTGGGTTCAGAAAGGGTCGGGGTACAAGAGACGCTATCGGATCATTGAGGGTTCTGGCAGAAAGAAGTTTAGAGTATGGACAAGAGGTTTACATCTGTTTTGTGGACTATGAAAAAGCGTTTGACAGGGTAGATTGGAGAAAACTGATGACTGCATTGAGACGAAGAGGAATCGACTGGAAAGACAGAAGGCTTATAGGAAACCTCTACATGAACCAGAAAGTAAAGATCAGAATAGACGGAGAATGTTCAGAGGAAGGAGAAATTGGAAGGGGAGTAAGACAAGGATGTCCTCTATCACCACTCCTCTTTAACATATACATAGAGGAACTAATACAGGAGGCAATGGAGGAGACAGACGAAGGAGTAAAAGTAGGAGGAAGACTTATAAAAGCCTTAAGATTTGCTGACGATCAAGCAATGTTGGCGACGACACAGGCAGGTCTACAGAAGATGATGGACAAACTAAATCTGACCTCAAAGACATACAACATGAAAATAAACATTGGAAAGACAAAGAGTATGAAGATAAGCCGAGAGGAGGGAGATGTAACAGAGAAAATAAAAATCAACGGTGAGGAGGTGGAACAGGTTAAGAGCTTTTGTTACTTGGGAAGCATGATAACAACAGATGCAAGGAGCCACAACGATGTGAAACGAAGAATAGCCCTGGGAAAAGATGCATTTATGAAAAGAGGAGAATTGTTGAGAGGAGGATTAAACAAAAGCCTAAAGAAAAGACTGGTCAAAACACTGGTATGGAGTGTGGCGCTGTATGGGTCAGAGACCTGGACCATCAGGAAAGAGGATATGAAGAAATTAGAGGCTTTTGAAATGTGGATTTGGAGAAGGATGGAGAAGGTGAGCTGGACGGAGCATATATCGAATGAGGAGGTCCTACAAATGGTTGATGAAAAGCGATCGCTAATAACAACAATAAGAGAAAGACAGAAGAACTGGGTGGGGCACGTATTAAGAGGAGACTCCCTCCTGAAAGAAATCATAGAAGGGAGAATGGAAGGGAAAAGAGGGAGAGGAAGACCGAGGCAGATGATGCTGGGATGGATGACCGACGGATACAGCGAACTAAAGGAAAAAGCACAGCACAGAGAAGAGTGGCGTCATTGGAAGTTGGAACCTGCCGAAGGGCAGAGAACTTAAAGAAGAAGATTAATTCAAACTGACAATTACGCAGGATGATTACAATTCAGTATGACCGGATGATCACAAGTTATTACAGGAGTCGAATTTTACTGTATTTGGCAGCCATGCAAGGCGCCCATCACGTCCTTCATCTCATTTTACGAATGCGCCATCTCGAAAATGATAGGCTGAGTGTACTTTTTTTATATGAACATTTCCCACCTTTCCTATGTCAAATTCTACCACTTGGTGACGGTTCAATCGTTATAATAATTATTATAGTAACCCTCAAAATCAACTGGACCTACAAGTGTGGCTGTACGAGCTGTAGCGCAGTTTCCAACGATTGAACGAAAATTATTGTAACATTAAACCGAAGGTCAACGTTAACGTCCTACAATTTAAAGCTACGAATAATAAAAGGCTCACTTTAGACACCGTTAAATCAGTAATTTCAAGCCGTGTAATTTTTTCCATTACGTCAAATTACTGGTCATTACTCACGTCCTGAACGTGAACAAGTTTCCGCTTAGACACCTTTAAATCGTCTCACAAAGATGTTATAAATACCGAATTTTTGCTATTTTGCTATTCTTTTCTCCAATTCCGATGAGAGATCTGTTTATTGCAATATTAGGGTCACCTTTCAACATTAGGTAACGTTGAACACGATTAATATGAGGCCTTGCCAGCCGCAAACACGCAGACTGACAGCATAGGATTCTTCGTTTATTGAAGCGCATAAATTAATTAATAATTAATGTAAATTAATATTAGGCAGAGGAAGTCCACCGCAAAAATTACGAGACGAAAGTAATTTACCTTCAGTCAGTCGATCATTTATGATCAAAAAGGAACGATAACACTTATAAAGGACCAAACTCTCAAAATTAAATGTAACACGTGCAGCAGCAGTGCCAGTTCCAAGATGCCGCTAAACACTATAATGCTGCGAATTTTCGTTATTAGGTTTAGTTCAGGCACCTGCAAATCGCATATTACATACCCTATAAATTGTCAGAGGGGTTGTCCACACACGGAAAAGGAAGAACCCATTCCGGTTGCGAAAGAGAAAAGAAAGATGAGGGATTATGGGTAGTTGCGCTGCTTGTATACGAAGCCTGGGGAAAGGAGGAGGGCGACGCTAATCATCTTTGTTATCACACAACAATTAAACATTTCATCACATTCGAGACATAAAATACGATGTTCATTAAGACAACGGTTGAAGTCAATGGTAGGGCTAGCCGCAAGATGTCGCTAAACAATTTCATTCTACAAATTTTATTAACACACTTTAGACACCTCTAAATCGTGTATTTCTGGCGCTATATAGCCCGCTGTACGTTGTTATTACTAAAACATTGTTATTATGCAATTATATACTGTGTTGCAATGTAAAAGAGTACTTTTAACAATTATAATACATGTATGCTTTGTTGGTTAATGGAATTTTTATTATGTATGTTAGATACATGAACAGTTTAAAAGAATACTTTAAACAATTATAATACATGTATACTTCTTTGGTTAATGAACATTTTTATTATAGTGTTTTTGTAAGATACATGAACAGTTTAAAAGAATACCTTAATCAATTATAATACATATATGCTTTGTTAGTTAATGAAATTTGTCAGTACATAATTATCATTGACAGTATGAGATGAGCTACTTTATGTTGCAAAAATATTGAATATTAGTGAAATTGTAAAGCTTCGTCTGACACCTTTGATGGTGTCGTTCGGATGCTATAAGTTTCTGGTTATGATTGTATTGTATATTTTCTGCATTGTCGTCAACGGCCTTTGATGTCATAAGACGACGTTAAACTGTGGTTATAATAATATTATATTGTGACACGTCAATTATCGTCGATATGACGGCGTCGTTAAATAAACGAATTTAAGTAAGTTATTATATTGTTTCTGTTGATCTCAAGCGTAAGTTAGGCCTACTCACCATTCATTAACGTTGAAATAACTCTTTTACTGACCGTGCTCCGGTGGTGCCAGGATCAAGTCTGGACAAAAAAGGAGGGCGACGTCAAGGACTCTGACAGCAATTAGATGTCGTTGCACACTGCATGGAAACTACAACAAAGAGCAACATACTTTTCTTGTAGGGAAGGTTGACGATATCGCTAGGAAGCCGCTAGATTTCGTTAGACACTTTAAACCTATGACTATTATGTCATAGTAGCGATCAGTGGCTTGGTTAGTTGCTGTTTAACGACTTCATGATATTACAAAGATGATTGGCGTCGCCAACCTCGATCTATTTTAATCTTCAGCTTAAGAACATCTCGTGGCTTCTGCCGACGAATTGTAGCTGACATTGGAAACTAGTATAAAACTTTCTAGTTAAACTAAAACGAAATCTCGTTAAACACTTGTAAGCTACCAATAATAAAAAAGCTCACGTTAGACACCTTTAAATCAACTATATTTAACGTTGTGATAATTTTCGCACAAACTTCACTTTCGTTAGCCTCAAATTTTAGATCCGGTCTAGAAACTCTCATGCGTATTTCTTTTGGCATTTTTAAAAATTTGTTGCTATGCTTTAAGCATGTTTGTACTGTATGATTGTTGCATTAGTTATAGCACTATAATGACCTTCCCCCTCATTAAGGGCTAAACTAATGACTAGTTTTTCCTCTTTGGTCTCTCGTTCTTTAAAGACGTTTCTTTTCCCCGGGGTTTTAGTGCTCAGAGCACTTCTTAATAGTTATTCTGAGAGAGGCGCTATATAAATCTTTAGATACAATACAATACCAAAGCAGGCTAGGGTCGACTTCAACGGACTTATAGCATATACTAGATGGCGTTGAATACTATTAATACGAAGCAGTGGCGAATACATACGCGCAGATGAACATGATTCTTAGTTTTACGTAGAGATCCGCCAAAAATTACCAAACTAGTTCATTCAAAATCCCAAAGGAACGATTATGCTCATGGGACGGGGATCCTCAGTTTAACGGCAGCTTATGACAACATAGGCCGTTGCCGCCGACAAAGATTAGTTTTGGCATATTACAGCTCTTACAAACGTCTTTGCTCATAAGGGAACAACCTATTATTATAGCCGCGAATTATTTTAGGCCTAATAATGTACTGCAGACCGCTCATCAGAACGATTATGTTACAGGTTATATTACTTCAACGGTCATATGAGCCACAGGATGTCTTTGAACACGTTTATATAGTGCGAATTATATTACGCTTAGTTTAGACACCTTTAAATCGAATGTTACAGTTCCTATAATTATATCTTTGAATTTTCGCCAAAATTAACTCCGTTTGCTTTGATTCCTTTAAATCTGAGTAGTGGTTAGCGTACTGGACTGTTTATCGAGATGTCGGGGATTCAAACCCTCGCCAGGGCTGAAATATGGTTCCAGATTTCTGCTCAACCTGAACCCCATCTCCTACTCAACTACAGTGAGTACACTCATCGTACACTGTCGGTGGGAAGATGAGATGGAGAGAATTAGAAACCAAATTTAGCGCAGTGCAGTTTGTGATTCGATAATGATCGAATAACTTGATTTTTATCATATCACTTTAATCTCCTCCGTAATCTTGTGGTCTTCAATTGGTATCCGAGGACAACCCTTCTTACACGACGCAGCGCTCGTTAATAAACTGGCGCTATGCGCTTAGCTCTAAACTAACGCTTTAGAAATTTTAAATTGTTATCTGTTGTATTCTTAAATTGGAATTTTAATTAAACTCGACAAATTTAGCAACGGAATATCTAGCAGTACAAGCAGTCAACACCTCAACCCAAAAAGATGTCGCTCAAACAATAGTGTTGATATTTATATTAGGTTCAAGTTGGACACCTTTATATCGGTTAACACTCCTCTTATATATATTATTATTTTCGTTCAGTTTTTAATTTGGCTTCTTTTTCGTAGGCATCTCTTTATCACAGTGTCGTTAAACTGATACTACTACTACCACTTGGTTTAAATGGAAATCAGTACTTTATTACGCCCGAAGGCACAAACAAAACATACATGCACAAATCTGAACAAATATAATGCAAACATTGTGCATCGTTTTTAACTATTGACGTCGACGGCCTTTGATTCCATAGGCGGTTATTAAACTGTGGTAATTATAATCGAATATTATATTAGTTATGGTGCAGGCTCGTGTAGGGTTCGGTCAACAACAGAAGAGGTCAGTCTAGCCTATCTGTAACTGTTTAAACTAATGAAGGCCAAGGTTACCATGGCAAACGTCCGTTTGTTCGATTAGTCATCGGTTGTAACCGACATCGAACGTCAAGGCAAATACTTTCCAAGCGCAGACTTCGATCTGAATCGCAACCTTCCGATTTCTAAATATATGGAAGAGTGGTTTGGTTAGTTGCTGTTTAACGACACTGTGTCATAATTAAGATGATTAGCGTCGCCCTCCTCCTTTTTCCAGGCTTGGGACTGACGCTATCATAAGTAGGGCTGTGGTGGATCAGTGTAAATAGCTATCAGTGTAGTAATCTTTGGTCTATATACGCAGTGAGAACTGCACAAATTTTCTTTATTAATTTTAGCCGCAAACGGTTTCTGAAAGCCTGCGGATTTTCAGCCGCAATAATTATGTGGATAACATCACTAATTCTATGATTTTATCCATGTTCTGTTTAGACACCTTAAAATCGCTAGTTCACGGCGATATATTTTTCGCATTCTAGTTTGATGTTTTCGATTACCGCGTGACGAAGGTGTACTTACGTAACTTAATATTATTTTTCTAGCACACTAATCCTACGATTTGTATAAAGCAAAATTTAGACACCTTTAAATCACTTATTCAGTACACTATGTATTTCGAATTCTAGTTCAATGTTTCCGATAACCGGTCTGCGCAATGGCAATCTTACAACGCAACTTATATTATTTGAAACAGCCGACAGATGCCTCTAAACGCGTTATATTACTAATCTTCAGAGGATGGGTTACGTGGCTGACGTATTAGGCATCGTTACGTAGGATCGACATCAGCGACATATTATCCATAAATTATTATTAATGTAGGCAATGGCAGCAGACTGCAGATAGACTGTGAGGATTATTAATAATTATACGAGGAGGAAATTCACTTCTAGAAATTCAGAATTAACGATTACGATTAGTAAAGTATAGCTCCCGTGTTCCATGCGGAGTGTAGTTGATCTGCTCATTTTCATCCATTCACCCCTTGAGCCTGCATTGGACGAATTGTAATTCTAATTGTAACCGAACATTTATATAGCGCAGCTCAAAAATCAGTAGCGCTCGAGACATGCATTAGTGCCTGCACCAGCAAATAGAAAAGTCTTAAGGCGTTTCCGGAACTGGGAAGGAGACAGGGCTAGTAGCTCAAGGCGAAGAGATTGGGGAAGAGAGTTCCAAGCTGATGGGCCAACACGGACAAAGCACCCAGAGTGAGACGTAGCGGAGCGCATGCGAGGGACAACCATAAGGCCAATCCAAAGGTTCTCTTTACACGAGGTCAAAACATCACAGGTTTAGCTGTCTACTTCCCATCCTATACCCCGTTACCGAATTCTACTGCGTGGGAACGGACAAACGCGTGAACTCGAAACCTGCCTAAAGTCGTTGCACGGAGTCCGCTAAGCAATGGGTCCAAACATCAATCGTTAGATTACGTCAATGATTAGCGTCGCCCTCCTCCGTCATCCAGGCTTCGGACTGGCAATGCCAGAGAACGAGCAGTGGCGGAGTTCCAAAGATCGGACAAAAATGAACTTGATAGAGCGTCTAAAATAACCGATTTAAAGGTGTCTAAATTAAATCTGATAATTTGATCTGATAAACTAGAATTTGAGTCGCGACGCCTAAAAACAGGACACAGTAAGACGTTTCGTCAACCCCAAAAGGAACGATATTATTTATAACGAAGCCAATTGCAGACCGACCATCAGAACGGTATGTAACAGGTTACGTAAGGTCGACATCAACTGCCTGGTAGATGCAAAATGTCGTTAAACACAAAAAATCGACGAAAAATAAAAGGCTCACATTAGACACCTTTAAATCGGTAAGTTTACATGTTATAATAAATGGTAATTTCATTTCCATTTCATTAAGACTAGACTAAATGATCCAACCGAAACATGTCATAAATGTACATTCAAAACACCGAAAAGGCCTAAT
Organism: Aporrectodea caliginosa; assembly: GCA_020284085.1. NCBI lineage: Eukaryota > Metazoa > Annelida > Clitellata > Crassiclitellata > Lumbricidae > Aporrectodea > Aporrectodea caliginosa. The sequence goes on from JACEVL010000039.1 coordinate 73,803, forward strand.
CAGTAAGTAAGCAAGCAAGCAAGTAAATAAGTAAGTAAGTAAGTAAGTAAGTGTGTAAGTAAGTAAGTATTATATCCTTTATTTATTTAATAATGGGCAGTAGACCGCTTATTATAATTATGTAACAGGTAATGTAACGTCAACGGTCATGGCAGCCGCAAGATGTCGTTGAACGCGTTAATTCTATATATATTTTATTTAATTATCGCAAAATTCTGAAATTAATCAGTTAAGCTGCAGTGTGGTTGCAGAAATAGGAATAGTAACATCTGTCGAAGTCAGTAAACTTAGACGAAAACAACGTAAAACCTTTTGTCAGTCTTTCCACGCCTCAGATTCACATTTCGGTGTGACCATGCGCGCGCGTTACAAATTTATTTATAATAATTATAATTACATTTATTAGCCAAACTGGAACGCTCCTGCTTATAAAGGAATAAACTACAAGCCATTTTTATAACTATTATAAAAACAAGAAACGTAAGTTCGGCGTCGACGATCGTGGAAGCCGTAATAATAATTATATAGTTACACATTCTAATGCTATGTATTATCTTAGGTTCATTTTAAACACCTTTAGAAAGGATGCCTGAAACACTATAAATAAAATGTAATTCTTATCGTTGTTGTATTATAGAAAGTTTACAGGAAAATACTACAGCAGAAGTCTGAATAGAAATAAAAACAGTTGAAGCTCTCTGAAAGCTTGCTAAATTAGTCTCAATAAAGACGAAGCGGGCGATTGAGCAGTGGTCAGCTTGCTGGACTGTTGATCGAGATGTCTGGATTCAAACCCTCGCAAGGGCAGAAATAATATAATTATTATGGTTCCAGATTTCTGCTCAACCTGAACCTCATAGCCAACTCAATTACAATATTATTAGTACACTCACCGTACACTGTCTGTGGTGAGGATGAGATGGAGAGATTTGAAAACCAAATTTAACTCAATGGTGTATATGTATGTGTGTATGTGTGTATGTATGTATCTATGAACACTTGTTATAGCTTATTCAAAAGAGCTGTTCAGAATTTTTTTCAATATTAATGTCTTCTGCCCCACCAGAGGGCCAAAGTTACGAAAAATAATGCTTTTTCGAAAAAATTGCAGGTTTTCTTGTAAAATATTCTAATTGAAAAACTTATTAACTGTGATTCAATATACTGTTGGACAGAGCTATACAAACTGAATAAAAAGATATATTGATTTTCAGAATATGCCCATTTTTGTAGAAGTTATCAACTTTTTACCATTTCCTCTGGTGCGACAAGTCGCTAAGCTGAAAATGGTTAAACACCTGTAACTTTTTTATCCTTCAAGATATTCCAACCCATAGTATGTCATTCTCTTCAGCTCTGGACCGCCTTTCTAACGGTATATTGTGATGCGGGGGATTGTGTAATAGTACACATTTGTTTTATTTTTACAGCGCCTCTGATTGGGTGTACACTGCGAGACTCAGCAAGAGGCGCTATATAAATGTATAGATACAATACACTACAATACAATACACAGGTAAACGATGAACTGTTGCCATTTCAACTTGTAGCAAGATAAAAGTGACATTTCAGCAAGAGCAGAAAGCACTGAACGCGCCATGGCTATTGGGGTACCAAAGGACCCCAGTTGGTCATATTAAGCAGTTAAATATGTTGGTCGCATGAGGGTTAAATCAATTATTTTAACTTTGTGACAATATTCGCACAAACATCACATTCTTTAGCCTCAAATGTGAGATCCCGTGTAAAAACCCTCATGCGTATTTGTTTTGGCATTTTGCATTTTTCTGCTACGCTTTTAGCATGTTTGTACTGTATGATTGTTGCATTAAGTACAGCACTAGCAGGCTGGGATCGACTTCAACGGCCTTAGCAGACACTAGATGGCGTTGAATACTATTAATACAAAGCAACGGCGAAAGCATACGCGCAGACGAACAGCATTCTTAGTTTTATGATGAGGGAGCCGACATTTTTTCTCCAAACTAGTTAATTCAAAATCCCAAAAGGAACCATAATGTTCATAATGAAAAACCTATAACCACGAATTATTTTAGGCGTAATAATAGACCCCAAACCGCTCATCAGAATTATTATGTTACAGATGATATTACTTTAACGGTTATGGGAGACACAGGATGTCGTTGAACACGTTTATATAGAACGAATTATATTAGGCTTAGTTTAGACACCTTTAAATCGGAAGCTACGGGCCCTATATATAAGTTTGTGCCAAAATTAATTTCCTTCCTTTCGATTCTTTTAACTCTGAGTATTGGTTAGCGTACTGGACTGTTTATCCATATTAATTGATATTCTCAAACTGTTGCTATAGATTAAAGACTGGACATATGTTTTTCGTATTGACGTCGACGGCCTTTGTTTCCTTTAAACTGTTAGAATCCAAGGTTTATCGTAGCAAGATAAAAGTGACATTTCAGTGACATTCCTGCTGCATCTAACTAATCTTTGTCGTTGAACATAGCGTGCTAAACCGACGAATTATGTCAGGCTTAGTTTAGATACCTTTAAAGCTGATATCAAAAGCACTATATAAACATGAATTTCGAAAAAATCGTTAATCAAGCATTTTTACTTTCATTCACTGCATGTATATCAATATCTTAGTTGTCATAGGAGTTCTTAAACTCTAAAAACTCCGGGCCTGCACGTTCTTGCCTTAGTGTCAGGCAATGCCAGTCCCAAGCCTGGGTGAAGGAGGGGGAGGTTAATGATCTTTGTTATCACGCAGTATTTTCAAAGTGAAACTTTTTTGCTAAACGCAAGACAAATCCTTTGTTGCCATAAGATGTTAAGTCATGGATTCCTATTAATTTGTCATCCCAAAGTTTTGTTAGATTGAACCCGTACATATGTTTTTTTTAATTTCTCAAAAAATTAAATCCGTTTCATTCGCTTCCTTTAAATCTGAGTAGTGGTTTGCAAACCGGACTGTTTATCGAGATGTCAGGGATTCAAACTCTGGCCAGGGCAGAAATATGGTTCCAGATTTCTACTCAACTTGACCCCATAGCCTACTCAACTACAGTGAGTACACTCAACAGTCAACACTCACCGTACACTGTCGGTGGGAATTTGAGATGGAGAGAATTAGAAACCAAATTTAGCGCAGTGCAGTTTATGGTTGGGCAATGACTGAATAACTTGATTTTTTAATCATATCGCATTATTCTCCTCCGTAATCTTGTGGTCTTCAATTGGTGTCCGAGAACAACACTTCTTACACGACTCAACACTATTAATGCTAAGACGTAGAGGATGGTTGATGGTTACAAGAGGGAGCCACCGAAAAAATTACGAAGCCCATGCATTCAAAATCACAAAAAAGGATTATAATTATCTATAAAAGGTACAAGGCATAGCCATGAATTATATTATGCCTATCAGAACTAGTATGTGACAGGTAACGTGAGCTCAACGACCCTGTTAGCCGAAAGATGTCGTTGAACATATTAATACTACGGAGTATGTTAGGCTTAGTTTAGACACCTTTAAATGGTATATTTTAGATGCTATATATTTTTGAGTTTCGTAAAATCGTTAATGACTGCGTGCTTTCTATGTTATCGCTTGATTGCACTAAACGATACAATTCAAAAATGGAATATAAATCTTATATCATAGTTATGCGCAACTGTAAACTTACAACCAAAACTCCCTTGTAATTTGAGTAGCTTGCTCAAAAATCAGAATTTTTGACATTTTTCTTATTTGTACATATGAAACAAGTGTCATGTGATTTGCAATTGCAAACAAAGATGAAACTGTCTTCTTGTTCTCTGTGGTAGAAGTGATTGCGAAATTTCAGTTTTAGTCTTTCGCAGAGTATATATTATATGAATCATCCCATTTCTCCATAATTCATCATTCAAAGGAATTGATGAGAAGAATTAGTCTGTTCTCAAACAACGTCCACTGTTGAAAAATGATTCACCCTAATCCAGAAAGCAGTTTTTGTCTCCCACACCATGTGCTCTTCTGTTTCAGGTGCCAAGGTATGGAGAGGCATCAAGGAGATACGACGTCAACATCATCTATCTTTAGACACCTTTAAATCGGAAGCTGCAGGTTCTATATATACTTGAATTTTCGCCAAAAATTAACTTTGTCTCTTTCGATTCGTTAAATCTGAGTAGAGGTTTGCGTACTGGACTGTTTATCGAGATGTCGGAGATTCAAACCCTCGCCAGGGCAGAAATATGGTTCCAGATTTCTACTCAACCTGAACCAATTGCCCTCTCAACTACAATGATTAGTACTCATTGAGTACACACACCGTACACTGTCGGTGGGAAGATGAGAGGCGAGACTTAAGAGTCCAAATTTAGCGCAGTGGAGTTTACGATTCGGTAACAACTGAATAACTTGATTTTTATCATATCACATTAATCTCCTCCGTAATCGTGTGGTCTTCAATTGGTATCCGGTGACAACCCTTCTTACACGACGCATCGCTCGTGAATAAACTGGTAGCTATGATGCTTAGCTTTAAACTTATCGCTTTAGAAATTTTATTGTCGTCTATTGTATTCTTAAATTGGAATTTTAATTAAACTCGCCGAAATGAGCAACGTAATATCTAGTTGCAAGCAGTCAACCCTTTAACCAAAATAGATGTCGCTAAACAATAGTGTTGACATTTATACTAGGCTCATGTTGAACACCTTTATATCGGTTAACACTGCTCTTATATATATTGTCATTTTCGTTAAGTCATACTGTTTTTGAGTTGTAATATGCCAAAAACTAATCTTTGTCGGCGGCCACGGCCTATGTTGTCATAAGCTGCCGCTAAACTGTGGATCCATCCAGTCATTAGTTTAGTCATTAGTTAGGTACATGAACAGTTTAAAAGAGTGTATATATGCGTGAAACTCCGATTCAGTGTCCGCGCTGTAGTCGGGAGCGCCTCTGAGTAGAAATCTCGAAGGGCGCGCTATAACAAGTGCTCATATATACATACATACATACATACATACATACATACATACATACATACATACATACATACATACATCTTTGTTATGACACAGAAACTAAGCAATCAACAAATATTATTCACCACTGCAACTGGCAAATAGTGTGGTCTATGCTACGATGAAAACTGTACAATTTAAATACGACATAATCATGAAACACTGAACACTAGTAGCATTGCAAGGCTCTGCTTCGACACCTTTATATAATTTCTTTGCGACGCTATAAATAATTAATTTTCGTTTTGCTTCTGTTAAATTGCGAGTATATTTCCTGTCGATGTAAACGGCTATTATATCAAAGAAGAAGAACAGTCGGTTCTGAGGCATCCATGAGTATGAAGTATTAGCATCTTCATCCTCATAGCCTCGGTATGTAAGGGCGGATGGCCAGTCCTCTCCCTCGCCGTCTCATCTTCGTACTGATTATGTACAAGCAGTGTAGTCATTACTGTTGAGTTGGCTTGGGTGCAGGTCAACAATTTCTGCCCTGGTTTGGATTTCAACCACGAGTTATATATTTCTCTGTTCTGGAAAGTCTACGTAATAGATAGGATGCCGCTACATGTCGTTACACTCGGCTTCAATATAGTAGCGATCGACCAGTTTCGACGGTTCCAGGGGCTTTCACCTCCGGACGTTTCACCTCCGGTCGATTCACCTCTGGGGCCTAACGCGTGTCACTGACTGAAAACGAAACATAATTTATGCAATATACAAAATATTTGAATATGAGCAACTAATTATCGTGTCATAAAGTAGATAAAGCGAGGCAACAATGAATATGTAATTAAGTTGATTTCTTATTGTAAACTTAGGCCTATCAAGTTTATTTGTCTACGACGCCGAAATGTAGGCTAAACATAGACAACATAGGTTTATAAAATAAGCAACTAATAATTATACTGTCATCTACATGTATAGTAAAAGGCCATTAGGCTAAGTATGAGAAAGATGGGCTATTGCTTTCAAATATCTTATTATATGATTCGATTTGTTACGCGTAATTGCAGTGTTTCTAGTCAACGGGATATGCTGACTACAGTCATTGACACGCATTATCATAGGCCGGTAATACAGTCACTCTCTTGTCTTATTATCTTATTCGATTGTTACACGTTTAAGGTTAATAAATAAATAAATATGAGAGTGGAGGTGAATACTCCTAGAGGTGAAAGCCCCTAGAGGTGAAACGTCCGGAGGTGAAAGCCCCTTGAGGTGAATCGTCCGGAGGTGAAAACGTCCGGAGGTGAAAGCCCCTTGAGGTGAATCGTCCGGAGGTGAAAGCCCCTTGAGGTGAATCGTCCGGAGGTGAAACGTCCGGAGGTGAAAGCCCCTTGAGGTGAATCGTCCGGAGGTGAAACGTCCGGAGGTGAAAGCCCCTTGAGGTGAATCGTCCGGAGGTGAAACGTCCGGAGGTGAAAGCCCCTTGAGGTGAATCGTCCGGAGGTGAAACGTCCGGAGGTGAAAGCCCCTTGAGGTGAATCGTCCGGAGGTGAAACGTCCGGAGGTGAAAGCCCCTTGAGGTGAATTGTCCGGAGGTGAAACGTCCGGAGGTGAAAGCCCCTTGAGGTGAATCGTCCGGAGGTGAAACGTCCGGAGGTGAAAGCCCCTTGAGGTGAATCGTCCGGAGGTGAAACGTCCGGAGGTGAAAGCCCCTTGAGGTGAATCGTCCGGAGGTGAAACGTCCGGAGGTGAAAGCCCCTGATATCGTTTCGACACCTTTCAGACATACATACATATTCATATTCGCAGTGATGAGTATACATGTATGCGGAATGTACTACACTGGCTTCCATTTCCGCAGCGGATCGCCTATGGGGTTTCTGCGCTGGTCTGGCGCTGCATGGAGGGTATCGCTCCCCTATACCTGCGGGAACTCTGCTGTTCCACCTCTGATGCCCAGCGGCGATCTGCTCTCCGATCAGCTAATCAAGCCGAACTCTTAGTCCCTCGCTCGCGGACTACCATAAAGCAGCGGCGCTCTTTTTCGGTCGCTGGGCCTAGGAATGGGCTCCCTGTTGCACTCCGTATAGTGCCTAGGGCTTACACCACTGTATACGTTCTTTGTAAACCTTAAGACTGTATTTTTAGCCGTGGTTGGACTGGGAGCGCTTCTGAGTAGATTACCGTGAAGGGGCGCTATATAAAAACTCCTTAATAATAATAATGATAATAATAATAATAACTTAATTTTCTTCATATAGCCGTCAATGGCTTGCGGTTTCTTCAGTCACAAGATATCGTTTAGAAAGCAAATTCTATGATTTGGTGCTATGCGCTCATATAGCTCTAAACTAACGCTTTAGAAATTTTAAATTGTCGTCTGTTGTATTCTTAAATTGGAATTTTCCTAAACTCGCCAAATTTAGCAACGGAATATCTAGCAGTACAAGCAGTCAACCCATTAACCCAAAAAGATGTCGCAAAACAATAGTGTTGACATTTATTTTAGGTTCAAGTTGAACACCTTTATATCAGTTAACACTCCTTTTATATATTTATTGTCATTTTCATTTAGTCATTGGTCCTGCTTCCGCTCTCCGGTCCGCGGAACTAAAACGTTTGGGAAGCACTGCTCTAGAGGGAATGCAGGGCTTCATTTGCTTGCTTACTTTTTTGTCTTTTGAACACCGGAAGTGATAAAACTAAATAATAATACGCGTTATATGTGAAAATGGCTGAATGCAGCATCACAATTTCGCTGTATCTAATACAAACTAAAACGACTGGAGGCCTTTGAGATGTGGATATGGCGCAGAATGGAGAAAATCAGCTGGGTGGAGCGAAGAACGAATGAGGAAATCTTACAGCTGGTGGAAGAAAGAAGATCACTGATAGGCACTATACGGGAGCGGCAGAAGAAATGGATAGGACACATCTTAAGGAGCGACACCCTACTAAGAGACATCATTGAGGGAAGAATGGAGGGGGAAAAGATGAGAGGTAGGCCAAGAACAATGCTACTGGACTGGATGTTGGCAGAGGAAGGATACAGCGGACTGAAAAGAGAAGCAGAGAACAGAGAAAAATGGCGTCGTTGGACATATGAACCTGCCTGAGGGCAGAGAACGTGAAGAAGAATACAAACTATGGACTAGTTTGTAGGTTGCTGTTACAAATGAAGCATCATTATCTTTAAAATGTTCTTGGATACATTTATACTATATAAACATGTGTAGGGATGATTGTGTGTACCTTTTATACATAGATTAGTTTCAAAACACACATAATCTTATATTTGTTTATCCAAAATGTACAAAATGTACGCAATAATAGAAATATTGCTAATTATCGGTTCCGTTGTAAACAAAATGATGTAATTTCGAGATGCATTCACATAATGTACAACTAAATACACCATTTTGTTCAGAAATTAATGCTGAATGCATTGCTATATTACAAGATATGATATGTGAAACCAAACGCGAAATCTAGGGGGTGGTAACCACCCCGCCCCTTGGTAGCCAGTGTTACAAAAAACCTCGGTAGCCTGAGGGTTAACAGATGAATAAATACACAGAAAGAAAATCAACAAAGGACGAAGAACTCAATTGCAAATGAATAACAGATGACGATCGACAGTTGAAAGTAAGAGCGAAAAATATAATTTGAAACTTTAGTAAAAAGTGAACTACTAAAAGCATCTTCAACAGCAACATATTGTGGCAGTTTCTGGTGTGAAACAACTGCGAGAGCCGTTGACGTTGCCCTCCACCTTTCTAGAGGACTGGGACTGGCACCTGTTGTTGGCTGTCCAACACACTATCCTCTGGAGTGACCAGACTTTTGCGCGTCTCGTTAACCACTTGATGCATTCATCCATATTCTGGTCGAATGAACGAGGGCTAAAATCATGTGAATACGACGCTCTAATTAAAAACCTTTAATTAAGTGTATTATCGTGCTATTATAATCATGAGTTGCGAGTAATATCAGTTAGAACTCCGCCACTGTTCGCTTTCTGGCAGTGCCAGTCCCAAGCCTAGATAAAGGAGGAGGGCGACGCAAATGGTCTTTGTTACCGCACAGCTAGTCGTTAAAAAGGAAACTCACATACACAATATCAACCAATAGTATGGTCTATGTTAATACATGTAGGCCTAATGCTTTGTTAGTTGATGAAATTTGTTAGGACATAATAATCACAGACAGTATGAGATGAACTACTTTATATGTTGTAAAAATATTGAATATTAGTGAAATTGTAAAGCTCCGTCTGACACCTTTAATGGTGTTGTTCGGATGCTATAAGTTTCTGGTTCTGATTGTATTGTATATTTTCTGCATTGTCGTCAACGGCCTTTGATGTCATAAGACGACGTTAAACTGTGGTTATAATAATAATAAATATCAACCAATATAGAATGAACTGTAATTTGCCAAAACTAAACTTTATCGGCGGCTACGGCCTATGTTGTCATAAGCTGCTGTTGAGCTGTGGATCCAATATCAGCCAATAGTATATCCTATGTTACTACACAGTGTCATTAAACAGAAATACCTACCTATAATACTTACCAATCGTATCAACCAATTCCGCCGCTGACCGTACTCTGGTAGTGCCAGTCCCAAGTCTGGATAGAGGAGGAGACGGCGCTAATCATCTTGGTTACGACACACCACTAACCAATCAACAAAATTATATTAAACACTGCAACTGGCAAATAGTGTGGTCTATGATACGAAGAAAGCTAAATAATTTAAGGGCAACATAATCGTTAAACACTGAACACTAGTAGCATTGCAAGGCTCTGCTTAGACACCATTATATCGTTTCTTTACGACGCTATAAATATTTAATTTTCGTTTCGTTGCGAAAATATTTTCGTCAAAACAACTCTTAAATGACTAGTTTATTTACTGTCGATCACAACGGCTTTTATACCAAAGAAGAAGAACCTGAGGCATCCATGAGTATGAAGTATCAACATCTTCATTCTCATAGCCTCGGTATGTGAGGGCGGGTAGCCAGTCCTCTCCCTCGCCGTCTAATCTTCACACTGATTATGTACAAGCAGTGTACTCATTACTGTTGAGTTGGCTTGGGAGAAAGTGTAGCAGAAAATCGTCAACAATTTCTGCCCTGGCTGATTTCAACCACGATCTCTCACTAACCACTACACTATCGATATATCCATGTAACTAAAGTCGCCGTTTAAAGTGATGGCAGCCCTTAAGCGACGATGAGCCTTTGAACCTATAGTTCTGCTTAGACAACTTCAAGTTGGTTTCACCCTATGCTATTTATTCAAAATTTTCATTTGTTGTCGGTTTTTGCGAAATCTTTGCAATTTTCCCCATAAATCATTCTTACAGTAGACGTAGCGTAGGCTAAGGGGCCGTCCATAAATGACGTCACGCACCTAGGGGAGGGGGTCGGAAATTTGTGACGATGTGTGACATGGGGGTGGGGGCTGAGTAGTGTGACGTCACACCAGGTGTATGTTATTAAATTTAACAATTAACAACAATTTAATTTTAATAATAACAGCACTAATTTTGAGGATTATATTTTCATTATTTTTAATTATTTTAATGTACACGGGCACCATTATTAATAATTTTCTAATTATTTCAATATTTTGGTCACCGTTAGATTTTTAAAATATTCATGCTTTCGCTATTTGTTCCATAAAGGAGCATTTTGCTTGGCCATGGAAATTGGTTTTAAGGGGGGTCAGAGCTTTGTGACGTCATTTTTCTGAGGGGTCTTACTTTTGTGACGAAGTGTGACGAGGGGGAGGGGGTTAAAAATCGGCCAAAATAGCGTGACGTCATTTATGGACGGCCCCTAACATAAAGGCATTGATTGCCGTAAGATGTAGCTAAATACTAATGATGACATCAATATTAGGTTCGAATTTAGACACCTTTATTTCGGTTGGCTCTGACTTTATGCATTTCTAATGTTCGTTCAAATTTTAACCACTATACGTTCTCGTGTTATATTGTATGAATCCATAAAAGCTGTGGTAGGGTCAGTCCCAAGTGTGGAGAAAAGAGGAGGTCGACGCTAAACATCTCTGTTACGATATACTGTCGTTAAACAGCAACTAATAATTATCGGTCATGACTTCATCTAGTTTTCCGTTGGATTGCATTCCAGTACATTCTCAAAAGTGACTTATTTTGGGTAATGCCCTTCCCAAACCCGAAGAAAGGAGGAGGGCGACGCTGATCATTTCTGTTATGACTCAGTGTCGCTAAATATATACTACTAAAGGTCATTTAAGAGTTTAGAGGTCAGATAGACGTCAACGGCCTTGGGAATCAAAAGAAATGTATTTTGAAACAAATTGCAATTCGAAAAGAGAATTTCAAACAATTGTGTATTTTGGGAGCTTTTTGATACGAAAACCAGATCCTTTATGGTATGTACTAGTAACTGTAGACCGATTGACAAAAAATGAAAACTAGATTATATACACTGCAGAATAATCAATATAAAGGTGTTCAAACCGATCGTAATATCATATAAGTAAATATAAGTTTGCCTGATTTATCTGATCTCAAATACACTTCCCTTTAAATACAATATTTTTTATTGTACTCAAGCATTTATAAAACACGAGAGACGAAATAGGATTCGAGAAAAGCAAAGGAGGACGAGGGGTTAACCAGTTAGAATATTTTGAGATGAAATAATTTATTCAGAAGAGTTGCTCTCTGGTACGGCATGAGGAGATGGCTGTACAATACGCTTAGAGTGGGGTATGTTTCTGGAAGAAACTTCTTCTGAAAACGTGGAGTAAAATCGATTTAAAAAAATTTCCGATTGTGAAATTTTCTGCGCTATATAAGTAAATAAATAAATATATTGTCTTCATTTCATATCGCTTGAAAAACCTTCTGACACGAATCAGCGCTCGTGAATAAGCTGGTGCCCTCCTCCTAGCTTTAAGTAGCGCTTTAGAAACTTCAAGTTTACGACTACCATTACGTAAAGTTTTCGTCTGCAGTATTCTCAAAACAGAACTTTTGCTAACAGTCGTAGAAAAAACACGCAGTCAACCTGTCGAACTCAAAAGGAACCCAAAATGGACCGAAAAGATATCGCTAAACATTCACGTTGACATTTATGATGAGGTTCAATTTAGACACCTTTATATCGGTTAAAACTGGACATATATATTTCTAATTTTCGATCCGTCATTAGTTATGTCGTTTTGGCACGCCATTCTGACGGTAAATTCTTTCTACAGTTAGAGGAAGCACAGTCGAACATTAAACCCCTTTCACGACCTGAAATGTTGCCAAACTCCACAATGATTGACGTTTATATTTTAGGCTGAATTTAGACACCTTAATTTCGGTAATTACTGACCTTATACCCCTCTCATTATCGTAAATCATTACTTCATCTAGTTGTTAAATTACATTAGAACGAGTCAGTACGAGTGATCTATGTCGACTATGGCCAATCCCAAAGGCGACTAAAAGAAGAGGGCCACTTTGATCGTCTCTGTAATAAGTCAGTGTCGTCAAACAGAAACTATTAAAACCCACTTGAGTTTCTTCATCTTCAGGCTACCAAGGTTTTTTGCGACATTGGCTACCAAGAAGTGGGTGGTTAAAGAAGGAGGACGGTGTTGATAATCTTTACTACGACACAGCAACAAACCAATTAACATTTATTATTAAATACTATACAACCATTTTACTGTATTTGGCAGCCATGCAAGGCGCACATCACGTCCTACATCTCATTTTACCAATGCGCCATCTCGAAAATGATAGGCTAAGTGTACTTTTTTTATATGAACATTTCCCACCTTTCCTATGACAAATTCTACCACTTGGTGACGGTTCAATCGTTATAATTATCATAGTAACCGTCAAATTCAACTGGACCTGCTTTTTGTGGCTGTACGTCCTGTGGCGCAGTTTCCAACGACTGAACGAAAATTATTGTAACATTAAACGCAAGGTCAACGTCAACGTCCTGGTAGCCGCACGATGTCGTTATACACTTTAAAGCTACAAATAATAAAATGCTCACTTTAGACACCGTTAAATCTGTAATTTCAAGCGGTATAATTAGTTCCATTACGTCCAGTTACTGGTCATTACTCACGTCCCTCAACGTCAAGCAAGTTTCTGCTAAGACACCTTTAAATCGTCTCACAAAGATGCTATAAATAACGAATTTTCGCTATTTGCTAATCGTTGCACCACCGATGAGAGATCTGTTTATTACAATATTAGGGTCACCTTTCAACATTAGATAACGTTGAATACGATTAATATGAGGCCTTGTCAGCCGCAACCATACAGACTGACATCATAGGCTTCTTCGTTTTTTGAAGCGCATAAATTAATTAATAATTAATGTAAATTAATATTAGGCAGAGGAAGTCCACTGCAAAAATTACGAGACGAAAGTATTTACCTTCAGTCAGTCGATCATTTATAACCAAAAAGGAATGATAACACTTATAAAAGACAAAACTCTCTGAATTAAATGTAACATGTGCAGCAGCAGTGCCAGTTCCAAGATGCCGCTAAACACTATAATGCTGCGAATTTTCGTTATTAGGTTTAGTTAAGGCACCTTCAAATCGCATATGACATACCATATAAATTGAAGATCATCGTAAACTATGATCGTATCGTATCGTATTTGAATATTTGTAAAGCGCCTCTCATAGGGTGAACAGTTCAGAAGCGCTCCCAGTGAGCTAAGCCCCGCGAAAATAAACAGGTTTTAAGAAAAGCGAAGGAAGAAGAGAGACTGCCAGAGAGAATTTTAGAGCGAACAGAAGGAGAAAGAGCATTCCAAAGAGAGGGACCAATTGAAACAAAGGAACGAGCCTGAGCCATAGCAGTTCTACTACGGGGAACCAAGAGGTCAAGTCTATTGCAGGAACGAAGTGGACGGTGGGAGGAAGCTGAGTGAGGCCGAAGAATTACACCAACCAGATATTGAGGGGCAAGACCCTTCTGAGCCTTGAAGATCAGAGAGAGGATTTTAAATTGTATGCGAGCATGCAGAGGGAGCCAATGAAGTTCGTCAAACATAAAGGTAGAGATATGAGAGTACCGGGGAAGGCGGGCTATCAGTCTAGCAGCTGTGTTGAGGACCGACTGAAGAGGGGAGAGACGAACCTTAGGAAGACCAACAAGAAGGGAATTGCAGTAGTCAATCCGAGAAAATACAAAAGCATGAACTAAAGTTGTGAATATGGAGGAGGAGACAGAACGACGAATGACCCTGAGACGCCTTAAGTGAAAATAGGAGGAGCGTGTGAGATTAGAGATGTGATCTACAAAGGTAAGTGAACTATCAAGGGTAACACCCAGATCGCGTACACTTGACGAGAAAGAGAAGAGTGGGAACTTTTCAGAGAGGAGAGCAAAATCAAGTTTATGGAGCTGCTGAGGGGTACCAAACCAGATGAATTGAGTCTTAGAAGCATTAACCCTCGTACGCCTATGAGGGGTGTCTAGTAGACCCCGGGCCGGTTTTTTTAGTATTTCACTCAGTATCCGATTGAGTTTGGTTGTGATATTTTATGACTTTGTTGCTCGCCCAGTAATGCGCTAAAGTAATAAAAATGCAATTGGTTTCTCATACTGGTTACCATGGAAACGGCATGTAAACAACATAACCCAGAAATAAGGCTAAAAACACATGCGGTTGCAATGTGCAGCAAATGATTTGGTGTTATTTTTGATAAAGTATAAGCATTACAGTATTATTTCGTGAAGGATATACGTAAACAAACTTAGATAATGACTTCTAGACGTAGATTTTCGCTAGCTGAGGCTACTAAAATGATCGTTGATGATGAAGATGATGGTCATATGAGTGACAATACAGACGACAGTGACGATTACTCCGATGTCGAACCTGAGGCTGCTACTGCAAAAGATCTGGATCGTAACAGTGAGAATTCGACGAATTCTGCATTAGAATGTGAAGACCGGTGCAGTTTGCATGAAGAACAGTCGTCTCCAACCAGCAGTTCTGATGATGAGCAGTCGTTTTCGGGAGATGCGGCAAATGGCTATAAATCGAGAACAGGAAGACAATGGTTAGGGTTAGGGTTAGGGTTAGGGTTAGGGTTAGGGTTAGGGTTAGGGTTAGGGTTAGGGTAACCTAACCCTAACCCTAAGATGTCTCGTCGCTGTTGCAATTGTGCCACGGAAAATGACCAGTAGGCTGACCAGCACTGTAGGTAATTACGACCAAAAGGACATCTATATAGCACTTATCACTCTGTCCGAATAATATGCTACTGCTAAGACGCGATATATATGAAACTACATTGTTACATGTTTTGTTTATCTACAATGTACCACTGAAAATGATAGGCTACATAACTGATAAATTCACATGTATGTGAATACTTCGCATACCCGAGTATTTGTAATTAGTTTTATTGTTATGTTACACATATACAAGTGTCTGCAGTGTCTCCTTGTTTTAATTTTAAGTTACAACAATTAAAAAATTGGATAGTCAATGCAAAACAGTACAATAGACCTAGGGGTCTGCTAGACCCCCCTCATAGTACTAGAATGACTACAAAAAGTTCAGTCCTCGGAGGGTTAAGGGAGAGGCGATTAGATGACATCCAAGAGTGGAGGTGATTAGAGAGAGATTGAATACTCCCGACCAAAAGCAACTGCGATGACGAAGGACTGTGGACAAATGCTTGCACATCATCAGCGAAAAGATGACCAGCAGCACCACAAATCGGAAAAAGAGAGGAGATGTCAGTCGTATATAAAATAAATAAGAGAGGGCCGAGAACGGAGCCTTGAGGGACACCCAGTTTAACGTGGACCCATTGGGTTCTGGAGTCACCAGTAACAATCATTTGGGTTCGTTCAGATAGGTATGAGCGAAACCAACAAAGGGGAGGCCCTTAAGCCCATAAGAGGTCTCAAGACGCTGGAGAAGAATCTCATGATCAACCATATCGAAAGCTGCTGAGACATCATAGAGAGCCAGAAGATGTTGATGTTGGCACTGCACGTATTCTGGCAGTGCCAGTCACAAGCAGTGAGAAGGAAGAGGGCGACGCCAGTCATCTTTTATGTAAATCTCAATCTAGCTAGTTGCAAACGAGTTACTAGCCTTCTCACCTTTCCAGTTCCGGAGACGCCTTAAGACTTGTTCGATGATGCAGGTTGAGAGCGCTGCTGATTTCTGAGCGGCGGTATATAAATGTTCGGTTACAATTGCAATTACAATCTAGACCTACTTTATTAAATGAGTTACTATGTAGCAGATGGATACAATAGCCAGCCAAAACACATCGCTAAACAGTGAACCCTAGTGAAATAGAAAATTTCTGCTAAGATACCTTTAAATCATTATTTAGAGGTCGTATAAATACCTAATTTCGTTCAGTTTTCAATCTTATCTCCTTCTCTATATAATACGTAAACGGCTACTGATGGCATCTCTAGGAAGAAAAGCATTCGCTTAAAATAATTGACCGAGAGGCAAACATGTGTATGAAGTGTCAGCGACTTCATTTTCTTAGCCTCGGCATATGAGGTCGTGTGTCCTGTCCTCTCCTCGCCGTCTCATCTTCACACCGACAGAGTGTATTGTAGTCATTATAGCTGAGTTGGCTTGGGCACGCGGGTGAAACAGATATTAATAAACAAATTTCTACTTTCATGGAACACTAGATGTCGATACACTCTGGATCCATCGATTATATTCGTTCCTTCTGCTTCTCAGTCTAACTTTCTCAGGTCATTAAGAGTTACATAACTTAGCCACTGTCTCGTAATTGTAATCGTAAACTCGAAATTAATATAGCGCAACTCTAAAGCCAAGCGCAGGGCACAATCTTATTCACAAGAGCTGCGTCTTGTCAGAAGGGTTGTCCAAACATGTAAAAAGGATGAACCCAGTACAGCTACAAAGGAGACAACAAAGAGGAGGGATTGTGGGTAGTAGTGGTACTAGTATTAAACTTGGACAAAGGAGGAGGACGACTCTAGTCATCTTTGTTATGACACAGCAACTAAACAATCATCTCATCTAATTCTAGACAAAGAATGCAATGTTCACCAAGGCAACGGTCGAAGTCAAAGGTAGGGTTATCCGCAAGGTGTCGTTAAACTTTAGCGCAGTGGAGTTTGACTCTGTAATGACTGAATAACTTGATTTTTACCACATCACATTGAAGAACTATCTATGTTGGTAATAAATCTCTATCAGAAAGTATGTGTTCCAATGTTTAACATCTTATAGCATCAAAAGGCTGTTGACGTGTTTAAAGCGTTTTACGTATTTCATCTCATTTTCCTATAATTTTTTTTTTCTTGTAGGCCTAGACATAAAATGCAATGTTCAATAAGACAGCGGTTGCAGTGAATGGTAAGGCTAGCCGCAAGATATCGTTAAACAATTTCATTTTACGAATTATATTAGCTCATGTTAGACACCTCTAAATCGTGTTTTCTATACCATATATATATAATCCGAATAACGTCAATGATATTGTTCAGCCCCTTGTCTGTGCATAGTAAGCTACTCGCTATTTATTTAAGATTGACATAACTCCTTCACTGACCGTGCTCCGGTTGTGCCAGGTACAAGTAAAAAAAAACGGAGGGCGACGTCAAGGACTCTAACAGGAATAAGATTTCGTTGCACAATGGAAACTATAACTGTTCTTTTTAAGATGGTTGACGATATCGGTATGAAAGCCGTAGATTTCGTTAGACACTTTAAACCTACGAAATATAGAAGTGATTAGTAGTATGATTAGTTCCCATACGGGTGATATTACTTCAACGGCCATGGGAGCCACAAGATGTCGTTGAACACGTTTACATAGTACGAAATGCATTAAGAGTTTAGACACCTTTAAATCGGATACTGCAGGTCCTATATATAATTGAATTTTCGCCTAAAATTAACTCCATTTGGCTCGAGTTCTTCAAACGTATATACACATCCCAAAACAAGCTATAAGCATATAAATTCCCCAGGGAAGGGGTTAAATCTGGTTAGCGTACTAGACTGTTTATCGAGATGTCGGGATTCAAACCCTCGCCAGGGCAGAAACCTCACCCCATCGCCTACTCAACTACAGTGAGTACACTCACCGTACACTGTCTTTGGGAAGACGAGATGGAGAGAATTAGAAACCAAATTTAGCGCAGTGCAGTTTGTGATTCGGTAATGAAAACTGAAACTTCTACTACTAAACTCTGTAGCCATCCTTTGTTGCCCTGGATCCATATTAATTGATATTCTCAAACTGTTGCTATAGATTAAAAACTGGACATATGTTTTTCCTATTGACGTCGACGGCCTTTGTTTCCTTTAAACTGTTAGAATCCAAGGTTTATCGTTCCTGCTGCATCTAGCTAATCTTTGTCGTTGTAATCTTGTTGCGTTTGTGTCAACGAGTTTTTGAAATAAAGGAATAGTAGTAGTAACATAGCGTGCTAAACCGACGAATTATGTCAGGCTTAGTTTAGACACCTTTAAAGCTGATATCAAAAGCACTATATAAATATCGTTAATTAAGCATTTTTATTTTCATTCCCTGCATGTATATCAATATCTTAGTTGTCATAGGAGTTCTTAAACTCTAAAAACTCCGGGCCTGCACGTTCTTGCCTTAGTGCCAGGCAATGCCAGTCCCAAGCCTGGGTGAAGGAGGGGGAGGTTAATGATCTTTGTTATCACGCAGTATTTTCAAAGTGAAACTTTTTTGCTAAACGCTAGACAAATCCTTTGTTGCCATAAGATGTTAAGTCATGGATTCCTATTAATTTATCATCCCAAAGTTTTGTTAGATTGAAACCGTACATATGTTTTTTTTTAATTTCGCAAAAAATTAAATCCGCTTCATTCGCTTCCTTTAAATCTGAGTAGTGGTTTGCAAACCGGACTGTTTATCGAGATGTCAGGGATTCAAACAATGGCCAGGGCAGAAATATGATTCCAGATTTCTGCTCAACCTGAACCTCATAGCCTACTCAACTACAGTGAGTAGGGCCTACACTCACCGTACACTGTCTGTTGGAAGATGAAATGGCGAGACTTAGAGTCCAAATTTAGCGCAGTGCAGTTTATGGTTGGTAATGATCGAATAACTTGATTTTTATCATATCATATTAATCTCCTCCGTAATCTTGTGGTCTTAAATAAATAAATTGGTGTATATGGACAACACTAGTCTTCTTGCACAACGCAGCGCTCGTGAATAAACTGGTGCAATGCGCTAAGCTTAAAACTAACGCATCAGAAAATTTTAAATTGTCGTCTGTAGTATTCTTAAATTGGAATTTTCCCTTAACTCGCCGAAATGAGTAACGGAATATCTAGGTACAAGCTGTCAACCGCGTAACCCAAAAAGATGCCGCTAAACAATAGTGTTGACATAAATTTTGTATTAGGTTCAAGTTGGACACCTTTATATCGGATTACACTCCTCTTATATATAATATTATTTTCGTTTAGTTATTAGTTTAGTTATTGTATTACATGTATAGTATGTTAGATACATGAACAGTTTAAAAGAGTACTTCGTAAAATTTTTTATATGGATCGGTTGCTGTATAGTTACATAACATTGTTTAATTTGCATGGAATCTTTGTGTCAGAATATAGAAATCATAGACCATCATGACCTTCTAGTGCCGAGGTCTCGGACTGCCACAGCACAGCATCGTGCCTATGCCTCAGTTGGACCTTTGCTGTGGAATGACCTCCCTGCTTTAACTCGTGCTGTAATGTTATCTGGGGGTACCACTGTTTCTGCTCGTTCTCTTAAGACTTTTCTTTTTCGAGGGGCCCTTCGCACTGGAAGCGCTTCTGATTGGGTTGTACTGCGAGAGGCGCTTTATAAATCCATAAATAGAATAGAATAGAATAGAATAGAATAGAATAAG
Organism: Aporrectodea caliginosa; assembly: GCA_020284085.1. Classification (NCBI taxonomy): domain Eukaryota; kingdom Metazoa; phylum Annelida; class Clitellata; order Crassiclitellata; family Lumbricidae; genus Aporrectodea; species Aporrectodea caliginosa. The sequence continues at coordinate 93,677 of JACEVL010000039.1, forward strand.
ATGAACTACCTTATGTTACAAAAATATTGAATATTAGTGAGATTGTAAAGCTCTGTTTGACACATTTGATGGTGTCATTCGGTCCTTCGGACGCTATAAATTTCTTGTAATCATTGAATTGTACCAGTTCTGTATTGTCGTCAACGGCCTTTGATGTCATAAGACGACGTTAAACGTTGGTATAATAATAATAATATTAAGTTATTAGTTTTGTTTGTTTTTTGGTAGACACATTTTTATCATAGTGTCGTTAAACTGATACTACTACTACCATTTGGTTTAAATGGAAATGCAAACATTGTGCATCTTTTTTAACTGTTGACGTCGACGGCCTTTGATTCAATAGGCGGTTATTAAACTGCGGTAATTATAAGATCGAAAATTATATTAATTATGGAGCAGGCTCGTGTAGGGTTCGGTCAACAACAGAAGAGGTCAGTCTAGCCTATCTGTAATCTACAATTAAAGCCAATGAAGGCCAGGGTTACCATGGCAAACGTTTGCCTGTTCGATTAGTCATCGCTTGTAACCGACTTCCAACGACAAGGCAAATACTTTCCAAGAGCAGACTTCGATCTGAATCGCAACCTTCCGATTTCTAAATATATGGAAGAGACCAGTGGTTTGGTTAGTTGCTGTTTAACGACACTGTGTCATAACTAAGATGATTAGCGTCGCCCTCCTCCTTTTTCCAGGCTTGGGACTGACACTATCATAAGTAGGGTTGTGGTGGATCAGTGTAAATAGCTATCAGTGTAGTAATCTTTGGTCTATATACGTAGTGAGAACTGCAAAAGTTTTCTTTATTTAGCCGCAAACGGTTTCTGAAAGTCTGCGGATTATCAGCCGCAAGATGTGGATAAAAACACTAAAGTCAATGATTTTATCCATGTTCTGTTTAGACACCTTAAAATCGCTTGTTCACGGCGATATATTTTTCGCATTCTAGTTCGATGTTTTTCGATTAAAGCGTGACGAAGGTGTACTTACGTAACTTAATATTATTTTTCTAGCACACTAACCCCACGATTTGTATAAAGCCAAGTTTACACACCTTTAAATCACTTATTCAGTACGCTATATATTTAGAATTCTCGTTCAATGTTTCCGATAACCTCTCTGCGATATGGCAATCTTCAAAATCAACTTAATATTATTTGAAACAGCCGACAGATAACTCTAAACGCGTCATATTACTAATCATCATAGGATGGTTTGGGTGGGTGTAGTATAAGGCATCGTTACGTAGGATCAACATGATCGACATATTATCCATAAATTATTATTAATGTAGGCAGTGGCAGCAGAATGCACATAGACTGTGAGGATTATTAATATATGCGGAGTATATCCACTTTTAGACATTAACCCTCGGGCTACCAAGGCAAACAAGCAAGTAAGTAAGCAAGCAAGTAAGTTAGTGAGTAAGTAAGTAAGTAAGCAAGTAAGTAAGTAAGTAAGTAAGTAAGCAAGTAAGTAAGGTAGTAAGTAAGTAAGTAAGTAAGTAAGTAAGTAAGTAAGTAAGAAGTAAGTAAGTCAGTAAGTAAGTAAGCAAGCAAGTAAGTTAGTAAGTAAGTAAGTAAGTAAGTAAGCTAGCAAGTAAGTTAGTTAGTAAGTAAGTAAGTAAGTAAGCAAGCAAGCAAGCAATCAAGTAAGTAAGTAAGTAAGTAAGTAAGTAAGTAAGTAAGTAAGTAAGTAAGTAAATCGTTTATTTATTTAATAATGGGCAGTAGACCGCTTATCAGAATAATTATGTAGCAGGTAATGTAACGTCAACGGCCATGGCAGCCGCAAGATGTCGCTGAACGCGTTAATTCAATATAATATTATATTTAATTATCGCAAAATTGTGAAATTAATCAGTTAAGCTGCAGTGTGGTTGCAGAATTAGGCATAGTAACATCTGTCGAAGTCAACAAACTGAGACGAAACAAACGTCTGTCTTACATTCAATATCAAATTTATTTGAACGCTCCTGCTTATAAAGGAATAAACTGCAGGCCAGTTTAATAACTATATATAACAAGTACCGTAAGATCGACGTCAACGATCGTGGAAGCCGTAATAATTATATCGTTACACATTTTAATGCTTTGGATAATAATTATCTTAAGTTTACTTAAACACCTTTAAAAAGGATGGTTAAAATGCTATAAATAATATGTAATTCTTCTCGTTGTTGGATTATATAAAATTTACAGGGAAAAAAAGCAGAATTCTGAACAGAAATAAAAACCGTTGAAGCTCTCTGAAAGCTTGTTAAATTAGGCTCAATATAGACGAAGCGGGCGATTGAGCAGTGGTCAGCTTGCTGGACTGTTGATCGAGATGTCTGGATTCAAACCCTCGCAAGGGCAGAAATAATATATTATGGTTCGAGATTTCTGCTCAATCTGAACCTCATAGCCAACTCAATTACAATATTATTAGTACACTCACCGTACACTGTATGTGGTGAGGATGAGATGGAGAGATTTAAAAACCAAATTTAACTCAATGGTGTATATGTATGTGTGTATGTGTGTATGTATGTATGTATGAACACTTGTTATAGCGCCCCTTCAAGATTTCTACTCAGAGGCGCTCCCGTCTACAGCGCGGACACTGAATCGGAGTTTCACGCCGAAGCGCATGAGCAATTGCGAGTGAAGGACTTGCTCAGGGTCCCTACGCGGCAGCTTCAGGTGGATTCGAACCCGCAACCTCCAGCTGCAAGGCACCGAACATACCCCTACGCCACCGCGCCCCACATGATTCTGTAATAACTGAATGACTTGATTTTTATTATACCACATTAATCTCCTCCGTATTCTAGTGTTCTTCAATTGGTATCTCTGAAATCCTACACGACGCAGAGTTTGTGAATAAACTGGTGCTATGCGCTAAGCTTTGAACTAACGCATCAGTAATTTTCAACTTTCGTATTTTTTTAATCTGAATTTTCCCTAAACTCGCCAAAATGAGCAACGGAATATCCGAGTATAATATGCAGTCAACCCTCTTAACCCTAAATGATTCAAATAATCTGTCGCTAAACACCAATGTTGACATTTATATAAGGTTCACTTTGGACACCTTTATATAGGTTAATACTGACTTTATATAGGTCTCCTTTTCGTTCAGTCATTAGTTTCCAGCCAAACACCGGGCGACGGTGATCTATATTGTTATGACTCAGTGTCGTCAAACAGACACAATAATTATATTGGCAGTTTCATTAGTAATTTAAAGGTCAGATCGACGTCATCCAAATCCAGAGCGACTTGATATGGAGTGAATGACTTATTATTCAAATTTTTAACGACATCTTATGACTTCAGTGGTCGCTGACGTATGAATGATAACAAAGATCATTAACGTCGACCTCTTTCTCTCTCCAGGCTTGGGACTGGCACTGTCAGAATACAAACAGTGGAAGTAATGGAGTGATTGATGGATTTAACTTATACGGCAGCCATGCAAGGCGCCCATCACGTCCTACATCTCATTTAACCAACGCGCCAGCTCGCGAATGATAGGCTGAGTGGACGTTTTTGGGAGGAAAAATTTAAGGTCGACGTCAACTCTTCTGGCAGACGTAAGATGTCGCTTAACACTTTAACCCTATGACGCACACCTTCCTGGCCAACACATTTAGCACACCTGGGGTCAAATTGACCCCACCGACAACACGGGTGGATTTTATGCCATTTTAATAGAAATTCGAAATGAATGCTCCAAGTTTAGGTTGGACAGAGTGCGTGCACTTACGGAAAATGTTTGAATCATGATACAATGTTAGATTCAATGTACGAAACAAAAAATTGTTTGTTGTAACCTAAGTATTCGACACCACAGTGATCGTTCTAATGCTTGAAATGAAGTTCTTGTGATGTCTGTGATAAGTATGTATGTATGTATGTATGTATGCATGTATGTATGCATGTATGTATGAATGTATGTATGTATGTATGTACATATGTATGTACATATGTATGTATGTATGTATGTATGTATGTACGTATATATGCGTATGCATGCAGGGATGAATCTATGTATGGTGGGATGGATGTATGCATGTATATTTGTATTTATGTATGTATATATGTATGTATGTATGTATGTATACATGTATGTATGTATGAATGTATGTATGTATGTATGTATGTATACATGTATGTACATATGTATGCATGTATGTACGTATGTGCGCATGCATGCAGGGATGAATCTATGTATGGTGGGATGGATGTATGCATGTATATTTGTATGTATGTACGTATGTATGTATATATGTATGTATGTATGTATGCATGCATGTTTGTATGAATGTGTGTATATATACATATACGCATGAACAGGTATGTGTGGATGTATATTGGTATGTATTTATATATGTGTGTGTATGTATGTGTGTATGCATGTATATGTGTATGTATGTATGTGCTATGTATGTATGTATGCATTTATGTATATATTTTCTATGTGTGTATATGCATGTATTCATGTGCATGTCGCCTGTATATGTAGGGATATATATCTGTATGTATATATATATATGTGTGTGTATTGATGGATGTATATATGTATGTATGTATGCTTGTATGTATGCATTTGTATATGTATGTATGTATACATGTGTGTATGTATGTATGTATGTATGTATTTGTGTATGTAACGTAGCCTGGTTTATGTTATAGTCAATGTTACAGCCTGGGGTCAGATTGACCCCAGGTGTGCTAAATATGCCCGAGTGTCATTCTTATTTTTGTATCATTGTACCTAGAATTCCAAATTCTTCGAATTTTTCCGTGTATGTAGAGGGATGAATTGCTGAGGAATTTGAATTATTTCAGATTTTTACTATTTGTATAAATTCAGCTATTCAAGTAAATTCAATCGCTGGGGTCAAATTGACCCCAGGTGTGCGTCATAGGGTTAATGCAACAAAGTATATTTGGTTTTTAGATACCCTTAAGTTGGTGATCAATAACCTTATATAAATGAGACCGTATAAATTCTTTAGTTGTGTGTGCATAATGGTATGGCTTGGTTAATGTACATGAACAGTTTAAAGGAATACCTTAATCAATTATAATACATGTATGCTTTGTTAGCTAATGAAATTTGTCAGGACATAATGATCACAGACAGTATGAGATGAAATACTTTATGTTGCAAAAATATTGAATATTAGTGAAATTGTAAAGCTCTGTTTCGACACCTTTAATGGTGTTGTTCGGATGCTATAGGTTTCTTGTTCTGATTGTATTGTATATTTTCTGTATTGTCGTCAACGGCCTTTGATGTCATAAGACGACGTTAAACTGTGGTGAAATAAAAAAAAAAATTCTTTAGTTGTTTTTTCTTCCCAGAAAAGCTTCAGTGGTCGTAGATATTAACGCCCAGTGTTAAAGTTGGGTATCTACTACTATAAAATAATCCAGGTAAAGTCTTGAAAGTGTCAGTCCAAAGCCTGGATAAAGGAGGAAGGCGACGATATTGAGTTTTGTTATCACACAGTGTCGCTAAATTGAAACTACTTGGAAGTGTCAGTCCCAAGCCTGTAGAATGGAGATGAGATAATTATCCAACCAATCAATCGTTGGTTGCACATAATCTTCCTAAACTTTGAGACACGCCAAGGAAACTATTATGCATATTTCTTTTGTTATTTTTGTAATGTTTTGCTACGTATTATACATTTTATCACTTTTGGATTGTGTTATTGTTGTATTAGGTATAGCAAGGCGGTGTCGACTTCAAGCGCCTTAGCAGGCACTAGATGGCGCTAAACACTTTTAGTACTATGCCGTAGATGATGCTTACTAGAGGGAGCCGCCGAAAAAAATTACCTAGCTCGTACATTCGAAACCGCAAAAAGAAAGATTTATACCAATAAAGGTACAAGGTACAGCCATGAATGATATTATGCCTAAAGAGAAATACTACGTGACAGGTAAAGTAAGTTCAACGAGCCTGTTAGCCGTTGAATGTCATTGCACAATTTATTATTACGAATTGTGTTAGGCTTAGTTTAGACACCTTTAAATCGGATATTTCGGACACTATATATATTTGAATTTAGTAAAATCATTAATGCTTACTGGTCACTGTGTTGTCGCTTGATTGCAATAAACGATGAAATCATTAAAATTAAAAAAAGAATAAACATTTTATGTCATAATCATGCGCACTGTAAACTTACAACAAAGTCTCCTTTATAAGCAATTTAGAGTCACTAGCTTAAAAGTTAGAATTACCGACATTTTTCTGGTTGGTAAATATGAAACATAGGCCTATGCCATGTGATTCGCAAATGCGAACACAGATGAAACTGTCTACTTGTTCTCTGTGGTAGAACTGACTGCGAAATTTCAGTTTTAGTCTTTCGCAGAGTATATATATGAGTCATCCAATTTCTCCTTAACTCATCATTCAAAGGAATTGAGAAGAGAGTTGTTCTTTCTCACACGACGTCCACTGTTGAGAAATAGTTCACCCTAATCCAGAACAATTTCTGTCTCCAACACCATGTGCTCTTCTGTTTTAAGGTGCCAAGGTATGGAGAGGCATCAGGAAGATACGACGTTAACATCATGTATCTGGTCGGCAAACCCAAGGGCCTCGGTTCAAACGCCTCCCAAAATCAGAAAGATAATATTAAGTTCACTGTTTAAGTTGCGCACTCTTTCGGTGGAAAAGATTATTGGAGATTATAGTGGAGTGGACTGGCCACCCGCCTTCATAAGCCGAGGTTAAGAAAATTAAGTGGCTAGCACTTCGTTTATGCATTACGGTCACTACTAAGCAGAGAGCTACTTCTGTAGCGCTTGACTGTGCCGAAGGTGAAACATCGACCTCGCTAGGTGGCGCCGTACTTAAGTATTGCAGAGTTGCGTTCCTGTAGGCTTTTGGTGGTGATTTGTCATAAATAAAGTATTGTTTCTCAGTTATTGTATTCTGAATAATAATTATGAAAGACGTGGTTCCAGTGCAATGAAAGTTATAGAAATTATGTCCTTTTGAGAGATCAAGTAAGAAGACGCGAGCAGCTATGTTAGACACCTTTAAATCGTTTATCAGCATTGCTATAAATTTGTTCAATCGGAAGCTGATGTATACTGCTTATTGTTATGGTTGTCAAAATTGAGTCTAGATCAGAAGTAGTAACTCGTTGTTCACAGTGACTGTATCGATGTTTTATTTGTACTAGAATTGATCTCCTTACTGTCGTTCGTTATGGCGACAATAAGGAATTTCCTGTCGGAATGTCTGATTTTACAGAGGCATATTTTGAACTACTTAAGAGTATGCAGATGCCAAGGTCTACAGCCAGTTTTATAGATTATGAGTTCGTATCCAACGACAATGATACCAACAGTGATGACATTGGATTCCAGGTTCGTCCGTGGGATAAGAGTTCGCAGGAGCGAACGGCGGACAGAGAAGAAGAATTGAAGGAGATGAAGAAGGGAAACGGCTTCAGAGGGAAATCCCATTGAAGAGCTATATGACCACGTGCCATCGACCGTACCGGTCATGTGTCACCAGACTTTTGTAACAGTAACAGCCCCAGTCCTGCCATGGACGCCTCTGAAGTAATGGAGACGGGAAAAGATGAGGTGACTGACAACTCTAATCCTAACGAACGAATAGTCTTTTCATATAATTCGTTGGGGTCCAAATATCTTTTCAGAGGGGTTGTCCAAACATGTAAGAGGGAAGAACTAGTCCCGTTGCGAAAACGACAACAAAGAGCATGGAGTATAGGTAGTGGTGGTCCTAGTATTAAACCTGCAGAATAAAGGAGGGCGACACTATTCGTCTTTGTCATGACATAGCGATTATTCTAGACATAAAATACAATGTTTATTAAGGCAGCGGTCGAAGACAATGGTAGTGCTAGCGGCAAGATGTCGTTAAACAATTTCATTTTACAAATTTTATTAAAACACTTTAGACACCTTTAAATTGCGTATTACATACGATATATACAGCCTGCTCTATGTTGTCAATAATACTGTTCTTGTTGGAATCTCTAACGTAAGTTTTTTTTCAGTATAAAAACAATCTGGCAAAAACGCAGACATGCTAACATGAGTGATTATAATGGATAATTAAAAGTATTAGACAATTTTAAGATAAACTAATGAATATTTTAATAAGTAAGTAATTATAGCCTTTAATACTCCATAAGCAAATGCACAATGGGATATAGAGATTGAATAGAAAATAAAACACAGAAGTAATAATAAGGTATAGTAATAATAACGTAATCATAAAGTAGCGGCAGCCATAAACAGGCGCCCAGTCCTCGTGTAGGACTAGGAAGCAACCTGGAAGGCGCCATCCGTCTGGTTGATGATGTTACGTGTTAGAGGTAATGGTGTGTTCATGGGTCACCGGTTGATGGTGCAAAGGTGTCGAATTCGAGGTATAACGGTAGATATTAGAATCCTGTCATGATACTTGAAGCTGCATATGGTGGTTGATGTTATTGTTATATGTATTGTCCAATGCTGTGGACCTGCGGAGAAGCACTTGGAAAACGCGGTTGTTCGTTTTCCACACACACACACATAACATGAAGGCGGCCATGAAGTGTCGATTGTAGGTCGTAGAGTCGTCCTAAAAGGCGTAAATCCACATGGGTGGCTCTGCAGGCATTACAGAATCCGAATTTGTCGAAAAATATCCTCGAAAGAATGTGGTGATTGAAGCAATCTTTATTGTCTAGTTCAGAAAGCCTACAGAGGAGCACGTGGAAAACGCGGCTGTTCGTCGTTTGCAGAAGGGTGGCAGCGGTCATGTTTGTCAGTTGAAGGTATTAAAACCGCCATCAACCAAAGACTCTTCAAGTGACTCACTATTCATTAAGATTGACATAACTCCTTCACTGACCGTGATCCATTGGTGCCAGGACCAAACCTAGACAAAAGGAGGGCGACGTCAAGGACTTTGACAATAATACGATGTCTTTGCCCACTGGAAACTACAACAAAACAGCTACATATCTGTCTTATAGCAGTTATAGGAATGGTTAACGATATCGCAATTAAGCCGATAGATGTCGTTAGACACTTCAAACCTAAGAAATATTAATTAGGTCGGCAACGGAATACTCAAGAACAAGCATTCAACGCTCTGACTCAAAATGACCCCAAAAGATTTCGCGAAACAATAGTGACATTTAAAATAGGCTCAACGTGGACACCTTTATATCGTCCAACACTGCTCTTATATATAATGTCATTTAGGTTAAATCACAAGTTTTTTTGGGTCTTTGTTGCATTCATACGAATCCCTAAACGTGAATTATTTAATGCAGTGCCAGACGTAAGCTAAAACGATGGAGGAGGGCGACGGTGAACACCTCTGTTAGCTTTCAATGTCGTCAAACAGACACAACTATAATTACATAGAACGTTTGCGCGGGAATCTGAGATCGTCTGCTCATGTCGATCGTCTGCTTTCGATCGTAATAAGCAGAGGACAACGTGAACCGATAGGTGTCGCTGTCACCTCCGTCAGTTTGCAAAGGATTCGATTTCTTGGGTTTGGCGTTTTAGGAAGAAGTGTCTTCAAGAAACGCACGACAATCTGATCGTTTTGTCGAACGATTCCTCCTCATACCTTCACAGGGAGAAAACTATTCTGAAATAAATTCTTTTAAATGCCTGATTTAAATTTGTTCCTATTGATTCAGATTTGAATAACTATCGCTAACGGTGAAAAAAAAGTATAGGTTATTAGAGAAGGACTGAGTTTGGACATCCTCCTGTGTAAACAAAACACCCACGCCCCATAGCAGACAAAGGTTATCATCTTTAAAATACGATAATGATAATGACAATAATTTACAATTTTATTTGTATTCAGTGTTTAATGACGTCGAAAATTGTTGCTAAGCGAAGATTTATACCTGAATACACACTTTATATATCTATAGAAACTTATATTTATTTGCCCACAGTTTAACGTCGTCCTATGACATCAAAGGCCGTTGACGACAATACAGAAAATATACAATGCAATCAGAACAAGAAACTTATAGCATCCGAACAACACCATTAAAGGTGTTGAAACAGAGCTTTACAATTTCACTAATATTCAATATTTTTGAAACATAAAGTATTTCATCTCATACTGTCTGTGATCATTATGTCCTGACAAATTTCATTAACTAACAAAGCATACATGTATTATAATTGATTAAGGTATTCCTTTAAACTGTTCATGTACATTAACCAAGCCATACCATTATGTAATATTGAAGAACTAAAGTTGAATGTTAGTAATATTGTAACATGAATATTCATTAACCAAACAGGTAATATCAACCGCAAGATGTAGATAAACACGTTAATACTACGATTTATATTAGGCTTAGTCTAAACACCTTTTATTGTCGACCCTATAAATTTCAAATTACCGCAAAGTTTCCATTGCGTTTGTACGTTCGAATGGTCATCAAGAATTTTTTAAGCATTTCTTATGTATGAAAATTGCTGCTAAATATTGTAGAATTTTCATCAGATGCCACATTACATGTATCACAGACGTAATAAACTGTATTATTTAAGTCGTTAAACAATGAACACTAATGACATTAGTTTATGTTTTCACATTCTTAAATGGTGTATTTCAACTCTATGAATTGATTTTCACTGCACTGTATAATGTTTTAAATTGTCGTCAACGGTCTTTGATGTCATATGACAACGTTAAACCTTGGAGTAAATAAATAATTCTCCAATGCATTGAGCAAATGTTGGAGGATTGTCAATGTTACGCCGCTTGCGCGAAGGAGATCCACTCAGAAAACCAGACGAAGTCAACGCAAACTGTAACAAAACACTGTACATAAAAGAACTTTAAACTGAAACGTTATACTATAATGCAAACAGGTAATTTTGCATCAACGGCCATAGAAGACGCAGGAAGTCCATAAACATTTGAATGCTGAGAATTTTATTAGGATTAGCCTACACACGTTTTCTCGCATGTAACAGATCCTATTATGCCTCTGATTTACGTTCAGTGTTCCATGAAAAAGGTTGTACTATGTCAAAATAATTTCTGACGACATCAACAGCCTTCCTTGCCATAAGATGTCGTTAAACTCTGGATACATCTATTCAATGCGCAATGATAAGTTGTTGTATGGTTATATGTACAGAATATAAAAGTGTTTTAGGTTCTTTATCCGCCCCGTCCAAATGGTTTTTCCGTCCTATCAAAGATAACTGTATTTTCATATCCAGAGTACTATATAAAAAGACATATTCTGATTCCCTTCCCTCAATTACAATACTTATGGTCTAATATGTATAACACGCGTATAGTTTAATTTTTATCTAAACATGACTTCAATCTAATCTTTTGGTGTCGACTTCAGCGGGATTATCAGGCACCAGATGGCGCTGAACACTATTAGTACTCAGCCGTAGAGTATGGTTACTAGAGGGAGCCACCGAAAAATGACCAAACCCATACATTCATAATCACAAGCGTAAAGATTCTAACAATGAAGGTACAAGGTACAGCTATGAATTATATTAGGCCTATCAGAGCTAGTATGTGGCAGGTAACGTAAGTTCAACGACTTTGTTAGCCGCAAGATTTCATTGAACAAATTTATACTAGGAATTATGTTATGCTTAGTTTAGACACCTTTAAATTGGATAATTATGACGCTATATATATTTGAGTGTCGTAAAAGCTTTGATCGACTTCTGCATGCTTTTCTTTATTGTTGCTTGATTGCATAAACCGATAAATCATTAAAAATCCTAAATCGAACAAAAATCTTATGTCAAAGTCATGCGCACTATAAATTTACAACCAAAGCTCCTTTATAATTTCAGTGAAAATCAGAATTAGGTCTACATACATCTTTCTTATTGTTAAATATGAAACAAGTTTAACGACATTTTATGGTTTTGGGGGGCCCGTTTGCCCATAGGATAACACACTGGCATAGAGAGCGAGAGGTACCGAGTTCGAGACCCGTAGGGCGGACATGCTTTGTAGGCTGTTATTAGCGCCGTGTATTGCAGGCTGTCTGTTCTGTTAGTAGTTAAGATTGTTTCAATTGCTCAATAACATGTAAATGTACAGCGCAGTGCGTTTGTCAGGGGGGCCTTTAATAAAGAAAAGATATAATAATATTAATATTAATAATAATAATAATAATATTATTATTATTATTATTATTATTATACTTATGAGACAAATTTATTTCTTCATAAAACCAACAAACTTATTACTGACTGATTAAAATGGCTGTTTCAATAATTTTATACGCCGTCATTCAGTCCTGGGCTACTGTTGTTCCGTCCGATTATTATTATTATTATTATTATTATTATTATTATTATTATTATTATTATTATTATTATTATTATTATTATGTGATTCCTCAGGTTCAAACAAAGATGAAACTGATGTCTTCTTGTTCTCTGTGGTAGAAGTGATTGGGGAATTTCAGTTTTAGTCGTTCGCAGAGTGCCTATATGAGTCATCCCATTTCTCCATAACTCATCATTCAAAGGAATTGAGAAGAAGTTGTCCGTTCTCACACGAAGTTCACTACTAAAAAATGATTCCCACAAATTCAGAACAATTTTTGTCTCCATGACCATGTGCCTTTCTGTTTCCAAATGCCTGACTGCCAAGGTATTGTATTGTATTGTATTTGATCATTTATAAAGCGCTTCTCATAGCATAAGCAAGTGCGAGGTACTATGAGGAAAAAGGTAATGAGTGACACAAGTAAGATAAGACGTTAGCATCATGTAACTGGTCGGCAAACCCAATGGTCTTGGTTCAAACTCCTCTCATAACAGAAATATAATATCAACAGTACTTCACTGTTTAAGTTGCGCGCTATATCGGTGGACAAGATTATTGAAGATGAAGAAGCCTCGCTACCAGCCTTCATATGCCGAGGTCAAGAAAATTAAGTGGCTAGCACTTTGTTTATGCATTACGGTCGCTACTAAGCAGAGTGCTACTTCTATAGCGCTTGACTTTGCCGAAGGTGAAACATCGACCTCGCTAGGGGGCGCCGTACTTGAGTGAGCAGAGTTGCGTTCTTTAAGGCTTTTGGTGGTAATTTGTTATATATAAAGTTTTGTTTCGGAGTTATTGTAATGTGAATATTGATTATGAAAGACGCGGTTTCAAAGCAATGAAAGCAAAAAAAATTATGTCCTTTGAGCGATCAAGTAAGAAGACGCGAGCAGCTATGTTAGTCACCTTTAAATCGTTTTCAAACATTGCTATAACTTTGTTCAATCGGAAATTGATGCATACTCGAAATTGTTATGGTTGTCAGAATTGAGACAAGATCAGAAGTAGTAAGTCGTTGTTTACAGTGACTGTATCGATGTTTTAATTTTACTAGAATTGATCTGCTTACTGTCGTTCGCTATGAGCGACAACGAGGAACTTCCTCAGAATGTCTGACTTTACATAGGCACATTTTGAACTACTTAACAGTATGAAGATGTCAAGGTCTTCACCTAGCTTTATAGACAATGAGTTCGTATCCAACGATAATGATTACGACAGTGATGACATAGGATTCCAGATCGTCAGTGGGAAAAGAGTTTGCAAGGACGAAGTCGAACAGAGAAGAAGAAAAGGAGAACAAGAAGAAGAGTCACGCGGTTGGATGGAAATCCCAATGAAGAGCTGCATGACCACGTGCAATCTACCGGTCACGTGCTATAAGACTACTGTTACAACCCCCAGTCCTGCCATGGACGCCTCTGAAGTAATGGAGACGGGAAAGGGATGAGTTGACTGACAACTCTAATCCTAACGAACGAACGGTAGGGAATAGTCTTTTCATATAATTCGTTGGGGTCCAAATAGCGAAGGTAAACGCTCGCATTGTTCGTAATGAACTCCATAAAGTGCATACGGACGTTGAGGACAGCATCGAGCTCTACGAATCCCTGTCTGAGTCGCCCGTATGAAGGGAGGGCGACACGGTCAAAGGACAGCTCTCACCCTGCAGACCCGCCAAGGTACCTGAGTGTTTCTTGCCCAATTGAGAGTCAACGGCTGTGACATCCACCCTAGACGTTTGTATTCGCTACAGGATATCTCAAAGGATATCTATAAATCTCTCTCTATAATTTAAGCTCTTGGCAGTAGTATAGTAGCGACTGGAATCTAATTATAGTTTAACACTGAACACTAGTGGCGTTTCACAACCACGCTTAAACACACCTTGTCCATCCATCCTTGGGCTTTTGCTCCCGGTACCGTTCCTTATCTAAAAGGATATAATTTAAGCGTTTGCAGTAGTACAGTAGCGACTGGAATCAATTATAGTTAAACACTGAACACTAGTAACGTTTTACGACCACGCTTAAAAACCTTTACATCGGGCCTTTACGACGCTATAAATAACCAATTTTCATAATTTCATTGCGCTGCCTGTTAGACAAAATTGAGAAAAACGACCAATATCATAACTTTGTTACAAAAAACTAACCAATCAACAAGTATTAATAGTTGAATATGCTACATGCAAATAATGTGGTTTATGCTACGCTGAAAACTATCGTCGTAAGCAGACTTTGATGCGACAAGATGTCGCTACCTGTTGAATTCTATCGCCAGCCACAACATATCACTAAACAATGAATACTAGTAACATGCCAAGGTTCTGGTTTAAACACCTTTTAATCGTGTCTTTACGATGTTATAAATATCAAATTATTCGCTCTATTGCTTATTATCATTATAACCACAGTTTAACGTCGTCTTATGACATCATAGGCCGTTGACGACAATGCAGAAAATATACAATACAATCATAACCAGAAACTTATAGCATCCGAACGACACCATTAAAGGTGTCGAAACAGAGCTTTACAATTTCACTAATATTCAATATTTTTGCAACATAAAGTAGTTCATCTCATACTATCTATGATTATTATGTACTGACAAATTTCATTAACTAACAAAGCATACATGTATTATAATTGTTTAAAGTATTCTTTTAAACTGTTCATGTATCTAACACACATAATAAAAATTCCATTAACCAACAAAGCATACATGTATTATAATTGTTAAAAGTACTCTTTTACATTGCAACACAGTATATAATTGCATAATAACAATGTATTAGTAAAAGACCAATCAAATATTTACAGATTTGAGTAAGATACAAAACCATTCACATAAAGAAACCTAAAATATCCATTTACAAAATTTTACCTTTATTAATTATCTTAACTAACCTATACACTTCATTCTGAAATAAATTTACTGTCAAAAGGGTTTTAATAGAAATTTCATGTTTATATAATTGACATTTATTTCTTAAAACCTCTGAAATATCTTCTTTTTTACATTCAATTAAGAGATGATGAATTGTCT
This sequence comes from Aporrectodea caliginosa, assembly GCA_020284085.1. Taxonomy (NCBI): domain Eukaryota; kingdom Metazoa; phylum Annelida; class Clitellata; order Crassiclitellata; family Lumbricidae; genus Aporrectodea; species Aporrectodea caliginosa. Next base: position 109,064 of record JACEVL010000039.1, read on the forward strand.
CCCTGACATTACAAGTATCACACAGACCGTTTGCATGCCTTTTTATAACGAATAGTCTTTGATTAGTATTGGCCACTCCTAAACGCAATCTAGAAATTTGGACTTCCTTATGCCTATAAGGTTCTAAATATTTTATATCTGTACTAACAATTGGACAAATAGATTTATAAAAATTACCTTTATTAAAAAAAAAAAAATTTATTATCTAAAATTTTATTTATTATCTAAAAATTTATATTGCTTACAATGCGAACAACATTTCTATTCGATGTCAACGGCCTTTGATGCTTTAGAGTATAGTAGAAAATTAACAAGTTTCTTAAACTGGCCTGAGGAAGCCATGCGGATGAAGTTTTAGCGACTTAATTTTCTTAGCCTTGACGTATGATGATGGATATTTAGTCCTACCTCGGCGTTTCATCTTCCCACCTGCAGTGTACAGCCAGTGTACTCAGTATTGCTGAGCGTATAGCGTATATAGCGTATGGAAATTGCGGATTAAAGCTAGGGGTGCAGAAGTAGTAGAGAGCTCTTTAAGCTCTGGATCCATCGAGTATGTCGTTCCTTCTGCCTCTCACCTTTACTCTGTCGAGAGCTATTAACAGTGACATAAGTCGGCCACTGTCTGTGCTCTGGTAGTGCCAGTCTCGAGCCTGGACAAAAAGGAGGGTGACGTAAAGAGCACTGACAGCCATAAGATGTCGTTAGACATCGGAAGCCACAGTAAAGTGCTACATATTTTTCTCTTCTGAAAAGCCGACGTGACAAATAGAGAGCCGCTAGATGTTGTTACACTGGGTTTCAATATAGTAGCGATCGATCAGTTTCGAGACCTTTCATATATAATATTAAGTACACATCCGCTGTGAAAACTGCAATTAATTTTCTTAATTTAGCCGTCAACGGAACTGATGGCTTGGAGGTTTCTTCCGTCACAGGATTGCGTTTAGTACGCAAATTCTATGCTTTCAATGCACTATCGGGGAGGACCCGATAGCGCATTGGATAACACACTGGCATAGAGAGCGAGAGGTACCGAGTTCGCATCCCATCGGGCGGACGTGCTTTGTAGGCTGTTATTAGCGCCGTGTATTGCAGGCTGTCTGTTCTGTTAGTAGTTAAGATTCATGTCTTCTGTCATTTAATTGTGTTCTTGTGAATTGTTTTATTGTCAAAACATGTAAATGTATAGCGCAGTGCGTTTGTCAGGCGCTTGATTAAAGAAAAGATATTATTATTATTATTATTATTATTATTATTATTATTATTATTATTATTATTATTATTATTATTAGTATTATTATTATTATTATTATTATATTATTATTATTATTATTATTATTATTATTATTATTATTATTATTATTATTATTATTATTATTTTTTATATTATTATTATTATTATTATTATTATTATTATTATTATTATTATTATTATTATTATTATTATTATTGTTGTCTGGCTTAGTTTAGACACCTTTAATCCGTCATTTCCAGATATTACATATTTAGCACTCTCGTTCAACCTTACCGATGGATAATAGTCCTTATCACGAATCTTCAAACGAAACTCAATTATACTGTGAGAGAACCACAAGCGTTCTAGAAGTAGCTTGGTATACCAACAACGCTATATAAATCGTCGTAATTACAATTACAATTACAATTACAACCACAAGATGTCGTTAAACACACTAATTCTGTGATTTGCATTAGGCTCAGTCTAGACAACTTTAAACATTAATTTTAGCATTGGACCCATTTGGACCCCAACACCCTAAGTGTGACTAACTTAGCGGCATACTACGAGGGTAACCGACACTGTGTTCATTAGCGTCGCCCTCCACCTTCATACAGGCTTGGGATTGGCACTGCCTGGCGAAATTAGGTAGCCGTTAGATGTCGTGAGACATTTAACACCAACGAAATATTGTAGCGATCATTTGATAAAACTTAGGCCTATATAATTATATACGTATTAAGAACTGCGCAACATTTATTCCACAAGCGGACAATCTCTCACACAGATCGTTTATAATAAGAATGTTATACTCTGTATAAATGTATGTACACCAAAGTGCGGATATGCAATTGGTTCAATAAAGAATATGCCTACTTACTTACTTACTTATTTTCTTCATTTAGCCGAAAACGACCCTTTATGGCTTGTGGTTTCTTTATACGCACTGTGTATAAAACAGACTATGATTTCTATTAAGCGAAGTTTAGACACCTTTAAAACGCATCTACCGTAAGCTATATATTTCTCATTCTCCTTTATTTTTCAGATTTATGCCAAATCTCGCTACAAGTCTTCAAACGCAACTTCATATATTTATATAATATTAAAAAGAATTAAAATATTATAATATGTCGTTGGTACTCGGGTTGTACCAGTCCAAAGCCTGTCAAAATGAGAAGAGCAACGATATTCATCTTTGTTATGGTGTCGTTGAACTTAATTAAACTTAGACGTTTTAGGAGCGGACAACACGTCGAGGCGGCATCAGCCCTGGCTGATCGAATTCAAAGAGTAATTACGAAGACTAACGCTTCATCTTTTAAGGGTCTACGCAGAGGATCAAAGAAATTATGGACTGAAGTACGGCGTCTCCGAAGTGGTTGTGCGAATAGAAATGACCAGAGATCTAATGTCAATCTAAATGCAGACTCCCTTAACAAGCATTATTTATAGTAAAATATCCACCGATGACCTTTATACTGAACCTAGGCCTCGTCAAACGGCTATCCCGTTCGACATTGATGTTACCACGTCTTCACTAAGTTAACAAAATCCGTGGATCTTCCGTGGGCCCGGATGGTGTCCCATACTGGTTCTTCAGCAGCATGGCTCACCTATTGGCTGCTCCCATCACAACCCTTTATAGAAAGTCTTTATTACATTCATATGTTCCTCCACAGTTGATGTTAAGTTGTATTACACCAATCCCCAAATTGGCTTGCCCAATAGTTGAATCGGATTACCACCCCATCTCCATTACTTCCATCCTTTGTAGAATTCTAGAAAAAATCGTGACTCGTATATATATATATCCTGTAATCACCAACTCTGATACTAGTTCGCATCAATTTCAAAATCTGTCTTCTAATGTACAGAATCTACACAAACTGTTCTCCTGCATACCTTTCTTCACTTGTTACACCCTGTTCCTCTCTCCAGTCCAGACGAGGGCTACGTTCATCGTCTCAAGGTGATTTTGTTGTGACACGATCACTCAAAAACTTGGTAACAGGGCATTTGCGCTAGCCGGCCCGGCTGAATGGAACAAACTCCCTGTCTTTATCCGCAAATCCCCAACTTTATCGATTTTCAAAACTAACCTTAAGATTTACTATGATTGATTGTTCTGTTACGCGCTTTTGAGCAAGATTCCAATTTTGTTTAGGCGCGCTATAAATAACAGTCTAATAATAATAATAATAATAGTAATAATAATAATAATAATAATAATACTATTTTAATAATAATAATAATAGTCACAAGTTTGACGATCAGTATGCCTTTAGGCCTACGAGTTCAACGGCAGCTGCATTGATGGCTATATCTTAGGCTAATGGTTATCAGGTCTTTTCAACTGTTAAGCCTATTACTATTCAATTGAGAAGTTTTATCGCATAAGTAGGTACTGACAACATAAAAATAATGTTACTTTCATTTTACGTGTCCTGCGTTCGGTTTTAGAGTGGCGCTTTAGAAGTTGGGAGATTACGGTAGTATAGGGGTATGTTCGGTGCCTTGCAGCCGGAGGGTTGCGGGTTCGAATCCACCTCAAGCCGCCGCGTAGGGACCCTGGGCAAGTCCTTCACTCGCAATTGCTCATGCGCTTCGGCGTGAAACTCCGATTCAGTGTCCGCGCTGTAGTCGGGAGCGTCTCTGGTAGAAATCTTGAAGGGGCGCTATAACAAGTGCTCATACAATACAATACAAAACAATACAATACAATACAATTAGAGTGTTTGGCAATCGGAACCTATGGATATCTATGTCAACGGCCTTAGCAGTCACTAGATGTCGTTGAAAGCTAATATTATTAAGCAAGGCCAGACGCAGAACAACGATACCACTAATTAATTTTAATTACTAGTTATTAAAGAACAAGCCAGAGACCGATTTTCAGAACTTTATGTAACAGGTAATGTCAACGGCCCTGGCAACCGCAAGATGTCGATTAACACGTTAATATTGCGATTTATATTAGGCAACTTAGACACCTTTAAATCGGATATAACACGCCCTATAAATACGTAAATGTTAGAAGGCCGTAAATCAGCCAGTAAATGTAAGATTGCCGTAACTCCTCTAGTTTAACTCCGCCACTGTTTGCTTTCTGTCAGTGCCAGTCCCAAGTCTGGATGAAGGAGGAGGGCGACGCTAATGGTCTTTGTTATCACACAGTATCGTGAATTATCTGTGTTATTGTGTCTTTAAACCGCAACTATTAAAATGCTAGGCATATTTCTTTTGGATTTTTTTTATTTTGTCGCTATGCTCTTAGCATGTTTGTACTGTATAACTGTTGCAATAGGTAACAATTGCACTATAGCAAGCTGGGGTCGATTTCAAAGGCCTTAGCAGATTCTAGATGGCGTTGAATACCATTAATAAAAAGCAACGGCGAAAGCATAGGCGGATACGTAGAGGACTCTTAGTTCATTCAAAATCTCAAAAAAACGACAACGCTCATAACGGAGCAACCTACAGCCACGAATTCCTTTAGGCCTAATAATGGACTGCAAACCGCTCCTCAAAACTATTGTGTTACAGGTTATATTACTTCAACGGTCATGGGAGCCACAGGATGTCGTTGAACACGTTTATATAGTACGAATTATATTACGCTCAGTTTAGACACCTTTAAATCGAATGCTACGGTTCCTATAATTATATCTTAGAATTTTCGCCAAAATTAACTCCGTTTGCTTCGATTCCTTTAAATATCAGTAGTGGTTAGCGTACTGGACTGTTAATCGAGATGTCGGGGATTCAAACCCTCGCCAGGGCTGAAATACAGTTTGGTTCCAGATTTCTGCTCAACCTGACCCCATTGTCTACTCAAATACAATGAGCACACTCACCGTACACTGTCGGTGGGAAGATGAGATGGCGAGACTTAGAGTCCAAATTTAGCGCAGTGCAGTTTGTGATTCGGTAATGATCGAATAACTTGATTTTTATCATATCACTTTAATCTCCTCCGTAATCTTGTGGTCTTCAATTGGTATCCGGTGACAACCCTTCTTACACGACGCAGCGCTCGTGAATAAACTGGTGCTATGCGCTAAGCTTTAAACTACCGCTTTAGACATTTTTAATTGTCCTCTGTTGTATTCTTAAATTGGAAATTTAATTAAACTCGACAAATTTAGCAACGGAATATCTAGCAGTACAAGCAGTCAACACCTCAACCCAAAAAGATGTCGCTCAAACAATAGTGTTGATATTTATATTAGGTTCAATTTGGACACCTTTATATCGGTTAACACTCTTCTTATATATATTATTATTTTCGTTCAGTTTTTAGTTTGGCTTCTTTTTCGTAGGCATCTTTTTATCACAGTGTCGTTATACTAAGACGACTACTACTACTTGGTTTAAATGGAAATGCAAACATTGTGCATCTTTTTAACTATTGACGTTGACGGCCTTTGATTCCATAGGCGGTACTAAACTGCGGTAATTATAATCGAATATTATATTAATTATGGTGCGGGCTCGTGTAGGGTTCGGTCAACAACAGAAGAGGCCAGTCTAGCCTATCTGTAATCTACAATAAAAGCCAATGAAGGCCAGGGTTACCATGGCAAACGTCCGTCTTCCGATTTCTAAATATATAGAAGCGACCAGTGTTTTGATTAGTTGCTGTTTAACGACACTGTGTCATAATTAAGATGATTAGCGTCGCCCTCCTCCTTTTTCCAGGCTTGGGACTGACACTATCATAAGTAGGGTAGTGGTGGATCAGTGTAAATAGCTATCAGTGTAGTAATCTTTGGTCTATATACACAGTGAGAACTGCACAAATTTTCTTTATTTAGCCGCAAACGGTTTCTGAAAACCTGCCCAAAATAACAACACTAATTCTATGCTTTTATCCATGTTCTGTTTAGACACCTTAAAATCGCTTGTTCACGGCGATATATTTTTCGCATTCTAGTTTGATGTTTTCGATTACCGCGTGACGAAGGTGTACTTGCGTAACTTAATATTATTTTTCTGGCACACTAATCCTACGATTTGTATAAAGCAAAATTTAGACACCTTTAAATCACTTATTCAGTACACTATATATTTCGAATTCTAGTTCAATGTTTCCGATAACCGGTCTGCGCTATGGCAATCTTACAACGCAACTTATATTATTTGAAACAGCCGACAGATGCCTCTAAACGCGTTATATTACTAATCTTCAGAGGATGGGTTACGTGGCTGACGTATTAGTCATCGTTACGTAGGATCGACATGATCGACATATTATCGATAAATTATTGTTAATGTAGGCAATGACATCAGAATGCAGATAGACTGTGAGGATTATTAATATACGAGGAGGAAATTCACTTCTAGAAATTCAGAGTTAACGATTACGATTAGTAAAGTATTGCTCCCGTGTTCCATGCGGAGTGTGGTTGATCCCTTCACCCCTTGAGCCTGCATTGGACGAATCCCAAGGTTCTCTTTACACGAGGTCAATACATCACAGGTTTAGCTGTCTACTTCCCATCCTATACCCCGTTGCCGAATTCTACTGCGTGGGAACGGACAAACGCGTGAACTCGCAATCTGCCTAAAGTCGTTGCACGGAGTCCGCTAAGCAATGGGTCCAAACATCAGTCGTTAGATTACGTTAATGGTTAAATTCAATTGGATCTGCAATTCTGGCAGCTAGAACAGTGGCCATGTATCCAACGACCGAGCTTAGTTAGTTGCTATGTCATAGCAAAGATGATTAGCGTCGCCCTCCTCCTTCATCCAAGCTTCGGACTACATTGCTGAACTGTGCCTTACAGTTGGCACTCAAACTGGTCGGCGGGCTCTCCGGTCTTACTTGATTTTACCTTCGTTTCGAACCACCACACGTGCTCGTCGGGACTTCTCGATTGCGGCGCCACGGATCTGGAATACTCTTCCGCGATCTGTGCGTGCCACAAATGCTTTATGTGGTTACATGGTTTTCTCTCGACTCTTAAAGACGCATTTTTTCAGCTGTTTGATGGCCACGTGTTGAGCGCTTCTGTGTGATTCTTAAGTGGCGCTATATAAATGTCTTGTTACATTACATTACATTACATTCGGACTGGCAATGCCAGAGAACGAGCAGTGGCGGAGTTCCAAAGATTGGACAAAAATGAACTTGATAGAACGTCTAAAATAACCGATTTAAAGGTGTCTAAATTTAATCTGATAATTTGATCTGATAAACTAGAATTTGGGTCGCGACGCCTAAAAAGAGGGTATAGTAAGACCTTTCGTCAGCCCCCCAAACGAACGATATTATATATAATGAAGCCAATTATTGCAGACAGACCATCAGAACGGTATGTAACAGGTTACGTAAGGTCGAGGTCAACTGCCTGGTAGATGCAAAATGTCGTTAAACACAAAAAATCGACGAAAAATAAAATAGGCTCATATTAGACACCTTTAAATCGGTAATTCTACATGTTATAATAACTGGTAATTTCATTTCCATTTCATTAAGACTAGTGATCCAACCGAAACATGTCATAATTGTACATTCAAAACACCGAAAAGGCCTAATCAGTAAGTAAGCAAGCAAGCAAGTAAATAAGTAAGTAAGTAAGTAAGTAAGTGTGTAAGTAAGTAAGTATTATATCCTTTATTTATTTAATAATGGGCAGTAGACCGCTTATTAGAATTATGTAACAGGTAATGTAACGTCAAAGGCCATGGCAGCCGCAAGATGTCGCTGAACGCGTTAATTCTATATATATTTTATTTAATTATCGCAAAATTGTGAAATTAATCAGTTAAGCTGCAGTGTGGTTGCAGAATTAGGCATAGTAACATCTGTCGAAGTCAGTAAACTTAGACGAAAACAACGTAAAACCTTTTGTCAGTCTTTCCACGCCTCAGATTCACATTTCGGTGTGATCATGCGCGCGTTACAAATTTATTTATAATAATTATAATTACATTGAATAGCCAAACTGGAACGCTCCTGCTTATAAAGGAATAAACTACAAGCCATTTTTATAACTATTATAAAAACAAGAAACGTAAGTTCGGCGTCGACGATCGTGGAAGCCGTAATAATTATATAGTTACACATTTTAATGCTACGTATTATCTTAGGTTCATGTTACACACCTTTAAAAAGGATGCCTGAAACTCTATAAATAAAATGTAATTCTTATCGTTGTTGTATTATAGAAAGTTTACAGGAAAATACTACAGCAGAAGTCTGAATAGAAATAAAAACAGTTGAAGCTCTCTGAGAGCTTGCTAAATTAGTCTCAATAAAGACGAAGCGGGCGATTGAGCAGTGGTCAGCTTGCTGGACTGTTGATCGAGATGTCGGGATTCAAACCCTCGCAAGGACAGAAATATGGTTCCAGATTTCTGCTCAACCTGAACCTCATAGCCAACTCAATTACAATTTTATTAATACACTCACCGTACACTGTCTGTGGTGATGATATATGGAGAGACTTATAAACCAAATTTAACTCAGTGTTGTATATTTATATGTGTATGTATGTATGTATGTATGTATGTATGTATGTATGTATGAGCTCTTGTTATAGCGCCCCTTCGAGATATCTACTCAGAGGCGCTCCCGACGACAGCGCGGACACTGAATCGGAGTTTCACGCCGAAGCACATGAGCAATTGCTAGTGAAGGACTTGCCCAGGGTCCCTACGCGGCGGCTTGAGGTGGATTCGTACCCTCAACCCTCTGGCTGTAAGGCACCGAAATATACGGTACCTCTACACCACCGCTCCCCACATGATTCTGTAATGACTGAATGACTTGATTTTTATCATACCACATTAACCCTAGGGCTACCAAGCTTTTTTTGTAACACGGACTACCAAGGGGTGGTTACCACCCCCCCTGGATTTTCGTGTTTGGTTTTACATATCATAACTTGTAATATAGCAGTGGATTCAGCATTCATTTCTGCACAGAATGGTATATTTAGTTGTACATTATGTGAATGCACCTCGAAATTACATCACTTTTAACAACGGAACCCATTAATTAGCAATATTGTATATTATTGCGTACATTTTGTACTTTTGGATAAAAACAAATATAAGATTATGTGTGTTTTGAAACTAATCTATGTATAAAAGATACACAAAATCATCCCTACACATGTTTATATAGTATAAATGTACATCCACACATATATATCCATACATATATATCGGTTTACGTTGTAGTGCTGTATTCAGCCATTTTCAAACAGATTACGCGTATTATTATTTATTTTGATCACTTCCGGTATTCAAAAGACAAAGATGTAGGTATGCAAATGAAGCCCTTCATTCCCTCTAAAGAATGGTATCTTTGTTTCTCTTCCATGAAGACAAATGAATACGCTACAGACAAAAAACTAAGGGAGTGCTTCCATTCAGCCATTTTTCGCGCATGTTACGCGTATTATTATTTATTTTGAGCACTTCCGGTTGTCTCAGGTCAACTAGTGACCATAGAAATGTAGCCCCACATTCCCTCTATAGAATGGTATAATTTGTGTCTCTTAATATTAAATGACGGATAAGATATAGTCGAAAATCTAGGGGGTGGTATCCACCCCCTGGTGCCTCGGGTATATTGGCTATAACTTTTGAACGGTGTGAGATAGCGTCTCACATTTTACCTCAAAACGTGTGTAAATGAACCCCCTACAGCTACCTAAAAGGTCAAATTTTTATTCCATACGGAAAAAAGTTTGAGATGAAAAATAACCGGGGGGGGTGGCAACCACCCCCTTGGTAGCCCGAGGGTTAATCTCCTCCGTGTTCTAGTGTTCTTCAATTGGTATCTCTGAAACCCTACACGACATAGAGTTCGTGAATAAACTGGTGCTATGCGCTAAGCTTTAAACTAACGCATCAGGAATTTTCAACTTTCGTATTTTTTTAATCTGAATTTTCCATAAACTCGCCAAATTGAGCAACAGAATATCCGAGTATATGCAGTCAACGCTCTGAACCCAAAATGATTCCAATAATCTGTCGCTAAACGCCAAGGTAAGTAAGTAAGTAAGTAAGTATTTTCTTTATTAAACTGGTTGCAGAAGAACCGCACTCCAGTGTACAAACATCATAGGACAAAACACAAAATCAATAGGAGTACAACATTCTTCCTACAAATGTTTGACATTAATAGGTTGACATTAATAGGTTGACATTAATAGGTTCACTTTGGACACCTTTACATCGCTTAGCACTGACCTTATAAATTATAGGTCTCATTTCTCGTTCAGTCATCTAGACTAGTTTCTTTACGACGCTATAAATAACCATTTTCACGAAAATGCTAACTTTAGTTGCGCATTTCTGTTAGGCTGGAGTAAGGAGGAGGGCGACCAAAATCATCTTTTTTACGAAACAGTAACTAATCAATCACCAAGATTGAGACAGGAATATGCAACATGCAAATGATGTGACCTAGTTTCATCTTTAGTGGGCAACACAAAGTTGTGAGGGCGTGGTCTCATTTTGTAATGACGATCAATAATCGGAGGAAAAAGCGGCCGAAGAACATGGAAGTCGTTTCTGGAGACAGCAGCCAGAAGGCGATCATCAGCCTGGTCCACCATTTCCGCAGCAGTTAGCGAGTCTTCCCTTAGGTAACCTGATCGGCGGCACCTTGCCAAAAGACGCTCAATCCTGGCCCGGTCCGTGGAGGTTGTAAAACCCCACCAGGCCGGTGCAGCGTACATGACTGTATGACTTAATTTTTATCATACCACATTAAGGATCCTGAGTGGCCGAGTGGGTTGGTAGCCTGCTCGTCACTTCGGCGCCCCGGGTTCGCTTCCCGGTCGGGTCGGTTTATCAGAGATTAATTTCTCGGATCTTTACTGCGGGTGGCTCGGTCGCATTATAAACGTGGAGTACAATACAACACACAATACAACACATCACAATACAACTGGGGCGCGGTGGTTTAGGGGTATGTTCGGTGCCTTGCAGCTGGAGGGTTGCGGGTTCGAATCCACCTCAAAGTCGCCGCGTAGGGACCCTGGGCAAGTCCTTCACTCGCAATTGCTCATGCGCTTCGGCGTGAAACTCCGATTCAGCGTTCGCGCAGTAGTCGGGAGCGCCTCTGAATGGGCAATCTGGTAGGGGCGCTATAACAAGTGTTCAAATACAATACAATACAATCTCCTCCGTATTCTAGTGTTCTTCTGAATCCCTAGACGACGCAGAGTTCGTGAATAAACTGGTGCTATGCGCTAAGCTTTAAACTAACGCATCAGACATTTTGAACTTTCGTAATTTTTTAAATCTTAATTTTTGTTAAACTCGCCCAAATGAGCAACGGAATATCCGAGTATATGCAGTCAACCCTCTTAACCCAAAATGATTTGCAATAATCTGTTGCTAAACATTAACGTTGACATTTATATGGGATTCACTTTGGACAACTTTATATAGTTTACCACTGAATTTATATAGGTCTCATTTTCGTTCAGTCATTAGTTTCGAACCGCAAGCCAGAGTGAAGGAGCAGGGCGACTCAGTGTCGTCAAACAGACACAATAATTTTGGAAGTTGCATTAGTAAATTAAAGTTCAGATCGACGTCAACCAAATCCAGAGCGACTTGATATGGAGTCAATGACTTATTATTCAAAAGTTTAACGACATCTTATGACTTCAGTGGCCGCTGACGTCTGAGTGATAACAAGGATCATGTACGTTGCCCTCCTCCTTTATCCAAGCTTGGGACTGGCACTGCCTGGTACTATGGCACGGTCGTTCTGTGGCGTAGTTGATCGTCGTCGTCCTAGTTTCAGTTCAACCACAATGTGAAAACAAAGATCATTTACATCGCCCTCCTCTTTTATCTAGACTAGTTTCTTTACGACGCTATAAATAACCATTTTCACGAAAATGCTAACTTTAGTTGCGCATTTCTGTTAGGCTGGAGTAAGGAGGAGGGCGACCAAAATCATCTTTTTTACGAAACAGTAACTAATCAATCACCAAGATTGAGACAGGAATATGCAACATGCAAATGATGTGACCTAGGCTGCGATGAAAACTATCGACGCAAGCAGCCTTTGATGCCACAAGATGTCGCTAACTTGGATCCTATCGCCAGCCACAACATATCGTTAAACACTGAATACTTGGGGGGCCCGATAGCGCATTGGATAACATCTGGCACAGAGAGCGAGAGCTACCGAGTTCGAGCCCCATTGGGCGGATATGCTTTGTAGGCTGCTATTAGCGCCGTTGTATTGCAAGCTGTCTGTTCTGTTAGTAGTTAAGATTTAAATTGCATAACATGTAAATGTACAGCGCAGTGCGTTTATCAGGCGCTTCAATAAAGAAAAGATATTATTATTTTTATTATTAGCAACATGCCAAGGCTCTGGTTAAACACCTTTTAATCGTGTCTACTAATATTCGTCCAATTGCTTACAATTTAATCAGTATTTCCCGTCGATGTCAACGGCCTTTGATGCTATAGAAGAAAATGAAAAACAGTTTCTTAACCTTCGGGTTACCACGGGGGGTGGTTACCACCCAACCCCCGTGGGTTGGTGGTAACCACCACTTGTTCCAAATGGAATATAATTTTGTTACAATTTTGACATTTTGGGTATAGCCGTAGGAGGTTCTTTTGCGCACATTGTCATCATTGTGGTATCCCACGCCATTAAAAACTTATACCCGATAAACTGTTGCAACGAATCGTTAGCGTAAGATGTCGTTAAGCACTAAATACTAGTAATATTGCAAAACACTTATTAGACACCTTTAACTCGTATCCTTGTGATTCTATAAATATCTTATAATGTGGAATAGTTTAAACTGCTGGCGTAACTATTGACGTTGACGGCCTTTGATATCCAAAAGCGTTCATTAACACTTTAACGACGAACTGCATTGGTTTCCCAGTCACTTTTAGTACACGCGCGTCAATATAATAAACGAATATTATATTAATTAGGGCTCGTTTTAGGGGTCGGTCAGCAACAGAAAGGTTAGCATAGCTCATCTGTGGCGTACAATACAGTACAACGTGGAGTACAATACAATACAACACAACACAATACAACTGGGGCGCGGTGGTGTAGGGGGTATGTTCGGTGCCTTGCAGCCGGAGGGTTGCGGGTTCGAATCCACCTCAAGCCACCGCGTAGGGACGTTCTGGGCAAGTCCTTCACTCGCAATTCCTCAAGCGCTTCGGCGTGAAACTCCGATTCAGCGTCCGCGCAGTAGTCGGGAGCGCCTCTGAATGGGCAATCTGGTAGGGGCGCTATAACAAGTGTTCAAATACATTACAATACAATACAATACAATACAATCTGTAACAACGTAATATGCGTGTTTATTATCAATTCAAACTGACACACCGCAGTATGATTACAAGTCATAGTCTGAGCGGATGATTGCAAGTTATTACAAGAGTCGAAATTAACTGTTTGGCATCCATACAAGGCGCCCAACTGTCCAACTTCTCATTTTACCAACGCCACCTACTGAATGACAGGCCGAGTCGACCTTTGGGAGGGTAGCGGGACTCGATCCCGCGACCATGCTGATTATCTGCTCTTCGTGCCGGAGTGTTACCATTCACTTAGAAACAAATGAAGGCCAGGGTTACCGTGGGTAACGTTCGTCTGTTAAAGCACCAAAAACCAGAGTTGATTAGTCATCTACATACAACGACGAGGCGAATATCCTCCAAGTTATGACTTCATCTGAATCACGATAGCCCGATTATAATGCGTTTAAAAGCGAAGTCGTGGGAACAAGCTCATTCGCATCAAAATACTTCGTTGCCGTTATATGTCGCCATACACTAAAAGTGACATTTAAGTTGGGTCCAGTTTAAACACCTTAATATCGGTCAACACTGACCTTATATATAATTAACTCCGCCATGTTGTGCTTTGTCAGTTCCAGTCCCAAGCCTGGATAAAGGAGGAGGGCGACGCTAATGATCTCTGTTATCACGCAGTGTCGGTAAACTGAAACTACTACTTATTGTTAGTCATAAGCTGGAATCACCAATACCGTCAAAAGAGTCTTAAAAAGTGACTTATTTTGTTAAGTGCCAGTCCGAATAGTGAATAAAGAAGGAGGGCTTCTGTGATCATCTCTGTTGTCATTCAGTGTTCTCAAACAGAAACTACTAAAAGTCACAGAAGCCTTGTAAAGGCGATATACTGTAGACGTGGGATATGATATTTTAAAACAAAAATGATATTCGAGCAAAGAATTTGAAAGAAAACGGTATTGTCCGCAGCTTTACGATACCGAATCCAGAGCGTCTTTGGTTCTAGGAGAAACTCCTGTGTAGAGGTTGGAGCAGGTGAAGTTTCAGTTAGTTCCATTGATCAGATTTTAACGGTACTAGTCGACCAAGAGGCGTAATCGACGTATATTACTCAGTGTTGAGAAATTAATTATATTCATTACTATTATTATTAATGCAAAGTTTAACGTCGTCTTATGATATCAATCTTTTGCATTGATGCGCTTCAGTTGAGAGATATTTGATTTAAACGTATTTCATTTTTGTATTGCGAGCTTACGATGCATTTGACACTGACTTGGTTAAATATCAGTATAAGATAATTTGACTTCTTTATGTACAATACCGAGAAACTAGAATACAGTGACCTTAGGCTTACCTCATAATGAGATTTATGGGAGGCTCATGATAATATTCATTTTATTTAATCCAATATTTAAAGACATCCTATAGCTGCAAAGGCTGTCGACGTCTTTAAATTTTTTTAGCGTATTTCAGTTCATTTTTTGTAATGTTTTCCTCAGTTTTCTTTTATAATCCAAACCAAGAATTATAGCGAACGATTATATTGATTCTAGGTCGGTTTCAATATATAGCGTATCAAATTAACGATTTAAAGGTGTCTAAACTGAGTCGACTATAATCTAGTGACAATTAGTGGTCGTGAGTGCGAGGAAGCAGTCGAAGTCTCGCAGATGCGATGAAGTGAAGAAAAAGAAAATTTGAAATAAAGCAATAAAGAAATAAATCAGTGGAACATCAACAAAAGAGAACAAGAGGTGAATGTAAGAAAGAAAAAAATATTGTGATAACTTTAGGAAAGATAATCTACTAAAATCAGGTTAAACCCCAAAATATAATGGAAGAAGAAGTATTAATTTCCGGTGTTTAGCAGCTGCCAGGGTCGTTTACGTCTCCACCTTTGTTCAGCCTTGGGACTGGCACCACCCAAGTATGGCAGTGGTGGCAGTAGGCGGTGAAATAATAACAGCAACATAGACAACAACAGTACTAGCTAAAACGCTGATTCTTTAACAAAGACAAATCGAGGCCAATCTTCATAATAACGGAGACAAAATCCAATCCTGAATATATTCGATGAGAAAAACTACCAAAGACAATTAAATACAACAAATAAATTACACAGAAACCAAAAAAACATTATCGCCAAGGGCCTTTCTTACCATAAGATGACGCTAAACCCTGCGATTCATTCGTCTAACGAATGTTAAATTCTATTTTTCAATAAATTATATAATGGTCAAAACAGACCCCAGATGTCGTTAAACGTTAAATACGCGAAATTATGTTGGTTTGTGTAAATCGCTTTTCTGAACCTATATTTTCGAAAATGTTTCTTTGTTACATTCTCAGATACTTCTAAATAAGGTAACGTCAACGCCAACGGTTTTGGCAGTAATTAATCGTTATTTAAGATTGGAAACTGAAAATTAACGAAGCTGCGTTTAAACGTATTTTTCATAGCCATATATATATAGCCAAATTGCAATCGGTAAGTAATGATCGGGCAGGGTTAAGTTGGTGTCGTTTGCATATTTTCGGTAACTGGAATAAAACATCAATAGAAATATAACGATTTAGGCTATAGCATCATCTATAATCTGTTGAGAAGATACAGGCCTTATGATGCTATCGGCTATTTAATTTTTTTTTGCATTAAGCGTTTTGTCAGTACGTGGATGGTGTTAAACAAGGAAGTGGTTATGGGCGTAAAAATTTTAGAAGCAAAAATAATCCTCGCTCTCACTCATCGTAATAATTCTAAAGATTTATTTAGTCAATTTCTTTTAGAGGGATATGTAGCTTCTAACTGTTGTCGATAGGCCCACCTATCGTGGATATTGTTAACCTCAGAGTCTCAGACCTTCGGAGACATATCACATATCCAAGTGTGCCGCTATGGACAGAAGGTTCTGGGTTGGAATTAGTTGTAATATCCTTAAATACGGAGTTGGTTGTAATTAGAACATATATAGATAAATACGGAGTCCACTTGGATTAACAAATTAGCTAACCTAAAAAGCAACAATAAATGGAAAAGAAATGAGTGGAAAGAAAGGAAAAGGATATAAAAGAAAAGGAGAGTTGAACTATTCGACCCGTTCAGAAAATGAATCATTTACTTGTTGAACGTCTGGAATGAAACCCTTTTCTCCTACCAACACGAATGTTGCAGTGTATACGTAGAACAGCGGAAGCAACGATAAGTAATTAATTATTATTATTAATTATGAAGGAACACACAGCAGACCGTTTTTCAGAACTGTATATAGCAGGTAACAATCAACGACCCTGGAAAACGAAAGATAGACCCCTATTGATAAACACGTTAATACTACGAATTATATTAGGCTTCGTCTAGACACCTATAAACCTTATAAATAGGTTGCCGTAGCGCCAGTCATTAAACGACGAAAAGTCGTGTATTTAAGAGCAAACCCTATAAATATCATGTTGCCGGAAATTCGCCAGTAAAATAAACGACGAAAAGTATGTAAACGTTAAACAAAAAGTCCACAGCACAGTAAAAACTTTAAAGATGTAACGATTATAATTTGGCAAAAAAGGAATTTTTGCGTCAACGACCTGGCAGCCGCAAGATGTCGATAAACACTTTAATGCTGCGAATTATATTAGGATTACCCTACACATTTTCAATCGCATGTAACAGACCCTGAATCTCGATTTCCCGTTCAGTGTTCAATGAAAAAGGTTGCACTATGCAAATGATTTTTGCCGACTTCAACATTGCCAAAAGATGTCGTTAAACTCTCGATCCATCCATCCAATGTTCAATCATGATGATAAGTTGTTGCACGGTAAAGGCAGACAGACATTTGTTCGATGCCATTTCCTCCAACCAGCATCACGTTCTTTATCGACTGTTTCCTCCGATTCGTCCGGCTGGATACTCTGTCCTCCTCCGTCCCCATGGTTTTTCCCTTCCCAACGAAGATGACTGTAATTTCATATCCAGAGGACAAGTATAAAAACATGTATTGATTGTCTTCACTCAGTTGCAACACTTAGGTATGACCATGTCTATATTGTTGATTTGATCTAAGCCTTAATCTAATCTTTAAACATTAAATAGGACCTTAGTGTATCAATGTTTAAGTTGCGTACTTGTCAGCTTATTTTTAATCAACAAAAAAATTATTGATTTTTCTATCTTAGGTATAGCAAGCTGGAGTCGACTTCAATGGCCTTAGCAGGCACTAGATGGCGTTGAACACTATTAGTACTAAGCCGCTGAGGATGGTTACTATAGAGGGAGCCACCGAAAAAATGTACCAAGCTCATACATTCAAAACCACAAAGGAAGGATTAAACCTATAAAGGTACAAGGTACAGCCATGTATTATATTATGCCTATCTGAACCAGTATGTGATACGTAACGTAAGTTCAACGACCCTGCTAGCCGAAAGATGTCATTGAACATAATACTACGAATTATGTTAGGCTTAGCTTAGACACCTTTAAATCAGATATTTCAGACACTATGTATTCTTGATTTACGTAAAATCATTAATGGACCTGCCTCTATGCTTTTCTCTATTGGTGCTTCATTGATTATCATTAAACGATAAAATCATTAAAATTCAAAAATAGAATATTATACCAGTTTCCAGTGCTAACTGCTCTCACTGCTACAGACTCCAAGAGCTGTTGTTAAGCTGAAGAACTTACTGCTAAACAAAAATTGAGAAGAGCGATCAAAATCATCTTTGTTACAAAACAGTAACTAACCAAATACCAATCAACAAGTATAATAGTTGTATATGCAACATGCAAATAATGTGGTTTATGCTACGCTGAAAACTATCGACGTAAGCAGCCTTTAATGCCACAAGATGTCGCTAACTGTTGAATCCTATCGCCAGTCATAACATAGTGCTAAACACCGAATACAAGTAACACGACAAAACTCTGTAAACACCTTTTAATCGTGTCTTTACGATTATATAAATAACAAATTATTCTCTCCATTGCTTACAATTCATGACACATATATAATTCAACCCGATGTCAACGGCCTTTGATGCTATAAAGTACAGAAGAAAATTAACAACAGTCTCTTAAACTGGCCTGGGGAAGCCATTACGATGAAGTTCTAGCGACTTCATTTTCTTAGCCTTGGCATGTGAAGGTAGATATTAAGTCCACTCCCTCGGCGTTTCATCTTCCCATCGAGAGTGTACTCGTTATAGCTGAGTTGGCTAGGGCGTGCAGGTAGAGCAGGGAGTTCGTTAAACTCTGGATCCATCGAACTTGTCGTTCCTTCTGCTCCTCAGATTTACTCTCTCGACGACTATTAACAGTGACATAACTCCGCCACTGTCCTTGCTGTGGTAGTGCCAGTCTCGAGTTTGGGGGCCGTCCATAAATGACGTCACGCTATTTTGGCCGATTTTTGACCCCCCTCCCCCATGTCACACTTCGTCACAAAAAGTCACACCCCCTGAAGAATGACGTCACAAAGCTCTGAACCCCTAAAACCAAATTTCCACTTGATAATAAAACATGTTTCAAATCGCATTTATTTGTCAATGTAATAAGTATTTAAAAATCTGATGGTGAAAAATATTTAAATAATTAGAAAATTATTAATAATGGTGCCCGTATACATTAAAATAATCAAAAATTATGAAAATTTTAATACTCAAAATTAGTGCTGTTATTTTAAACTTAAAATGTAGTTAATTGTTAAATTTAATTACACAGACCTGGTGTGACGTCACACTTCGCTGACCCCCCCCCTCCCCATGTCACACATCGTCACAAATTTCCGACCCCCCCTCCCCCCCTAGGTGCGTGACGTCATTTATGGACGGCCCCATGGACAAAAAGGGGCGAGGTCAAAGGCACTGTCAGCCATAAGATGTCGTTAAACAGCGGAATCTACAGCAAAGATATTTTTGATGGCCACGTGTTGAGCGCTTCTGTGAGACTCTTAAGTGGCGCTATATAATTGTTACATTACATTACATTACATTACATTACATTACATTACATTACATTACATTACATTACATTACATTACATTCCATTACATTACATTACATTACATTACAAAGATCTACATATTTTTCCTTCTGAAAAGCCGACGTGACAAATACAGAGCGGCTAATTGTCATTACACTGGGTTTCAATATAATAGCGATCTACCATTTCTGACACCTTTCAGACATATATATGTATTTATATTTGCAGTGAAACTGCGATTAATTTTCTTCATTTAGCCGACAACGGATCCTGATGGCTTGCGGTTTCTTCAGCCACAAGATGTCGTTAAGAACGCAAATTCTATGATTTGTATCTGGCTTCGTTTAGACACCTTTAATCAGCCATTTCATGAAGCAACGCTCGAAGTGAATGGTAGGGCTAGCCGCAAGATGTCGCTAAACAATGTCATTCTAAAACTTTTGTTAGCACACTTTAGACACCTCTAAATCGTACATTCAAAACGCTATATATAAAAACTGATCTACGTTGTCACTATAATTCATTGTTCGGCATGTTCTTTTACTTAAGTTACTCACTATTCATTTACGATTGACGTTACTCCTTCACTGACCGTGCTCTGGTGGTGGCAGGTCCAATACGGACATAAAAGGAGTGCGACGTCGAGGACTTTAACAGGAATAAGATGTCGCTGCACACTGGAAACTACAACATAGAGCTACAAACTTTTCTTTTAGGGAAGTTTACAATGATGCTAGGAAGTCGCTAGATGTCGTTAGACACTTTAAACCTACGAAATATAGTAGTGATAAGCAATGTTCCCTCTAAGCTGTGCGCGTGTGCGCGCGCACAGAGATCGTGAGACGAGCGCACACAAGAAAACATGGAGCGCACACACCAAAAACTTTGTAAAGGTTACGCCACATTACAAAATACCTCGGAAACACTCGTGTTTTACATATAAATCTATCTTTACATGTAAAACTTTTTAAATTTCTTAACTCCATACTCCGTTATGTTTTAAACAAATGCTACAATTTTAAGTGAGTTGAAGCAGTGTGATTCTCGTTAACGATAACGATAACGAAAATGTTCGTTAACGAAAATAAAATGATTTCGTTAACGATAACTATAACTATAACTAAAAAATATCATTAACTATAACTATAACTATAACGAAAATAACACTAACGAAAATTCACCTTTATTTTCGTTAATACAAAAAATAAAAATAGGAAGTGCAATATGGACGATTCGACATAAATGAAAACGAAAAATGCGATATTTTTATTATACAATTTGTCAGTTACTTTGGAAACTCGTGTATCCATGAAGCTGAATGCACCCATGCTTTAAAGGCTTTCAAAGCTCTGAGCAAATTGCGAAACAGCGTGTTAATATGCACAGTTTTGCTTATAGCCTTAATTATTGTAAACGTAGTAGTAACTAAAATTAACTAAAATAAAAGGCCATTCAGTAACTATAACTATAACTAAAAATAATACTAACTATAACTGTAACTATAACTAAAATAAAAAACCATTAACTATAACTGTAACTATAACTAAAATAAAGTCTGTAAGGAGAATCACACTGAGTTGAAGACACGGTAACGTTGATTATCCGCCGAATCCGCAATGCGCACAGAATTTTACTCTCCTTGTAAAAATGTTGCACAAAAGAAATTTTATGCGCACACAGACTCCAAGAAATTAGAGGGAACATTGGTGATAAGTGGTTGCTGTTTTTAATGACACTGTGTCATGACCAAGATGATTAGCCCTCTTCCATCCATTTTATTCTTCAGCTTAAGAAAATCTCGTGGGGTTTGTCCTAGCAAAGAAGAATTGTGGCTAACATTGGAATCATGTATAAACCTTTTAAAACTAAACAGAAAATGTCGCTAAACACTGAAAAGCCACGAATAATAAAAGGCTAACTTTAGACACCTTTAAATCAATAATTACGGACGTTATAATAACTTTTGTTCAACCGTCAGTTCTCAATAATTTCCTTAGTTACAGCTTCGAGATCCGGTCAAAAGCGGTTAAGTATATTTTCTTTTGGTATATGTTTTGTATTTTATTTCTGCTCGTTTAGCATGTTGGCGCATTTGTGCTGATTGGTGTATTACGTCTAGCACACTTGGTTTGACTTCAACGGCCTTAGCAAACACAAGATGGCGTCGACTACTATTAATACGAAGCAGTGGCGAATGCATACGCGCAGATGAACATGATTCTTAGTTTTACGTAGAGGGAGCCACCGAAAAACCAACAAACCAGTTCATTCAAAGTCACAAAAGGAAAGATAATGCTCATAAAGGAACGACCTATAGCTACGAATTTATTTAGGTCTTATAAAGGGCTTCAGGCCGCTCCTCAGAACTATTATTTTACAGGTTATATTACTTCAACGGTCATAGGAGCCACAGGATGTCGTTGAACGCATTTATATAGTACGAATTATATTAGGTTTAGTTTAGACACCTTTAAATCGGATAACGCAGATCTTATATACTTTTGAATTCTCGCCAAAAATTAATTTCAATCCAAAAAAGCCGGAATGACCAAAAAGGGCTATAATAGCCACACAAAAAATAGAAAAAATAAAAAAAATAAAAAAACAGAAAAACAAAAAAACAGAAAAAAGAAAAGAAAAGGAAAAAAGAGAGAAAAGAATTACAATAAAAGAGCCAATGGGCCAAACATTAAGGAAATACATAAGAAATACAAAGACGTCAACGACCATTGTTGTCATAAGATGTCGTTAAACTCTAGTAAAGAAGAAAAATAATTTTGTTATTTTCGATTCCTTTAAATCCGAATAGTGGTTAGAGTACTGGACTGTTTATTGAGATGTCGGGATTCAAACCCTCGCCAGGGCAGAAATATGGTTCGAGATTTCTGTTCAACCTGAACCTCAGAGCCAACTTAACTACACTGAGAACAGTCACCGTACACTGTCTGTGGGAAGATGAGATGGCGAGACTTAGAAACTAAATTTAGCGCAATGGAGTTTATGGTTGGGTAATGACTGAATAACTTGATTTTTATCATATCACATTAATCTCCTCCGTATTCTTGTGATCTTCATTTGGTTTATCAGAACAACGCTTCTTAACCTCCTGAAAACGCGCGTCCCGCGATAGGGACATTGGGTTTTAATTTTGCCAGATAGTTACGAATCACGTATTGATTTAAGACCCACTGTCTCACGTTTGGGACATAGTGTGCCTACATCTGGCAATGGACAAGAAAAGTAAATTTTTCTTTAGTCTTTGGACTGTCATGGCGTCTATTAGTACTAAATTTTGGACTGTCCTGGCGTCTATTAGTAATAATTTTTTTAAATTTTTATATTACACATCAGAAATATTGGTAAATTTATTGCGATAATAACGTATTTTTACGTAGAGGTGCTATTAATTCGAAACACGTCCTTCAAACCTTTGTAGTGGGTAAAGAATTCGTTGTGAAATCATGTCCGGCGATTGGGACATTGTGTTTGTGTCCCAATCGCGGGACATGGGTCTATAATTATATATATTCGTTTATTTGAAAAAGAGACAAATCTGGGTGGCACACCGCACCCAGTTACATGTCGAAGCATAAACCAGACAAATAAAATAATAAATGAAAAGAGTTAACAGAACTCTGTCAGTGATTACGGGCAAAGAGAACTCTAGGGAGGTTAAGCGACTTCTTTCGCTCTTGAATAAACTGCTGCTATTTTAAAATTTTAAATTGTCTTTTGTTGTATTCTTAAAACGAAATTTTTCTTTAAACTCGCCAAAATGAGCGACGGAATATCCAAGAACAAGCAGTCAAACCCAAAAGGGTGTCGCTAAACAATTACGCCTACATTTAAAATTTTATTAGGTTCAATCTGCACACCTTTATATCGGTTAACACATGCCTTATATATATCTCATTTTCGTCTGGTCATTTATCTTTCTTGCCCCTTTTGTATATTCATGCACACGAGTCCTTAAAAGTGACTTATTTATGATATTGCCAGACGCAAGCCAGAATAAAAAAGGAGGGCGTCGCTAATAATCATCTTTGTTACGACACTCTGTCGTTAAACAGGCAGCTAACCAAACCAAGCGTCACTACCCTACCTTGTTGCCTTGTGCTGTCAGTTCTTTGAACTCTAGCGACCTTCATGATCAAGCCTCTCCATTTCCTTCTGTCCGCCGTCGCATCTCTCAGTTCTGCCACTACCCTACCTGTGGTAATACCAACTCCCATTTAGGACAAGGTTGATGGCACACGAAGCCTCGTTCGCCCCTCTCGCTTACATGGGGTATTTGTCTATGGCATTCACCTTCGCCCTGTTTCTTAGTTGTAGATTTCACTCATCCTTACTCTTTTTCTTGATCAGGTAAGGTTATAAGGTCGACGGCCTTGGCAGCCACGAGATCTCGTTAGAGACTGGAAACTGACATAAAGTGGTTTGTTGTATTAGACACCTTTAAATTATGGCTTATATCGGTATAAATAACGCATTTTAGGTCAATTGCCCGATGAACTTGAATAAGTAAGTAAGTATATTCTTTATTGAACCAGTTGCCGCTTGTGCTTGTGAAACTTTATTGAAAGACAATTTAGAAGATCGTTTTATTATCCATCTAGTTCAACTTGCGGAAATCTTGCTTGCTTGCTTGAATGTTTGAGGTACAGGCTAAAAAGTCAAATCTTGCGACGACTAATTCGATCACTCACAATCATTCAATCGTCGTGAAACTTGGCAGATAGACTCGACCTCGCAGACACTTCATTCTATAAAAATTTCAGCTCCCCCAAAAGGCTAGCTTATAGAATCGGGGACTCAACTTTTCGAATCGGGGAATCACCTTTTCCGATACGCAGCGTTGTCATTGGCCAGCGTTGTCATTGGCCGCAGCAAAAACGGACGCGCTGCCTGATTAAACGAACGCTATGGGTCGTAAAATGAACGCGGACTATTAATTTGTAGAGGTTACTGCTTCGTAAGACGCATTATAGGATACTAGATGGATATAGTAAAAAACTTTGTTTTTACGGGCTGTATTTTATTTTATCTTTACTATTTTATTTAAAAAGAAGTTAAGATCCAGCTTTAAAATTCAATTTCTTAGAGTCATCTTTATCAGTGGTGGCCCAAACCCACGAATTAAAACCATGATCTTAATGGTGATCAGGTCATACTTTCTTTTCAACTGTTATTATTAGTTAATTGAGAAGTTTTAATCGCTTTATAGTCTCCACTACTGAATTATAAAAATTCCTTGGCATATATGCTTGACGTTGTTTGAATATAGGCCACGCGTGGAATGTTTTTCGTGATATAGCACTTAGGGATTCATAAAGAGAGATTTGCTACTTATGCATCTAGAGACCGAATAGGATTGGAGGTTGAGCAAATCTCAATTAACTAATAATAACAGTTGAAAAGAAAGTATGACCTGATCACCATTAAGATCATGTAGTTTATTTTATGCTTAGTAGTACACATTTGCATTATGGTCACTTTTATTTTATGGGACAGATATGTCCCATTGTCCGTTAGGCAGTAAAAGTACATTTTTGTGCTATGTTGGACTATGTTGATTGAATGTCAGAATATGATCATGTACCATGTAGCAACGAATTTAATTGAACAGATATGAAAAGATAGATAGTTAGTGTGCAAACTTGGTGAAACAGTTACGGTCACTTTGCAAACATTGACCTGTTGTCTTTGCCACTCTTGTGAATACGCTTGCATCTCTTCCTGTCGGGCAAGATGTGAGGCAAATGACTATGTATCAACACTATAGACGCCTTTCTTTGATGGTTCCAGTCGGAAAATCATTTCTCTTGGAAGTACAAATACCTATGAGACCACGAACCACCTGCTGTCTGAACTCCAAATGTGTTATTTTGGTGTCTGTTGGGAGATTTTTTTCAAGTATCGATTCACCACTGCTTTATCCAGGCTATCAAACATCACTCTGAGATAATACTGCTATCGGCATCAAATTCTGTTACATAATACGAATTGAGCTGGTCTTCCAGATCAATTACTCCCACATAATTATTTGTTGTATTCTTTCACCCATGATGGAACGTTGATAACAACCTTCACAGCGGTACCTTCTGACGTCTATCTATAGGTTCTGTACCTATATACCGATGGTTCCGAATTGGATATGAGATGGACAGCCTTTGTGTCCATCCACATCAAAAAGTTCATCTGCTTGTCCTTTGTTTGGAGGACTGACTCTTGTATGCTTGCAGGCCCTCGGCATATTTGTATGTATGCATGTGTATATGTATGTATGTATGTATGTAGGTATGTATGTATGCATTATGTATGTATGTATATATGTATGTACATATGGATCTATATATACGTAAGTTCATATGTATGTATCTAACTATCTATGTATGTATGAATTCGTGAATGTATGTGTGTAAGTGTGAATGCATTTATGTATGTCTCTATGCATGCATATATGTATGTATGTGTGCATGTTGTATATATATATGTATGTATGTTTGTATGTATGTGCATATGTGTGCATAATATGTATGTATGTATGAATGCTAGCCTGCATGAATGCATCTATATAGGTTTTTACAATGACCTTTCATGAACAGGCATTTTGTACATGCATTTTATGATAATGCTTAAGGGACAATGGGACATATATGTCCCATACAGATTTTCTTCAAAATCTGCAAGACTGTGATAGGAATGGTTCTTGTCAATGAATATCCTCTTTTGTGAAGAGTCGATGTACATTATTTATTATTTACAAGTTTTGTAATGTATTATTCCTCTGTGAGAAAAAATAAAAAATGACAAAGTTTGTATTTTATTTAAAAAAATTAATAATCTTAAAATAAAAATATCTGGCCCATAGAATGTGCGGGAACTCATGAAAAGGTTACAGTTAGATTTATCAAATACTTAACAAATAAATATAATCGTTAAACAAACCAATTTGCTCAATGTAATAAATCCAGGCACTTTTTTCTGACATGGGACATATATGTCCCATATCCCTTAGAGGGTTAATTGATATTTATCACACACGCAAGTAAGATATGAATTTTGTAATATTTTGGTACATTTTACAGAAGTATTTAATAATTTCAATCACACAATATAATTATCATAATATATGCAAATATTTAGAACAGGACTCTAACATATCCACAGCATGTGTAAACATGTATACTATTGCACATCCAACAAGAGTCTACAAACGAGCAAAACCATAGAACAAAGTTCATAAGAGACATCATATCATATTAATTATGATTATGACATGTGATTAATAAAACAAGACTTCCTAACCTATACCATAATGTACATTAATTAACCCTTAGGCTACCAAGGTTTTTTTGCGACATCGGCTACCAAGGGGGGGTGGCGTTGAGACGACCCCCTGGATTTCGTGTCTGGTTTCACATATCATAACTTGAAATACAGCATTGGATTCAGCATTCATTTCTGCACAGAATGGTATATTTAGTTGTACATTATGTGAATGTACCTCGAAATTACATCACTTTTAACAACTGAACCCCCATAATTAGCGATATTTTATATTATTGCGTACATTTTGTACTTTTTGGATAAACAAATATAAAATTATGTGTGTTTTGAAACTGATCTATGTATCCAAGATACAAACATACATCCCTACATATGTTTATATACGTATAAATATACATCATACATATATATCCATACATATATATCGGTTTACGTTGTGATGCTGTATTCAGCCATTTTCACACAGATTACGCGTATTATTATTTATTTTGATCACTTCCGGTTTCAAAAGACAAACATGTAAGTATGCAAATGAAGCCCTACATTCCCTCTAAAGAATGGTATATTTGTTTCTCTTCCAGGAAGACAAATGAATACGCTACAGACAAAAACCTAAGGGGGAGTGCTTGCATTCAGCAATTTTTCACGCATATTACGCGTATTATTTTTTATTTTGATCACTTCAGGTTTTCAAAAGACAAACATATAAGGTTCTAAATGAAGCCCTGCATTCCCTGTAAAGAATGATATATTTATTTCTCTTCTAGGAAGAATAGTCAATAAGCTATAGTCGAAAAAACTAAGGGGGTTGTATCGACCCCCCTCTGGTACCTCGGGTATATCGGGTGTAACTGTTGAATGGCGTGAGATACCTCCATGATGTATACCTCAAAATGTGCGCAAATGATCTTGCTACAGCTACCTAAAATGTCAAAATTATATTCCAAATGGAACAAGTTTGCGAAGCAAAAAACCTAGGGGGTCGTTCCAACCCCCCCTCCTTGGTAGCCCGAGGGTTAACTGATTTCATACATAAATTAAACTCTTGCAAGAGCTTACAAACGATAACATTTACACAACTTTCCTTTATAAATAAGACTTATAAGCCTACTAGAATTTTTTTACCCGGCTTTGCCCGGGTTCTCCTCATGCATAATTTTTAAAGGCTGCAACTAAAGTCTACTTACTTACTTACTATATATGCTGAAGTCTTCAAATATTTGAAATGTCCACATATCTGAATGGCAACGATATTTAGAGGTGAAATAAGCATTTCCGTAGGCTATATCGGAATTTAAAGTAAATAATGAGTTGAAAATTATAGTACCGCACAGGTTATCTCTACCTTATATAGGCCTATTATTTGTTCCCCGGGCTAAATAATATAATAGTAGACGAAGCTCGATCGTGTTCCATTACAGCGCTCGTAATTTTTCGGAACGGAGCCCGTGTTTTATTTCGATTGCGCCTAATTAATCCTCGCGTGACGTAAGACAACATTTCTCTTACGTCACGCCGCTCAAGCGAGGTTAAAATATGCATATTAATGGCCTCCGTTATTGGTATTAAGGTAGGCTCATAATTTTGAAGTTTAAAATGTATATGTCAGCGTTTAAATAAAATTGCGAGCTGAAAATAGTCGCGTTGAAACAGACGTGGCGTAATAAAGTTTCGTGCGATTTTTCAAATCGCTAAAGCGTTCCGTTTCGGAGCCTTTAGAAACAGACAAACAAACATTCGGAAGGACAACGTAAACAAACTAAGACTTATATTATAAGATAAACCTCACTTTGTATGCAACCTACAAAAAACATTAATCGACTTCAATTTATATACATTTGGTGTTCAACAATTTAAAGGTATCTCAAAACCTAATATACTTTGTTGCATTAAGGTGTTTAGCGACATTTACGGCTACCAGAAGAGTTGACGTTGACCATAAATTTTCAATAAAATTAGTTTTTCCTAATTGTTTGCAATAACATTATAATGATGAATAGTTTTAGGTAATTTATCTTCTATAAGAACTGCTTCACATGTCAACGATGAATAGATTGTTGAGCATTTCAGATAAACCGCTCTATATAGAAGAATAGGAGCAACTATTAAAGGTGTCTAACAGAGATGACCGATTTTAATACTAGTTTCCGATGTCAACCACAATTCGTCGCAGCTACGGCATACGCCATGGGGTTTAAGCTTATGAATAAAATAAAACGCTATTACTCATTCAGCCACAGCTGTTTCGGGTGATGCCAGTACCAAGCCGGAGAAAGGAGGTCAGTGCCACTCATCATTGATATGTGAAGCAGTTCTTTGAAAATAAATTACCTAAAACTATTAATCGTTATAATGTTACTGCAAATGTTTTGAGGGAAATAATCTAATTTTAGCATTAACTTAAGGTCGATGTCAACTCTTCTGGCAGCCGTGAGATGTCGCTTAAAACTTTATTGCAACAAAGTATATTAGGTTTTTAGATACCTTTAAGTTGTTGAACACTAAATGTACATATTTCGAACTCGATTAATGGCTTTAGTTGCCTTTTCGCAAAAGAGCCTTTAGTGGTCGTAGATTTCAAAGCCAATAGTCAAATTTGGGGATCTACCACTAAGACTATTCGAGGCAATATCTTGAAAGTGTCAGTTACAAGCCCGGAGAAAAGAAAGAGGATGACGTTAATTATCTCTGTTTTGACGCTGCGTCGTTTAACAGCAAGAATTATCCAACCAATCAATCGTTAGTCGCACATAATCTTCCTTAACTTTGAGATCCGTCAAAGAAAACTAAAAAGATTTGTTTTGGTATTTTTGTATTGTTTTTCTACGTGTTATACATGTTATCACGTTTAGATTGTGTGATTGTAGTATTAGGCATAGCAAACTGGATTCGACTTCAACTGCCTAAGCAGGCACTAGATGGCGTTGAACACTATTACTACGGAGCCGTAGAGGATGGTAACCTAAAGGGAGCCACCGTAAAAATGACCAAGCTCGTACATTCAAAACCGCAAAAGGAAGAATTATACCTATAAACGTACAAGGTACAGCCATGAATTATATTATGCTAATCAGAACAAGCAGGTGACAGGTAAAGTAAGTTCAACGACCCTGTTAGCCTCAAGATGTCATTGAACATAATATTATTAATACTACGAATTATGCTATTCTTAGCTTAGACACCATTAAAACGGATATTTCAGACACTACATACTTTTGAGTTTCGAAAAAGGATTAATAGAACTTCTAAGGCCGTGTGCATGCTTTTCTCTATTGTTGCTTGATTGCATAAAACGATTAAATCAATGACATTAAAAAAGAATAAAAATCTTTTGTCTTAGCCATGCTTACTATAAACTTACAACCAAAGCTCCTTTCATGATTTGAGTAACCAACTTAAAAATCAGAATTAGCCTACAGACCCTTTCTGGTTGGTTGGTCTACATGTATATATGAAACAGGAACCATAATGTGATTTGCAAATGCAAACAAAGATGAAACAGTCCTCTTGTTAGCAGTGATGGGGGAATATCAGTTTTATTATTTCGCAGAGTGTATATAGGAGTCATCCCATTTCTCAATAACTCATCGTTTAAAGGAATTGATGAAAAGAACTTGTCCGTTCTCACACGACGTCCACTGTTAAAAAATGGTTCACCCTAATCCAGAACAATTTCTCTCTCCAACACCTTGTGCCCTTCTGTTTTCAGGTGCCTGATTGCCAAGGTAAGGAGAGACATCATGAAGATGCCACGTTAACATCATGTCACAGGTCGGCAAACCCAATGGTCTGGGTTCAAACTCATCCCATAACACAACGATAAGAATTATTAACTTCACTGTTTAACTTTGGTGGAAAGATTATTGGAGATGGAGAAGACTGATGACCCGCCCTTATACGCCGATGTTAAGAAACTTAAGTGGCTAGGACTTCGTTTATGCATTACGGTCGCTACTTAGCAGAGAGCTACTTCTATAGCGCTTGACTTTGCCGAAGGTGAAACGTCGACTTCGCTAGGTGGCGCCGTACTTAAGTAAGCAGGGTTGCGTTCCTTTAGGATTTTTGGTGGTAATTGTCATAAATAAAGTCTATTTTCTAAATTTCTGAATTCTGAATAATAATTATGAAAGACGCGGTTCCAATGCAATGAAAGTTATAGAAATTTTTTCCTTTCCATGGATCAAGTCAGAAGACGCGAACGGCTATGTTTGGACATCTTTAAATCATGTTTCAACATTTCTATAAATTAGTGAAATTCGTTCAATAAGAAATTAAAACCATTGATGCGGTCGTCAGAATTGAGTCTATATAAGAAGTAGTAGGTCGATATATAGATATATAGCCTGCTCTATGTTATCAATAATACTTTTCCCGTTGGGATCTCTAACGTAAGTGACTCACTATTCGTTAAGATTGACATAACTCCTTCACTGACCGTAATCCGTTGGTGCCAGGTCCAAACCTGGACAAAAGGAGGGAGACGTCAAGGACTATGAAAAGAATAAGATGTCGTTGCCCACTGGAAACTACAACAAAACACCTAAATACTTTTCTTATAGGGATTATGGTTGACGATATCGCTATTAAGCCGATAGATGTCGTTAGACACTTCAAACCTAAGAAATATTATTTAGGTCGGCAACGGAATACTCAAGAACAAGCACTCAATGCTCTGACCCAAAATGACCCCAAAAGATTTCGCGATACAATAGTGTTGACATTTATAATAGGCTCAACTTGAACACCTTTATATCGGTCAACACTGCTCTTATATATAATGTCATTTAGGCTAAATCACAAGTTTTTTGGTCTTTATTGCATTCATACGAATCCCTAAATGTGACTTATTTAATGCATTGCCAGACGCTAGCGTGAATGAAGGAGGAGGGCGACGGGGAAAACCTCTGTTAGGATTCAACGTCGTCAAACAGAAACAACTATAATTATATAGAACTTTTGCGCGGGAATCTGAAATCGTCTGCTCTTGTCGATCGTCTGCGGTCTTTTTGCACCTTTGTCTCGTCCTTACCTGCGAGGGCCTCTTTGCGATCTTCGACCCGTGGCCTTATGGTTGTCTCTCGCATGCGCTCTGCTACGGCCCACTCTAGGTGCTTTGCCCGTGTTGGCCCATCAGCTTGGAACTCTCTTCCCCAGTCTCTTCGCCTCAAGTTACTAGCCCTCTCACCTTCCCAGTTCCGCAGACGCCTTAAGACTTTCTTGTTTCCTGATGCAGGCACTGACGCAGGTCGAGAGCGCTGCTGATTTTTGAGCGGCGCTATATAAATGTTCGATTACAATTACAATTCGATTACAATGGCAACTAGTGGGAGCCTCCGATAAAATGACCATGCTCATACATTCAAAATCACAAAAAGAGGTATTATACCAATAAAGGAACAAGGTACAGTCATGAATTATATTATGCCTAAAAAGAAATACTATGTGACAGGTAACGTAAGTTCAGCGAGTCTGTTAGCTGTTAGATGTGATTGCAGATATTAATACTACGAATTGTGTTAGGCTTAGTTTAGACACCTTTAAATCGGAAATTTCTGATACTATATATATTTGAATTTCGTAAAGTCGTTAAATTAATGCTTCCTCTTAAGTTTATTTTTGCTTGAATGCAATAAACGACGAAATCATTAAAATTAAAAATAGAATAAAACTTTCATGTCATAATCATGCGCATTGTAAACTTACAACTAAATCACCTTTATAATTGGAGTCACTAGCTTAATAATCAGAATTACAGAAATTTTTCTGGTTGGTAAATATGAAACAAGTGCCATGTCATTTGCATATGCAAGCAAAGATGAAAACTGCCCTCTTATTCTCTGTGGTAGAAGTGATAGCGAAATTTCAGTTTTATTATTTCGCAGAGTATACGTGTATGTATATAAGTCATCCCATTTCTCCTTACTTCATCATTCAAAGGAATTGAGAAGAAGTTGTCCTTTCTCACACGACGTCCATTGTATAAAATTGGTTCACCCTAATCCAGAACAATTTTTGTCTCAACACCATGTGCTCTTCTGTTTTCAGATGCCAAGGTATGGAGAGGCATCAGGAAGATACGACGTTAACATCATGTATCTGGTCGGCAAACCCAATGATCTCGGTTCAAACTCCTCCTCTAACACAAAGAAACTATCAACTTCACTGTTAGTGCTTAAGTTGCGCGCTATATCGGTGGAGATGGAGAAGCCTGTCCATCCGCCTTCATAAGCCGAGGTTAAGAAAATTAAGTGGCTAGGACATCGTTTATGCATTACGGACACTATTAAGCATAGAGCTACTTCTGTAGCGCTTGACTTTGCCGAAGGTCAAACGTCGACCTCGCTAGGTGACGCCGTACTTAAGTATTGCAGAGTTGCGTTCCTGTAGGCTTTTGGTGGTGATTTGTCATAAATAAAGTCTTGTTTCTCAGTTATTGTATTCTGAATAATAATTATGAAAGACGCGGTTCCAGTGCAATGAAAGTTATAGAAATTGTGTCCTTTTGAGAGATCAAGTAAGAAGACGTTATCAGCTATGTTAGACACCATTAAATTGTTTATCAACATTGCTATAAATTTATTCAATCGGAAGTTGATGGATACTCGTTATTGTTATGGTTGTCAGAATTGAGTCTAGTTCTGAAGTAGTAAGTCGTTGTTTACAGTGACTGTATCGATGTTTTATTTGTACTAGAATATTATTGATCTCCTTGCTGTCGTTCGCTATGAGCGACAACGGGGAACTTCCTCAGAATGTCTGACTTTACATAGGCACATTTTGAACTACTTAACAGTATGAAGATGTCAAGGTCTTCACCTAGCTTTATAGACAATGAGTTCGTATCCAACGATAATGATTACGACAGTGATGACATAGGATTCCAGATCGTCAGTGGGAAAAGAGTTTGCAAGGACGAAGTCGAACAGAGAAGAAGAAAAGGAGAACAAGAAGAAGAGTCACGCGGTTGGATGGAAATCCCAATGAAGAGCTGCATGACCACGTTCATATAATTCGTTGGGGTCCAAATAGCGTCCTATAGACCTCTCACCTACCCAGTTCCGGAGACGACTTTAGACTTGTTCGATGAAGCCGGTCGAGAGCGCTCCTGATTTCTGAGCGGCGCTATATAAATGTTCGGTTACAATTGCAATTACAATCTAAACCTACTTTATTAAATGAGTTACTATCTAGCAGATGGATACAATAGCCAGCCAAAACACATCGCTAAACAGTGAACCCTAGTGAAATAGTAAATCTCTGCTGAGAAACCTTTAAATCATTATATAAAGGTGGTATAAAAAAAACTAATTTTCGTTCAGTTGTAAATTTTATCGCTTCCTCTAATATAATACGTCAACGGCCATTGATGGCATCTCTGGGAAGAAAAGCATTCGCAAACATGAGTATATAGTGTCAGCGACTTCATTTTTCGTAGCCTCGGCATGTGAGGCGTATGTCCTCTCCTCTCCTCGCCGTCCCATCTTCACACCGACAGTATCAATCAATCAATCAATCAATCAATCAATCAATCAATCAATCAATCAAACAAACTTTATTGTAACCATCAATCAAGATATTTTACAAAAGTAGATTCAGTTTATCAAGATGGTGACAAGGAAGGCCCTTAAGGGATGAAAATCCCGCTAATAGGGACACCTATTTGCTAAATCTGCAGGGCTTAACAAGGTGGCAGGACGGTTAACAGCTTGAGTTACAAAGTTCATCAAGTAGCGCAATTATTAATCTAGCATCGAACCATTATGCTAAAAGAAACAAACAGAAAAGGGCGACTTAACTAACAAAATAAAACAAACAGAAAAGAGCGACTTAAATAACAAAATAGCAGTACATAATGAGGCTAGTTATTAGCGATGTCGTCTATTAAATAAGCACGAAATAATTTTTTAAACCTTTGAAGACTGGGCACCTGTTGAATGGTAAGAGGAATGCTGCTCCAAGCGCTCGGGCCAGTAAATTTTATGGAGAATCTGAGTGAGTTGGAGTGGGCATAATATATAGCGCGATAGAGTTTAGAGCTCCTAGTAAGATGGGAATGTATATCAGTTCCTTGCTGAAAGTATCCTGTAAAATTCGGGGGTAAAAGGTTATGGGCGAAGCGGTACATAAAAATACCTGTCTGGAAGGTCTTTATTTGGTGGAACTTTAATAAATTGAACTCGAGAAATAAAGGACTTGTGTGAGCAATTGACGAAGCTCCAGCTACTACGCGGACACCACGCTTTTGGAGTAATAGGCCTACTAGCTTATCTGGATTCATACGTAGATGCCCATACGAAATTACAATACGAGAGGTAGGGATATATTAAGGAGTAATACAGCTTAGCTCGAATAGAGGAAGGGAGTATGTATGAAACGCGTTTTAGTATGCCAACATTTTTTGCAATTTTTGCCGAGATATTTTTAATGTGACACAGTGTCTGTACGCTGTCTGTACGCTGTGCTCAGTCGCTTGTGTCATTTTCGTTCTCTGGCTGAAAACTTAACCTGTGATTCAAATTGCTTATCCATTTATGGCTGTCTCTCTGTCTCTTACGGACTGATCTTCTGGATGTTGACCTGATTACGGATTGTTTTGATGCGCCATCGGTTGATGCCTTGTGCATTAGACACCGGCGCAATAGAAGTTGCTAATTACATTACATTACATGATTTAAATTAGGCTAAGGTTAGCCCCCTCAAAGTCCAACTCACA
The DNA here is from genome assembly GCA_020284085.1 of Aporrectodea caliginosa. NCBI lineage: Eukaryota > Metazoa > Annelida > Clitellata > Crassiclitellata > Lumbricidae > Aporrectodea > Aporrectodea caliginosa. Next base: position 144,566 of record JACEVL010000039.1, read on the forward strand.
CCTGAACGTGGTGAGGGGGTGGCAACAGTCAGTAGGGGAGTGCCTGCTGAGGCTATGCCATCAGTGGTGAAGGTCTTGGCTGAAGTACCACCATAGGGCGCTACGCGAGGTGGACAGGCTCAACAGGAACCCTAAAAAGCTGGCAAACGTGGGTGGCATCGCCGCCTTTGATACCACAAGATAGTGGATATCAGAGCCAGTCCTAAGCCTGGAACTCTCTTTAAGGGAGAAGTGCGAAGGTCGAACGGATGGGTGCAGATACTCCGTTCGTAAAGAAAAAATACGAATGAAATCCAATGCAAGCATTGGACTCCAACGGGCCTTGCCCCATGGATACGATGCAAGCGTTGGACACCTACGGGCCTTCAGCCAATGGATCCTGATGATGATGAAGGTTAGACACCTTAAATGGTGTGGCAACGGTTCAAACGGGCAGCGGTGGTGAAGGATCTCACCCGATCAATTCATTGAATACTGAGCAGTGTTGAGGCCATACATGTACGTTTACATTTATGGGTCTCGCAATCTGGAACTCGCTTCCTCCCAGTCTAAACGAAAAACTTTGTTGATTTACTGTTTCATTCAATGTTCACATTATTTTATGAAACTATGCTCATGTTGTAATAACATGCTTCGCGGCTGCCTCTACTTATATGGGGAATATCACACTTAAAAGAGGTGTGTAAATATTTCAGACAATTCTTGCAGCGGTTTTAAAGTAACACCAAACTTCTCTTCTGATTTTACTTATAGGGCAAATAACAGAGTTAAAAGAGGTTTCAAATTGTTTTGAACAGTTCTCTCCGATCGAATGGCAAATTATGAGATCATCCAAGGAAGAAACAGTGATGGTTTTTCTGTTTAATGACTAGCTGTGTGGTAGCAAATTCCATTACCGTCGACCTCCTCCATTAAGGCTTGGGACTGGCACTGAAAGAAAGCGACAGTGGCGGAGTTAAATAGTTATGTAAAATACCGGATTATTATTATTTCCACAGTTCAACGTCGTCTTATGACATCAAAGGCCGTTGACGACAATAATATACACACAATATACAATTCAATAAGTACAAGAACCTTAGAGCGTCTGAACAACACTATTTAAGGTGTCAAAAACGGAGTTTTACAATTTCACTAATATTAAATATTTTTCAATATAAAGTAGTTCATGAATCTCATTGTCTATGATTTCCAAATCCTAACAAAGAGAATTTAGGCAAATTAAACAATATTATTATACAGCAATTGTTGCACATAAGAAATTTACGAAGTACTCATTCAAACAGTTCATGTATCTAAAACACTATAATTAAAATTTCGTTAACCAACAAAGCATATATGTAATATAATTATTTAAAGTTTAGTTTCAATAGATTCAAATTTTAATAATAAAACTCTTATTGCAACACGGAAAGGCAGTATTATTGTCTATTGTCCATGCCTTCGTCTGCTCTCGGATCGATTACTGTAATTCTCTCTTGGTTGGTCTCCCAAAGGTTCGTCTCTCTCCTCTTCAGTCTGTTCTAAATTCTGCGGCCAGACTAATAGCTCGACTTCCTCGCTCATCCCACATATCTGCTTTCATGTTTGACCACCTTCATTGGCTCCCTATTACTGCTCGTGCTCAGTTCAAGATACTTTCTTTAATCTACCGGTCGTGTACTGGCCAAGCTCCTAAGTATCTATGTAACCTTATCCGGCTGCCGGCCTCGGTAACTTCTCTCTTCGCCCGCTACGCTCATTAAACCGGCATGATCTCTTCAGGGTCCGATTTTTTCAAAAAAGAAGCAGGGGGTCGGAAATCTATAGAACTATTAAAAATTTACTGAGCCGCAGTAATATTTTTAACCCCCCCTCTTATGGGCCTTCCCAGCCAGAGATGCGCACGATTAGTTAAATTGCTTATCGATTAAAATTTGATTTAGAATGCTTGCTGTCACTGTGTGTTTTGCTTCAATCAGAAATTTCAAATGAAATTGTGAAGATTAAATTAAAATAAAACCTAGAAAGCCACCACACCTTGGCCACTGTCAAACAGCCACAGATAAGAATATGTTCATAGAACTACTATAGGGCCTACCTTAAAACACTTAATAAGCTTATTTGATTAACAATGGAGCTTTCCTGACCTTTTTCTGCAAAATGTCTTATGACAGTTTTAAAATCAATTTTCTGGCAATACTCAACCTGGTCAAATCCACAAGATAATCTTCTTGAGACATTGTAGACCTTACAAATTCTTAATTATCTTGAATTTGATGAATGATCTCTCTGCAGAGGTTACTGTTTCCGGAATTAACAGTATAACCTAAGCTCACACAAACATTTGGAACTTGCTCAGAAAGATTGTACTGTGTTAATAAGTTCAACAGGTCAACGGTGTTAATTGGGCACATCCAAACATTATCTTATGTACGGAGGGTAAATTTTGAATTTCTGTTATGAAATCCTCACCATTAAAGAAAGCAAGATATTGCTTTGCTAAAGTTAAAGTTTTTCTTCCAACAAACAGGCAGACATGGTTAGATATATATATTTCCACAAGAAAGCAAACCTTTCAGGGCTCTTGATCTGTCTGATCTGTCACCATACATTTTGGACGGCTTATCTAAAACTTTTACTTTTTATATCTGAAGGCTTAAATAAATATATGCATAAATTGGAAAACTGTAAAATAAGTTCTATAATGTCAGACAGATGAACAGCAGAAGAGCTAACCTTCCTGATGATGAGGCTGGCGATGGATCCTAAGACTCATTTCAATTGGGGTGCGTGTAATGAATGGGGGCTAGGGCCTATAGGAGACTGGAGAAAGCTTTAACATTGACCTACACGATGTGAAGGGCACTGTAGGTTAGCAGGGCACTATCAATCACTTGCTGGACCTTGATCGGTAACTCCTCCGGCTCAGCCAGAAACTACGCTCCCGGCCCTCTGGGCCCAGGAGCAATGAACCGGCTGCACCCTCTCATAGGCCCTGCCTGTCATAGTAAACCAAGTGACAACGCAAATGAAAGTACGGTGGCCGAGAGGGACCAGGTTGTTGTATTATCTGAAAGGATAACCCTATTCCTTAATTTAAAACGTAGGCCCTATATCCCAATATCAGCCTAAATCAGGCCGATTGGTCATAATGAAGGCTATATATTTTTTTTATTATGCATGGAGTCATTTGGAGTAGGACTGTGGGTAATGAATTTGAGGGGGTCCAGCCGACCCCCCGGGGGTCGGCCAAAGACCAGAAGCAGGGGGGTCAAAATGAGAAGCAGGGGGTCCAACCCCAACCCCGACCCTTCGGCAAATCGGACACTGATCTCTTTGTCCTGCGAGCGAGAACTTCTATGGCTAAAACGCGAGCCTTTGCCTTCATTGGCCCTGCACTATGGAACTAGCTTCCTCCTTTCACTCGTTCTTGTTTATTAGCTGGTGGGCCAAGTGCCTCTTTTCGTTGTCTCAAGACTTCTTTCTTTTCTCTGGGTCTTTCGCACTGGGAGCGCCTCTGATTGGTGTGCACTGCGAGAAGCGCTATACAAATTGATAGATACAATACAATACAATACAATTATGCAACATAGTAGATACTCTGATACAGTAACAAAACATAACCATATGCAATATTGAAGAACCAAAGTTAAAAAATGGTAATATGGCACTATAGACATTCACTTATCAATAAGTAATATTTATAATTTTCCAACATTCAGAACAAAATACAGAAACGCTCGTAAGCTTCTATTCGTATGACAAATAACACTCTTAAAAGAGGTGTGTAGTTGATTTGATTTTTTGGTTTTTTATACTTGCTTGCTATGTGTTTTCGATGTCATTACATTTGGATGGTGTGATTTTAATTTAAACATAGCAGGCTGAGGTCGACTTGAACGGCCTTAGCAGGCACTAGGTGGCGTTGAATACTATTAATACGAAGCAATGGCGAATACAGACGCGCAGACGACTAGCATTTATAGTTTTACGTAGAGGGAGCCACCGAAAAACTAAAAACCAGTTCATTCAAAATCCCAAAAGGAACGAACATGCTCTTAAAGACAGTTTCAGTTTCAGTTTCAGTTTATTGCTCCCAAATGAATTGTACATGAGATACATAACAGATATTAGTAACAAATGATATATATGCAACAAAAGAAGACAACAGTAGGCATTTCTTGGAGTCAATGGGTGCCCTGAAGGGAAGAATAATCCCGCTAGGTAGGGTCCCTAGATACACGATAATTAGTAAAGACGTTGGGAGATCAGTAATTGTTTGGATCATAGGATGACAAGTATAATAGGAAACGAAATTAAAAATAAAATAAAATAAATAAACAAAAACAGCAGTAGTTTCTGCTTAACTAAACATCATTTTCAATTAAACATCAACTAAATTCTACCTAACTAGACATCATTTTCGATTTTTTTTGCTACGTGTGCTCGTACTAATCTTTTGAAGTGTGGGAGGGACTTGGCAGTTTTGAGAAATCCTGGCAATTTGTTCCAAAGTAGTGGACCCTGATATTTGATGGAGAATTTCCGGGTGTTAGTTCTTGGGTAAATGCTTGTGTATTCACTGTTACTTCTAGTAATGTATGAATGTTCTGGTGTAGGAAAGTATGATGCAAAGGCAGATGGCAGCAGGTGATTTTTATACTTATACATAAATTCTAGTGTTTGAGTTAGTTTAATTTGGTTAATATTTAAAAGATTAAGTTCTAGGAAGAGGGGTTTTGTATGTGTATTATATGATGTTTTTGTAATTAGTCTTACGGCTTTTTTCTGGAGTATTATTAGGCTTTGAAGATGGTTATCATAAGTGGAAGTCCAGACAAGATTACAATATGTTAAGTAGGGATATATCAGTGTTAGGTATAATTGACGTAGAACATGTGGTGGAATCAGGTAAGATATTCTTCTAAGTATTCCTATGTTTTTTGAGATTTTTTTATTGATTTCTAAAATGTGCGTGTTCCACTTCAAATGTTGGTCTATATGAACTCCTAGGAATTTTGTGGTTGAGACTACAGGGATTATCATGTCTTCAATTGTAATTTTTTTATTCGAGCTTGGAATTAACTTTTTTGGGTTCCTAAATATTATGCAATTAGTTTTGGATAGATTAAGCGACAACATGTTTGCCTTAAACCAGTCTGAAGCCAGGATCAGTTCGTCATTTACCGATGATATTAGGTGGTCGTATGAGGCGTGTGTAGCAAAGGCATTGGTATCGTCTGCAAATAATATAAAGTGTAGGAGTGATGATGAATTAGGTAAGTCATTGATATAGATAAGAAATAATAGAGGCCCAAGTATCGACCCTTGGGGAACACCAAAAAGAATAAGTTGAAGAGATGAGAGGTTACCGTTACATGACACTTGTTGATAGCGGGGGCTTAGATAACTTTTAAACCAGTCTAGAGCTATATTCCTAACGCCATAATGCTCTAATTTAGCTATAAGAATTTTGTGATTCACCGTATCAAACGCTTTAGCTAGATCTAAAAATATTCCAATGGAAAATTCATTATTGTCAATAGCTTTGGATATTTGGTCTTGTATGTCAAGTAGAGACATGGAGGTAGAGTGTCCTGGCTGAAATCCATGTTGAAGGGGATATAGAAGTTTATTGTGCGTTATGAAGGAAAAGAGTCGATTGTACATTGCACGCTCAAAAAATTTCGAGAAGTATGTCAGAACTGATATTGGTCTATAGTTAGAAATTTCCGATTTTATGCCTTGTTTATGTATTGGTGTAACTTTAGCCTTCTTAAGTTCAAGGGGGACCACTCCATTTTTGACACAGAGAACAAGAAGACAGTTTAATCTTTGTTTGCAATTGCAAATCACATGACACTTGTTTCATATGTACAAATAAGAAAAATGTCAAAAATTCTGATTTTTGAGCAAGTTACTCAAATTACAAGGGAGTTTTGGTTGTAAGTTTACAGTTACGCATAACTATGATATAAGATTTATATTCCATTTTTGAATGTTATCGTTTAGTGCAATCAAGCGATAACATAGCAATCACGCAGTCATTAACGATTTTTTCGAAACTCAAAAATATATAGCATCCAAAATATCCCATTTAAAGGTGTCTAAACTAAGCCTAACATACTTCGTAGTATTAATATTATGTTCAACGACATCTTTCGGCTAACAGGGTCGTTGAGCTCACGTTACCTGTCACATACTAGTTCTGATAGGCATAATATAATTCATGGCTATGCCTTGTACCTTTTATAGATAATTATAATCCTTTTTTGTGATTTTGAATGCATGGGCTTCGTAATTTTTTCGGTGGCTCCCTCTTGTAACCATCAACCATCATCTACGTCTTAGCATTAATAGTGTTCAACGCCATCTAGTTCCTGCTAAGGCCATTGATGTCGACTCCAGCTTGCTATACCCAAGATGGAAAAAATAATTTAAAAAAATTAAAAATAAGCTGACAAGTACGCAAAAAATTAAATATTGATACGCTAAGGGCCGATTTAATGTTTAAAGATTAGATTAAGGCTTAGATTAAATAAAACTATAGACATGATCATACTTAAGTGTTGCAATTGAGGCAAGACAATGAATACATGCTTTATACTTGTCCTCTGGATATGAAATTACAGTCATCTTCGTTGGGAAGGGAAAAACCATGGGGACGTGGAGAACAGAGCATCTATTAGGACGGATCGGAGGGAAGAGTGGGTAAAGAAGATGATGTTGATTGGAGGAAGTGTCATCGAACAAACGTCTGTCTGCCTCTACCGTGCAACAACTTATCATCATGATTGAACATTGGACGAGAGTTTAACGACATCTTTTGGCAATGTTGACGTCGGCAAAAATCATTTGCATAGTGCAACCTTTTTCATTGAACACCGAACGTAAATCAAAGATTATTAGGGTCTGTTACATGGGATTAAAGGTGTATAGGCTAATCCTAATATAATTCGCAGCATTAAAGTGTTATTCAACATTTTGCGGCTGCCAGGGCCGTTGACGCAAAAATGAAATTTTTTCCCAAATTATAATCGTTACATTTTAAAAGTTTTTACTGTGCTGTGGACGTTTTGTTTAACGTTTACATACTTTTCGTCGTTTTCTTACTGGCGAATTTACGGCAACCTGTTATTTATATGGTATGCAATATGCGATTTAAAGGTGTCTAGACGAAGCCTAATATAAATCGTAGTATTAACGTGTTTATCAATAGGGGTCTATCTTTCGTTTGCCAGGGTCGTTAGTGTTACCTGCTATAGTTCTGAAAAACGGTCTGCTGCGTGTTCCTTCATAATTAATAATAATAATAATTAATTACTTATCGTTGCTTCCGCTGTTCTACGTATACACTGCAAAATTCGTGTTGGTAGAAGAAAAGGGTTTCATTCTAGACGTTCAACAAGTAAATGATTCATTTCTGAACGGGTCGAAAAGTTCAGCTCTCGTTTTCTTTTATATCCTTTTCCTTTCTTTCCACTCATTTCTTTGGCATTTATTGTTGCTTTTTAGGTTAGCTAATATGTTAATCCAAGTGGACTCCGTATTTATGTATAGGCCTATATCTGTTCTAATTACAACCAACTCCGTATTTAAGGATATTACAACTAATTCCAACCCAGAACCTTCTGTCCATAGCGGCACACTTAGATATGTGATATGTCTCCGAAGGTCTGGGGTTAACAACATCCACGATAGGTAGGCCTATCGACACCAGTTAGAAGCTACATATCCCTCTAACAGAAATTTACGAAATAAATCTTTAGAATTATTACGATGAGTGACAGCGAGAATTATTTTTTCTTCTAAAATTTTACCGTCCATAACCACTTCCTTGTTTAACACCATCCACGTACTAACAAAACGTTTAACGCATATTTTTGAAATAGCCGATAGCATCATCAGGCCTGTATCTTCTCAACAGATAATTGATTATGAAGATATAACTGGTTATATTTCTATTGATATATATACTTTATTTGTGGGAAATAAAGTATATATATTGATGTTTTATTCCAATTACCGAAAACATGTAAAGCTTATCAGCGGGCGAGTAATTATTTAGCGTTTGTATTACTGCTTAACGACACTTTTTCATATCGAAGATGATCAGTGTCGGAGGCAGAAAGCAACCTCGATCGTACTCCACGTTTATATTGCGACCGAGCCACCCGCAGTAAAGATCCGAGAAATTAATCTCTGATAAACCGACTGACCGGGAAGCGAACCCGGGGCGCCGGCGCGACGAGCGGGCACCAACCCACTCGGCCACTCAGGATCTCTAAATTATTTAGCGAATGCGATTTGGCCATATATCGCTACCAAAAACACGTTTAAATGGTGTCTAACGCAGCTGCGCTCATTTTCAGTTTCCAATCTTAAATAACGAGTCATCACTGCCAAAGCCGTTGGCGTCGACGTTACCTTATTTAGAAGTATCTGAGAATGTAACAAAGAAACATTTTCGAAAATATAGGTTCAGAAAAGCGATTTACACAAACCAACATAATTTAGCGTATTTAACGTTTAACGACATCTGGGGTCTGTTTTGACCATTATATAAGTTATTGAACACTAGAATTTAACACTCGTTGGATGAATGAATCGTAGGGTTTAGCGTCATCTTATGGTAAGAAAGGCCCTTGGTGGTAATTCTTTGGTTTCTGTGTAATTTGTTAGTTTTTCTCATCGAATATTGTCACGATTGGATTTTGTCTCCGTTATTATGATGATTAGCCTCGCTTTGTCTTATAATAATAATAATAATAATAATAATAATAATAATAATAATAATAATAATAATAATAATAATAATAATAATAATAATAATAATAATCGTTCCAGACTTTTATCATTTTAATTAATATTGAAGTCCCTGAGGGATCATGTTTACCTCGGGGCAAAAAAAAAAAAATAATAATAATAATAATAATAATAATAATAATAATAATAATAATAATAATAATAATAATATAATAATAAATAATAATAATGTGGCTTGGGCCTGAGTAATGAGGCCGTCAGGGTGGCGATAGGCTTACGCTTGGGACTGGATCTCAGCGCGCCACACCAGTGCCAATGTGGCGAGATGGCTGATCAGGGAGGACACCACGGTCTGGTCTGCAAACAATCTGGGGGCGAGCCAGCAGACACTTTGCATTGAACGACATCGTATGGAGAGCCCTCCAGAGAGCAGACACGCCAAGCGCCAAAGAACCGCCGGGCCTGTTCCGCAGCGACGGCAAACGCCCTGACGGAGTGACGCTGATCCCGTGGACAAGAGGCAAATACATCGCTTGGGACGCCAAAATGTCCCCACACATGCGCCGCATCGTATATTCATCTGACATCGACAACACCCGGGGCAGCGGCCGAATTGGCCGAAACACGGAAAAATGCCAAATACGCAGACCTCCCCGCAACCCATTACTTTGTCCCCATTGCATTTGAAACGCTGGGTCCCATCATCAGATCAGGCCTGGAGTTCTTGACAGAGCTAAGTCGGCGCTTGACCACAGTAACGGGAGACCCACTCGAGACCACACATCTTTTCCAGCGCCTATCAATATGCACGCAACGATATAACGCTGTTGCTTTTCGAGGTACATTTGCACAGTTGACCGAGAACGAGGACCGCTAACTCCAGAACAAAAAACAATTCTTCGGATAGTTTAAAAAAAAAAAAAAAAAAAAATAATAATAATAATAATAATAATAATAATAATAATAATAATAATAATAATAATAATAATAATAATAATAATAATAATAATAATAATAATAATAATAATAATAATAATAATTATAATAATAATAATAATAATAATAATAATAATAATAATAATAATAATAATAATAATAATAATAATAATAATAATAATAATAATAATAATAATTCTTCCTTTATTGAAACAATCCGGTTGACACATCGCAACCGGTACAGTTTACAGTTATGCAGTTGAAACAATTCACAAGAACGCAAATGACAGAAGACATAAATCTTAACTACTAACAGAACAGACAGCCTGTAATAGTCTTTGTTAATGAATTAGCGTTTTAGCTAGGATTACTGTTGTCTTCGATGCTGTTATTATTGCACCGCATACTGCCACCACTGCCATACTGGGGTGGTGCCAGTCCCAATTCTGAACAAAGGTGGAGACGTAAACGACCCTGGCAGCTGATAAACACCGGAACTTACTACTGCTTCTTCCATTATATTTTGGGGTTTAACCTGATTTTAGTAGATTATATTTCCTAAAGATATTATCCCAATATTGTTTTTCTTTCTTATTTTCAACTCTCATCTTTTTTGTTGGTTTTCGCCTGATTTATTTCTTTATTGCTTTATTTTCAACTCGTCTGCTACGTTTTCTCGTTATTCACTTCATCGCAATTGCGAGACTTCGACTGCTTCCTCGCACTCACGACCAATTAGAACTAATTGTCACTAGATTATAGGGCGACTCTGTTTAGACACCTTTAAATCGTTAATTTGATACGCTATATATAAAAAAGCCCTATCATAAATATAATCGCCGACCTTCTTATCTTGGATTACGGAAGAAAACTGGTGAATAACATTAATGAACTTAAATACGTCTAAAACTTTAAATACGTCAACATCCTATCAGAAACGGAATCCAAGACGGAAAAACTAAAACTGATGAAAACATTACAAGAAAATGAACTGATATACGTCAAAAAAACTTAAAAGACGCCAACAGCCTTTGTAGCTATAGGATGTCGTTAAACATTGGAGTAAATAAAATGAATATTATCTTGACCCTCCCATAAATCTCATTATGAGGTAAGCCTAAAGTCACTGTATCCTAATTTCTCGGTATAATAAAGAACTCAAAATAATTATCTTATACTTATATTTAAACAAGTCAGTGTCAAATTCATCGTAAGCTCGCAATAAAAAATGAATACGTTTAAATCAAGTGTCGCTCCACTGAAGCGCATAAAGGCAAAAGATTGGCGTCATAATACGACGTTAAACTTTGGATTAATAATAATAATAATGAGTATCAATCAATCAATCAATCAATCAACTTTGTTGTTCACTGCTTCAATTTCAGTGTTTACATGTTAATACAGATTTATTCCAAATGCAGTAACAATGGGTAATAGCCTAAGGAACCTAAGTTCCGATAACAGGATCGCCTAGTGCTATTTCAATCAGTCTAGTCTACACAGTGGCTCTTTTAGTTACATTTGTAATTACTTCATTAATTTTTCTTAAACATCATTGTTATCAGATCAACAAACTTATAGTTCACATAATAGTTGTATATAATATATTGTGGGGCGCGTTGGTGTAGGGGTATGTTCGGTGCCTTGCAGCCGGAGGGTTGCGGGTTATTCAAGCCGCCGCGTAGGGACCCTGGGCAAGTCCTTCACTCGCAATTGCTCATGCGCTTGGGCGTGAAACTCCATTTGTGCGCGCTGTAGTCGGGAGCGCCTCTAGAAATCTTGAATTATCAAGGAGCACACAAAAAATATAATTAATATTCTCAACAACAATATGGCTTCGTCTGCGTAATATACGCCGACTAAGCCGTTAAAATCTGATCAATCGAACGAACTAACTAAAACCTCATCTGCTCCAACTTCTACACAGGACTTTCTCCTGGAACCAAAGACGCTCTGGATTCGGTATCGTAAAGCTGCGGACAAAATCGTTTTCTTTCAAATTCTTTGCTCGAATATCATTTTTGTTTTAAAATATCATATCCCACGTCTACAGTATATCGCCTTTACAAGGCTTCTGTGACTTTTAGTGTTTCTGTTTGAGAACACTCAATGACAACAGAGATGATCACAGAAGCCCTCCTTCTGTATTTACTATTTGGACTGGCACTTAACAAAATAAGTCACTTTTGAAGACTCTTTCGACGGTATTGGTTATTCCAGCTTATGATTAACAATTAGTAGTAGTAGTTTCAGTTTACAGACACTGTGTGTTAACAGAGATCATTAGCGTCGCCCTCCTCCTTTATTGGCGCTTGAGACTGGAACTTAGTGCAAACCTGGCGGAGTTAATTTTATATAGGACTTTTTTAGCCGATATTAAGGTGTCTAAACTGGACTTAACAAATGTCAATTTTGTTTAGCGACATATAACGGCAACGAAAGCTTCGATGTACCTACGCTTTAGATAAAGACTGAGAAAGACAGACAGATACAGATGTTACCTTGTCTGTCCATCGATTTTGTTTTGACTGAGCGCCCGGGAATGAAATTAACTTCGCTTTCAGTGTAAGTATATATCAATTTCCGATTGAACGAATTTATAGCAAACTTAAATGTCAATTTTAGTGTTTTGCGACATATAACGGCAACAAAAGCCTTTGATGTAAACCTACGCTCGAGATAAAGACAGAACTGCGTACATGAGCAATAATGGATAATTAAGTTTAATTAGAAAATTTTAATATAAACTAGTAAATATTTTTATATAAGGATCTGGGAATAAATTGAATAAATTGAGAGTCGCTCTCTTCCATTGTTAGAGGCTTGGGACTGGCACTACCGCAAATTCAAGCAGTAGAGGAATTCTGTCATGCTTAATAATGAATAGTAAGTTGCAGAGAACAAGTTGCATCATTGAACACCAGCTATGACTGCTGTTATGAACAAATCATCGACGTTGAGAGATTTAAGACTATAAAGTGTCCGAATCAAACGATTTAGAGGTGTCTAAACTGGGCAAATATAATTCCTATAATAAATTGTTTAATTCAGACCGTTGACTCTGACCTCGTCTTAGCACTTAATTTGATATTTTTTGACTGGAATGTGATGATATGGTTAGTTGCTGTACAACGACGCTGTGTCATATAAAGATGATTAGAAGCGCCCTCCTCCTTTGTTCGGACTTTGTATTAACACAACCGCTGCCTAATCTCTCTTCTTGTCTCTTTAGCAACTGGGTTGTGATCTTTCCTTTACATGTCTGGACAATCCTTCTGACAAGACGCAGCGCTTGTAAATAAACTGGTGCCCTGCGTTCAGCTTTAGAGTTGTTCTATAGAAATTTGCAGTTCACGGTTACGATTACGAGACATTTGGCGAAGTTGTCTCTGTTAATGACCTGAGACAGTAAGAGTGAGACAAGCAAGGAACGATATAATCGATGGTCCAGAGTTTAACAACATCTAGTGTCCCATCAGGGTGAACATTTAGTTATTGATTTCTACTCCACCAGCGTTCCGTAGCAAACTGAGCTATCATAAGTGCACTGACCGTCTACGCTGTCGGTGTGAAGATGAGACGGCGAGGAAGGGAACTGTCCACCAGACCTCACATGCCGAGGCTAAAAAATGAAGTCGCTAGTCACTCATGTTTGCCATTCAGGCTATTATAGCTTAGGCCTTAAGCGATTTCTTTTCTTCCTCTTTGTCATCAATGTCCGTTGACGTTCTGTCAAAACACAAGAAGAAATTAGCTACAGAACAATAATTAGGTATTTATATTATCACAAAGACACGATTAAAAGGTGTCTAAGCAGAACCTTGCTATCTTACTAGAATTCAGTGTTTAGTGATATGTAAGGGTTGGTGATTGCATCCAAAAGTTTAGCGACATCTTGTGACATCAAATTGTGCTTATGTCGATGAAAGATAGCATAGACCACATTATTTGCTGGTTGTAGCATTTAATAATAAATGTTAATTGGTTTGTTGCTGTGCCGTAGCAAAGCTGATTAGCACAGTCCTTCTTAAACCACCCACTTCTTGGTAGCCGATGTCGCAAAAAAACTTGGTAGCCTGAAGGTTAAGAAACTCAAGTGGATTTTAATAGTTTCTGTTTGACGACACTGACTTATTACAGAGACGATTAAAGTGGCCCTCCTCTTTTAATTGTCCCTGGAATTGGCCATATTCGAAATAGATCACTCGTACTGACTCGTTCTAATGTAATTTAACAACTAGATGAAGTAATGATTGACGATAATAAGAGGCGTATAAGTTAATTAATAACCGATATTAAGTTGTCTAAATTCAATCTAAAATATAAAATTTAATGCCAACCATTATTGCGTTTAGCAATATATTAGGCCGTCCATGCTAGACCATGCTACCTCTAACTGTAGAAGGAATTTATATTACCAGAAGAATGGCGTGCGAAACAAGCATAACATCAATGACGGATCGAAAAGGAGAAGGATATAACGTCAGTTTTAACCGATATAAAGGTGTCTAAATTGAACCTCATCATAAATGTCAACGTGAATGTTTAGCGATACCTTTTCGGTTCATTTTGGGTTCCTTTTGAGTTCGACAGATTGAATGCGTGTTTTTTCTGCGACTGTAAGCAAAAGTTCTGTTTTAAGAATACTGCAGACGAAAACTCTACGTAATGGTAGTCGTAAACTTGAAGTTTCTAAAGCGCTACTTAAAGCTAGGAGCAGGGCTCCAGCTTATTCACGAGCGCTGCTTCGTGTTTTCAAGTGTCAGAAGGTAATATATATATATATATATATATATAATGAAGATATATATATATATATATATATATATATATATATTTATTTATATAGCGCAGAAGATTTCACAATCGGGAATTCCTTTAAATCGATTTTACTCCACGTTTTCAGAAGAAGTTTCTTCAAGAAACACACGCCACTCTAGGCGTATTGTACAGCCATCTCCTCATGCCGAACCAGGGATAAACTCTTCTGAAATAATTTATTTCATCTCAAATTCTAGCTGGTTAACCCCCATCCTCCTTTGCTTTTCTCGAATCCTATTTCGACTCTCGTGTTTTGCAAATGTTTGAATACAATGAAAAAATATTGTATTTAAAAGGAAGTGTGTTTGAAATCCGATAAATCAGGCAAACTTTTATTTACTTATATGATATTATGATAGGTTTCAACACCTTTATATTGATTATTCTGCAACCATGTATATTCCAGTTTTCATTTTTTTGTCAATCAGTCTATAAAGGATCTGGTTTTCGTATAGAAAAGCTCCCAACATACACAATTGTTTGAAATTCTTTCGAATCCCAAGGCGGCTGACGTCGATCAGACCTCTAAACTCTTAAGTGACCTTTATTAGTATCTACTTAGCGACACTGAGTCATAACAGAAAAGATCAGCGTCGCCCTCCTCCTTTCTTCGGTTATGGGACGGGCATTACACGAAATCAGTCGCTTTTGAGAATGAACTGGAATGCAATCCAATGGAAAACTAAATGAAGTAATGACCGATATTAGGTGCTGTTTAACGACGGTGTACCGTAACAGAGATGTTAAGCGTCGACCTCCTCTTTTCTCCACACTTGGGACTGACACTACCACAGGTTTACGGTAGTGGGAGTACTTGAGTAGTTGTAATGACCAGGCTAGTTAGTTGTGTCAGAACAAAGATGATTTGCGTCGCCCTCCTCGTTTGTCCTGCTTTGGAACTGGCACTATCACACTATAAGGCTACGAACAATTAACAAAATTGCTTCATACATCTTAAAAGCTGTTATTTTACACGTTATAATGGCCGAACGAAAATGAGAAGTGTATTAGTTCAGCGTTAACCGATTATAAAGTGTCTAAATTAATAATATGAATGCAAACATTAGTGTTAAGTGTCTTTTTGCAGTTTCTGGCGACGCTGGGTTATAACAGAGATGAACATTGTCGCCTTCCTTTGTTCTGATTTTGTTATGGCACTGCACGAAGTATGCCACTTTTATGGATTCATACCAATATACATGTAACACGAGATCGTATAGTAATTAAAATTTTCTTCTTTTCCTGAGTTTAACGACGTCTTATTAGGACGACGTCAACGGCTCTGACAGCTGCTAAACACCGGAATTTACTACATCTGCTGCAACAATAACTTACTGTTAATGCTGTGTTTAGTATTTCCGTTTTTAAAATAAAGTTTCCAAATTTTTTTTCTTTCTTTCATACTTTCAACTCTCGTCTTCTGTTGTTCATTTGCTTTTGCGTTCTTCGTCCTTTTTTTGATTTTCTTTCTCTGTATTTTCAATTCGTCTTCTAAGTTTTCTCGTTTTTAGATCAACCACTCCATCCAAACAGCTAGACTTCCCTGTTCAACTGGAGCAAGAATCTGATGTCGATAAGTGACTCCTGCAACTTCTAGCTGTTTCTGTTTGGCAAAGTGATTTCTAACAGAGGTGATCACCATCGCCCTCCTCCTTTATTCAGGCTTGAGTCTGGCACTACCCTAAATCAGTCACTTTTATGGACTCTTACGAACATAACACGAACCAAAATGCAGGACTATTGACTAAACGAAAATGACAGTATATATAAGAGCAATGTTAACCGATATAAAGGTGTTAAAATTGAACCAAATATAAATGTCAACATATTATTTAGCGACATCGTTTTGCTTCTACCTAGATATTCCGTTGTTAAATTTGGCGAGTTTAATTAAAATTCCAATTTAAGTATGCAACAGACGAAAATTAAAGATGTCTAAAGCGTTAGTTTAAAGCGAAGCTCATAGCACCAGTTTATTCACGGGCGTTGAGTCGTGTAAGAAGTGTTGTTCTCGGACACCAATTGAAGACCACAAGATTACGGAGAATATTAATATGATATGATAAAAATCAAGTTATTCAGTCATTACCCAACCATAAACTCCACTGCGTTAATTATGGTTTCTAATTCTCGCCATCTCATTTTCCCACGGACAGTGTACGGTGAGTGTACTCACTGTAGTTAGTACTGTTGGCTATGGGGTTCAGGTTGAGCAGAAATCTGGAAGCATATTTCTGCCCTATCGAGAGTTTGAATCCATGACATCTCGATAAACAGTCCAGTACGCAAACCTCTACTCAGATTTAAAAGTGGCGAATGAAACGGAGTTAATTTGCTGCTTGTTTACTGTTTAACGACCACTGTGTGGTAACAAGGACCATTAACGTCGCCCTCCTCCTTTTTCCAGGCTTGGGACTGGCACTGTCAGAAAACAAACAGTGGTGGAGTTTGTTAATTTGCGAAAATTCATGAATTAATGTGTTGCGAAAATTCAAGAATATATATGATCTGTAATATTCCATTTAAAGGTGTCTAAACTTGCAAAAGTGTTCAATGACATCCTGTGGCTCCCATGACCGTTGACGATATATCAACTGTAACATAATAGTTCTGATGAGCGGGCCTACAGTCTATTTTTAGGGTTAAAATAATTCGTGGCTGTAGGCTGTTCCTTTGTAAGTGTAATCGTTCCTTGTGGGATTTGCAATGAACTGGTTTGGCGGTTTTTCGGTGGCTCCCTCTACGTAAAACTAAGAATGCCGTTCATCTAGTGCCTGCTAATGCCGTTGAAGTCGACCCCAGCCTGCTATACTTAATACAACAACTACGTAGTACAACTGTGAAAACATGCTTAACACACAGAAATACAATACAATAAACGCTGTGGACGTTAGCGGAACATTCACGCCGTCACGCTATTGGTTAAAGCCTGTCACGTGAACTTGCTCACTTTCCTTGGAATTTTGAATTGGCCGACATCTCGAGGGTCAGGTTAGGGTTAGAGTCGTCATTAAAACACATGGTGAACGATCAGGAGTACCGATTAAATGAAGATGATAATATATATATAAGAGGAGAGTTAACAGATATAAAGGTGTTCAACTTGAACCTAATATAAAATTAATGTTAGCACTATTGTTTAGCGACATCGTGCACAAAATCATGTGACATCTATTGACCAATTGCATAGCTGACGTGTTTCTAGTCCCGTGTATAGGCTCACATCGGACGTGACTGTATCCACGACCATAATATAAAAGTGCCTAAATAGTTTTTAGTCCGGATTTGGATGTTGACTTACTAAGAAATAAGGTAGGTAGTTTCAGTTTAACGACACTGTGTGATAACAAAGATCATTAGCGTCGCCCTCCTCCTTTATCAGGGCTTGGGACTGGCACTGCCAGAAAGCAAGAAATAAGGTTTGAACGAAAATTATTATTACGTCTAAAAGAAACCATTTGAAGGTGTCGAAAGTAAGCCTTTTTATTATTCGTAGCCTTCAGGTGTTTAACGAAAATTTTAGGTTTAGTTTAAAAAGTTTTATACAGTTTGAAAAGGTTTATTCTAGTTTCCAATGTTAACTACAATAATTCGTCTTTGCTAAGGCAGACGCTACAAGATGTTGTTAAGCTCAAGAATAAAATAGATCGAGGAGAGCGACGATTATCATCTTTTTTCATGACAAGTTTTCGTTAAACAGCAACAACCAAGCCACTGATCGCTACTATGTTTCGTAGGTTTAAAGTGTCTAACGACATCTGGCGACTTCCTAGCGATATCGTCAACCTTCCCTAAAAGAATAGTATTAATGTCTTTATTATAGTTTTCAGTGTGCAACGACGTCTTATTCCTGTCAGAATCCAGGGCGTCGCCCTCCTTGTATTTCCGTCTTGGACCTGGCATCATCGGAGCATGGTCAAAGAAGGAGTTGTGTCAATAATAAACGAATAGTGAGTAGCTTACGGTCGACAGTCAACACGCTGAACGGTATTTTCTTTATTTACTTCAAGTTTTAAAGTCGTTATAATAAAAAATCATGATATCAAAGACCGTTGACGACAATTTAAAACATAAACAGTACCGTCAAAATGAATTCATAGCGTCCAAAAGACACCATTTAAGACTGTCCAAACATAACCTTAAAAGTCATTGTTGTCCACTGTTTAACGACATAAAAAAATACAGTTCATTAATTTAAGTCTGTCACACATGCAATACGACATTGCTGCAAATTTGCATTGATGCAAATTCAACAATATTTAGCAACAATTGTCATATACAAGAAATGTTTTTAAAATTAATTCTTGATTACCATTCCTAATGTACATTTGCTTCTTAATCTATTTAAATAAAAAATATTTTATTACAAATTTATAAGACAGGCAATTTTATCATGAAATTCTTCTTCCATTTTGGAATTATCAAGAAGTTATCAATCAATAAAATCAAGCATTATTATAGAAATATATTCAAATAGTGAATATGATAATTCTTTAACATTTATTATGCTACTGCGTTGATAATAACGGGGCGCTCACCGTCAAAACGATATTTCGACGCAAGCAGATTATATATAATGTATGGAAAACACGATTTAGAGGTGTTTAACATGAGCTAATATAATTCGTAAAATTAAATAGTTTAACGACATATTGCGGCTAGGCTTACCATTCACTTCAACCGTTGTCTTATTGAACATTGCATTTTATGTCTAGAACGAAAAACATTATACGAAAATGAGATTAAATACGTAAAAAGCTTTAAACACGTCAACAGCCTTTTGATGCTATAAGATGTTAAACATTGGAACGCATACTTTCTTATAGAGATTTATTACCAACATAGATAGTTCTTCAATGTGATGTGGTAAAAATCAAGCCATTCAGTCATTACCAAGTCAAACTCCACTGCGTTAAAGTTAAACGACACATTGCGGCTAACCCTACATTTGACTTCGACCGTTGCCTAAGTGAACATTGCATTCTTTGTCTAGAATGAGATTAGATGTTTAGTGGCTGTGTCATAACAAAGATGACTAGAGTCGCCCTCCTCCTTCGTCCACGTTTAATACTAGTGCCACCACTATCAATCAATCAATTAATCAATCAATCAATCAATCAATCAATCAATCAAAATTTATATTGCGCCCCTTCAAGGTCCCTACTCAGAGGCGCTCCCGACCCAGGCTGTACTCTCTCCTCTTTGTTGTCTCTTTCGTACCGTACTGGGTTCTTCTCTTTTACATGTTTGGACAACCCCTCTGACAAGACGCAGCGCTTGTGAATACGCTGGTGCCCTGCGCTTGGCTTTAGAGTTGCGCTATATTAATTTCGAGTGTACGGTTACGATTACGAGACAGTGGCTAAGTTATGTAACTCTTAATGACCTGAGAAAGTTAGAGTGAGAAGCAAAGGAACGATGTAATCGATGGATCCACAGTTTAACGACATCTAGTGGTCCATCAGGGTAGAAATTTGGTTATTGGTATATGTTTCACCCGCGTGCCCAAGCCAACTCAGCTACAATGAGAACAATGACTGTACACTGTCAATGTGAAGATGAGAAGGCGAGAAGAATACAGGACATACGCCCTCATATGCCGAGGCTAAACAATGCAGTCGCTAACACTTCATACTCACGTTTGTCTCTCAAAGAACTGTTTTCTTCCTCTTTTGTAATTAATGGCCGTTGTCGGCAAGAAGAACAAGAAATTGGCGACGGAACGCAAATTAACTATTTATAGCATCTTAGAGATACGATTTAAAGGTGTCTAAGTCGAACCTTGCAATGTTTCATGAATTCAGCGTTTAATGATTGGTTGCTTTTGGCGATATCATCCAGCAGTTTAGCGTCTGTGAAATCAAAGTCTGCTTACGTCGATTACAGAAAAAGCTGTGTATACTGTAGTATAATTCATCGTAGCATAGACCACATTATTTTTGTCAGTTGCGGTATTTGATAATAATAATAATTGTTGATTGGTTGGTTGTTGCGTCGTAGCAAAGATGATTGGCGCCCTCCTCCTCCTTTATCGAGGCTTTAGACTGGCACTGTCAAAGTACAAACAGTGGCGGAGTTAGTGATGATTGAACGATAATGAGAAGACTAAATATAGGTCAGTAACAACCACTATTAAGGTGTCTAAATTCAGCCTGAAATATAAATTTCAGCCATTATGGTGTTTAGCAACATGTTAGGCCGTCCAACGTCTTTGATGTTAGATTATGCTACCTTTAACTGTAGAGAGAATTTATCGGAAGGTTGGTGGATGTACTATCACAACACTAATAACGGATCAAAAATTAGAATGATATAAGGCGAGCTTTAACCGATATAAAGGTGTCTAAATTGAACCTCATCATAAATGTCAATATGAATGTTTAACGACATTGTATTGTATTGTATTGTACTTGAACACTTGTTATAGCGCCCCTACTAGATTTTCCATTCAGAGGCGCTCCCGACTACTGCGCGAACGCTGAATCAGAGTTTCACGCCGAAGCGCATGAGCAATTGCGAGTGAAGGACTTGCCCAGGGTCCCTACGTGGCGACTTTGAGGTGGATTCGAACCCGCAACCCTCCAGCTGCAAGGCACCGAACATACCCCCAAACCACCGCGCCCCAGTATATTGAGTTGTGTTGTATTGTGTTGTATTGTACTCCACGTTTATATTGCGACCGAGTCACCCGCAGTAAAGATCCGAGAAATTAATCTCTGATAAACCGACTGACCGACCGGGAAGCGAACCCGGGGCGCCGGCGTGGCGAGCGGGCACCAACCCACTCGGCCACTCAGGATCCTTTTTCCGACATCTTTTCGGTTCACTTCGGATTCATTTTCCTTTCGACGGGTTGATTGCGTGTTTTTTCCGACTGAAAGGAAACGTTCTGATTTAAGACGAAAGCTCCACGTAATCGTATTCGTAAACTTGAAGTTTCTATATAAAGGCTAAGAGGGAGGGGCACCAGCTTATTCACGAAGGCTCAGTCGTGTCAGACGGGTTGTCCTGAGATACCAGGTGAGAAAAAAACAAGTTACTCAGAGAAAAATTGCGGAAAGATTATGGATGAAATTAACATTGACATGAATATATCAGGTTATTCAATTATTACCGAGGCATAAACTCCATTAAAATTGTGACCGATTCTCTAAATAAAAATTCGTATAATTTTCCAACCGACAGTGTACGGTCAGTGTACTCATTACGGCTCAGTTAGCCAAGGGGCGCAGGTTGAGCAGAAATATTGAACCTAATTTCTGCCGTGGCGAAGATCTTAACCCCGACCTCTCGATCAACAGTCCATCGCCCTAACAACTATACAACCGCCCGTTCGTAATTTGTAGGCTGGCTCCAATCCTGCGATTCGGTTCGATGCCTAACGTTTTCAATGTCCATCGAGGTTAATCACAAGATGTGGTATTTCCCTAAAAATATAATAAAATCAAACGACAATGAAAAGTATATATAATGATACGACTATCCTATTTGAAGGTGTTTAAAGTGAGACTAATATAATTCATAACATTAAAATGTTTGAGGACATATTACGGCCTCCACGATCGTTGACGCCGACCTTTCGTTACTTATTTTATATAGTTATTCAAACGACCTGTAGTTTATTCCCTTCGAGATTGGGTTTTGAATGTAAGACTGACCCGGTCGGGTCGGATTATCAGAGATTAATTTCTCGGATCTTTACTGCGGGTGGCTCGGTCGCATTATAAACGTGGAGTACAATACAACACAAAATACAACACATCACAATACAACTGGGGCGCGGTGGTGTAGGGGTATGTTCGGTGCCTTGCAGCTGGAGGGTTGCGGGTTCGAATCCACCTCAAAGCCGCCGCGTAGGGACCCTGGGCAAGTCCTTCACTCGCAATTGCTCATGCGCTTCGGCGTGAAACTCCGACTCAGCGTTCGCGCAGTAGTCGGGAGCGCCTCTGAATGAGAAATCTTGTTGGGGCGCTATAACAAGTGTTCAAATACAATACAATACAATACAATAAAGATTTAACGTTGGTTTCGTATGAAGTTATTGACTTTCGACAAATGTTACTACGCCTAATTCTGCAATCCCCATTAAGTCGTCAGTTTCACAATTTGACTAAAATCGGGTATATATAGAATATGTAACATCCGATTTAAAGGTGTCTAAACTAAGCCTAACATAATTCGTAGTAATAAAGCGTTCAACGACATCTTGCGGCTGCCATGGCAGTTGACGTTACGTTACCTGTTACATAATAGTTTTGAGTAGTGGTCGACAAAACATAATTCATGGATGTAGGCAGATCCTTTTAAAGTATACTGTCGTTCCGTTTGAAATTTTTAATGTAGGAGTATGGTATTATTTCTTTTGCGCCTTCTACGCAACACAACGAATTCTGTATGTCTGCGTGTATATAGGCCCCATTCATTCGCTCTTGCTTCGTACTAATAGTGTTCAACGCCATCTAGTGCCTGTTAAGGCCGTTGAAGTCGATCTTAGCCTGCTATACCTAATATTACAATCGCACAATCCAAATGTGATAACATGCAAAACACATAGCAATAAAATACAAAAAATATCAGAAGAAATATGCAGAACACTTTGCTTGACGGAACTCAAACTTTAGACAACAAATAGATAACCAGTGCGACCACTCTCCATTTTCTGAAATCCCAAGCTCTTGCCAGAAAAATCCCAAGATTGGCCAAAAGTGTACCAAAAATCCCAAGTTACCGAAAAGGAAAAAGATGTGATGAAATATGAAATGCGTTTTAACTTTTAACAATCACAGTTCTTAACTAAAATGCCTAGTTAGGAACTCGCAAAGAAAAAACCGGAGCATAACATTGAATTAACAATGTTCACAGGCTACAATAATAATATCATTTTTTTTCTTAAAAAAAACCGCTTGACAAACGCACTGCGCTGTACATTTACATGTTTTGCAATTTAAATCTTAACTACTAACAGAACAGACAGCCTGTAATACAACGGCGCTAATAGCAGCCTACAAACATATCCGCCCAACGGGGGCTCGAACTCGGTACCTCTCGGTCTCTGTGCCAGATGTTATCCAATGCGCTATCGGGCCCCCGATAAAATATATAATGATAAATGTCTTTCAGACTGAACGAGTTTTTCTAATCTGATTCGCTGCCACTGTTGTAAAGTACGGTAAAAACTAATCTGTAGACCTAAGAAAAAATTCCAAGATTGTTAGACAAAATCCCCAGATCCCAAGTAGGACCTCCAAATTCCCAAGATCTTGGGAAAAATCCCAAGCAGTGGTCGCACTGTAGATAACTATAAGTTATTTGAATGGGAATGAAAATTATTATAGCATATGAATTTACCGATTTAAAGGTGCCTCTAATTTTTCTTCAAATTTAAAGTATTTTAACGACATTTTGCCGGTACCAGGCCGGTGACGTCGACCTTACGTTACCTGTTACATACAGTTCTTGTAAGCGGTCGGTAATTGACTTCTTTCTTATAGTATCGGTTCTTTTGCGGGTTGACTGAAGGTATTAGGCTGTCCTCGTTTTAAGGCGTCGTGTCTCAAAGTCCAGGTTTATCAGAACCCAGCTCAGAAGTAATTTAGACACCTTTAAATCTTGTATATGAGACGTTATAATAATTTTCGTACTCTGTTAACAATTATTCACTTATATATTGCAATGAAAACGAGAAGCTTATAGCGTCCGATAGATACCATTAAGAGGTGTCAAAACAGATTCCCACAATGTCTCTAATACTGATTGTTTAGTAATATATCTGACACTGTCTAAGATACATATTACACATACTGTCATAAAATAGTTTCATGCAAATGAAATAATATTTTACAGCACTGTCAAGTAAAAAATATATTAAAAGTAAAAATATTTTTAATAATTATTCTTAACGCAATAGAGATTCTTAATAACTTTGTAAATATTATGGTAATATCAAAAACAGTTGTAATAGTAGTAGTTGCAGGTTAACGACACGGTGATAACAAAGATCATTAGCGTCGCCTTCCTCCTTCAACAGTACCAAAGAGTACCAGTATTCGTGGAGTTAACTTTAAAACAAAAAGTGATACCTTTCAGTTTGTGATCACTGAGTGATCACAAACTGTGATCACATTCAGACTCACTATTTTAAAGTTCTCGTGTTTCGATTTATATAGCAGGAGTGCTAAGAAACTTAAAGGTATCTAATAAGCAAAATAGAATGTTTTGCTGGAATGTTTTAGCGACATCTTACAAAATCATATCGTTTATTATTTCAAACTGACAATCACGCAGTATGATTGCGAAATATATAGAGTCTGTCTAAAGCGAATGAAGTGTGTCTAAACTTTGTCTGATACAAATCATAGCATTAGCGAGCTTAACAAGATCTTGCGGCTGAAGTAACCCTCAGCAATCAGAGGCCGTTGATGAAAATGTTTTGAAGGTCTCACCGTGTATAATTATGCGGTCAAAGATTTCTAAACTGATCGCCATTGCCGCCCTTGACTCGCATTAATAATTACTAATAATATCGCTGACGTTGGTCCTACGTAACGATGATCAATACTACAGTCACGTATTCAATTGTCCGACGATTAGTAGGCCTACTATGGCGTTTAAAACGACGTCGATCCTGTGTTTAAAAATAGACATGTGAAATTTCGTTGAAGAATGCGCTAATAAGTTAGAGATTTAACCTAAATAAGATTTTGATAGCGTTGGATGAACACTAATATTAAGGTGTGGATACTAGTTCAATTATCACACAGCAACTAACGAACCAATTGTTAATTGCTTTCGTCAACGGCTTTAATGTTAGAAGACGACGTTAAACCTTGGAAGAAAAAATTATTAAGTTCTGCTTAGAAACCTTTATAATACAGGCTTTATTAAACTGTTGGATCGAATCATTAGCAGTTAGATGTGGTTTTACATGAACATTAGTAACTTTACAAAGGTCTTTTTAGGCACCTCTAAATTACATCTTTCCGATGCTATAAATAACTGATTTCTAGAATTCTAACAAGAGCTGTAATATGCCAAAAAATAATCTTTGTCGGCGGCTACGGCCTATGTTGTCATAAGCTGCCGTGACACTGTGGATCCAATCTAACAATTGAATACACGGGTGGAATAAAGCACTAAGTACAAAAAAGTCATATCGAGTAAAATCGATATGAAATTTGTTTTTCCAAATTATGTTTCCCATTGATCATTAGAACCAATATGATGTGTTAGTACGTTGCAGTATGCTACTTGACCATGAATTTCGTTATTTTGTCAATTAGTATTCACAACATGAAACCGTTAAGGGATTTATTGTTTACTTACCCGCCTGCATGCTTGCCTATTATGGTTGGTGTGAAATAGCACAAGTCCTGAGTTTTCAATAATATCATTAATATAAGGATGTTATAAAGCATTCTGACATTTTTCCCAGAAGAAATACTATTTTCTACTGCATTATTACTTGAATAGAAACTATATTTTACAAGTATTATCCTAACCGCATTCTTCCTTCGCTTCCTCGTGTTATCCGACCATAAGTCCTCGTGTTTTGTCCGAATCTTGCCTTTTTCCTTAGCACGACTTGCACTCTGCCTTTCAAATTCCGAATCAATATCATAGTATTCCGTTTCATCACTAGACTGTGACGAATAATAAGTAATATTAACTTCTGAAGTAATATTAACTTCTGATTAGCGTCCTCTGCGCGAGCGTCCATTTTTGTTTACGTGTGACTGATAGGGTGCTGCCATACGGCGAATGAAACGTTACTATTTACTGGAATTAATGATCATTAGTGCTTTCTTCCATAGATGAGAGACCAATCTACAGGAAACACGCGTAAAGCGTATAAAAGAAATAATGGCACTTAGTGCTTTATTCCACCCGTGTATTCAATTTTACTCTTCGAAACACCGCAGTCGTGGACTCGTGGGAACCAGCTCATTCGTAGCGCTCAGTCAAAACAAAATCGATAGACAGGCAAAGTCAATATCAGAGGAAGGAGTTTCTAATCACATTTGTTACGACACAGCGATGTTTATCGGCTACCAACCATCTCATCACATTGGAGTAAAAAAATGTCAATGTGCAGTCAAAAAACTAGGGCGACGTCAAAGGAAATGGCACCCATAAGATGTCTATAAATTGTACGCAGGAAACTATAACAGAGTTATATTATACTTTTTTTTAGGAAAGTCGACGTAATCGGTTAGAAGTCGTTAGATGTCGTTGGACAATTTAAGCCTACGAAATATTGCAGCGATCAGTTTAGAAGACTTTTCCAATTATATATTTATTTGTGGAACACTCAATATAGCGCATTCTCGCTACTCACAAAGGCGCGTTAATAAACTGCAAAGCGTATAATTATTATGCACGCAGTGAGACTGTGCAGAATTTTCTTCATTTAGCCTCCAACGTCGTTTATCTGAAAAGTGAGAGGTCGTACTTGAAAACAACACTTCATTACCCTACTTAAACGGCTGCATTGCGTTGCGCACACATTTCAAATAATATGCATGTATAAGCTTAACTTTTTTGTGCCAACAAAACCTTTGCATGTGTTAGATTATCTCATTATAGTGAAGCATGAATATTTGATATGCCATACAAAAAGTGATGTCACACGACGACGTTGAACCTTGGAACTATTCTGCTCTTGACCGATGGTTGTCCTCAAATCGCCTCCGTCTTAACCAAGTACATCTGGCTCGGTGGTCGTGCCCAGCTTACCAAGATTATTGCTGACTCCCTTCCCCTTCAGTTTCCAATTTAATGTGCACTTCTCTTCCTCTGTCCGTGATCCTGGATTCATTCTCGATCCTGTCCTCTCTCTGTCTGATCACGTCAATAGTGTCTCTCGTTCCTGCTTCTACTACCTACGCCAACTCCGTGCCATCCGCCAATCACTACCACTGCACGCTATCTCGACTTTGGTCCATGCTCTGATCTGCACCAGGAGTGATTTTGGGAATGCGGTCTACATTGGTCTCTCCTCTACAAATACATTCAAGCTTCAGGCCATCCTAAACGCTGCTATCCATAGATAATATGAATATTGAATGAAACAGTAAATCAACAGAGGTTTTCTTTTAGACTGAGAGGAAGCGAGTTCCAGATTTCGGGACCCATAAATGTAAATGTACACCTGCTCAGTATTCAATGAATTGATCGTGTGAGATCCTTCACCACCGCTGCCCGTTTGAACGATTGTCACATCATTTAAGTTCCCAGTACATGGGCTAACTCTGTA
The DNA here is from genome assembly GCA_020284085.1 of Aporrectodea caliginosa. Classification (NCBI taxonomy): domain Eukaryota; kingdom Metazoa; phylum Annelida; class Clitellata; order Crassiclitellata; family Lumbricidae; genus Aporrectodea; species Aporrectodea caliginosa. The sequence goes on from JACEVL010000039.1 coordinate 172,323, forward strand.
TTGTGATGGTGGTGTCCGGCCACCACGACGTTTAAAGGTTGACCCTACGTGTAGCAATCACGCAGTACAAATCTGATAAGATGCTAATTGCATAGCAACAAAACACAAAAATACAAAAGAAATAATTATGCCTATAGCAGTTTTTAGACCGGATCTCAAAGTTTAGGTTAAAGATAGTGACAACTAACTGGATTGGATCCACAGTTTAACGGCAGCTTATGACAACATAGGCCGTTGCCGCCGACAAAGATTAAGTTTGGCATAATATATTACAGCTCAACTCTGTGACAACTAACGCTTAAACGTTTAAATTATTATAACGTCTAAAGCAATCGATTTAACGGTGTCTAAAGTAAGCCTTTTATTATTCGCAGCTTTCAAGTGTTATACGAACGTTTCGGTTTAGTTTTAAAAGTTTTATACTACTTAAAAATGTTTACACCAATTCGTCTTCGCTAAGGCGGACACCGCGAGATGTTCTTAAGCTGAAGTGTAAAATAGAAAAATAGACAGAGGAGGGCGACGCTAATCATCTTTGACACAGTGTCGTTAAAGAGCAACTAACCGAACACCTGATCGCTACTGTTTTTTTTTTAGCTGTGAAGTGTCTAACGACATCTAGAGGCTTTTATACGATATCGTCACACGTCCCTAAAAGAGAAGTATGTAGCTCTTTGTTGTAGTTTCCACTGTGCAACGACGTCTTATTCCTGTCATAGTCCTTGACAACCCCTCTGACAAGACGCAGCGCTTCTGAATAAGATGGTGCCCTGCGCATAGCTTTAGAGTTGCGTTACAGAACTTTGGAGTTTACGGTTACGGTTACGAGACAGTGGCCAAGTCATGTAACTCTTAATGACCTGAGAAAGTTAGAGTGATAAGCAGAAGGAACGAATATAATCGATGGATCCAGAGTGTATCGACATCTAGTGTTCCATGAAAGTAGAAATTTGTTTATTAATATCTGTTTCACCCGCGTGCCCAAGCCAACTCAGCTATAATGACTACAATGGCTGTACACTGTCGGTGTGAAGATGAGACGGCGAGGAGAGGACAGGACACACGCCTCACATGCCGAGGCTAAGAAAAATGAAGTCGCTGACACTTCATACTCATGTTTGCCTCTCGGTCAATTATTTTAAGCGAATGCTTTTTTTCCTATTTCCTATTATAGATGCCGACAATGGCCGTTTACGTATTGCGCAGTAGTCGGGAGCGCCTCTGAATAGGAATCTGGTAGGGGCGCTATAACAAGTGTTCAAATACAATACAAAATACAATACAATATATAGAGAAGGAGATAAGATTGAAAACTGAACGAAATTAGTTATTTATACAACCTCTAAATAATGATTTAAAGGTATCTTAGCAGAGATTTTCTATATCACTAGGGTTCACTGTTTAGCGATGTGTTTTGGCTGGCTATTGTATCCATCTGCTACATAGTAACTCATTTAATAAAGTAGGTCTAGATTGTAATTGCAATTGTAACCGAACATTTATATACCGCCGCTCAGAAATCAGCAGCGCTCTCAACCTGCATCATCGAACAATTCTTAAGGCGTCTCCGGAACTGGAAAGGTGAGAAGGCTAGTAACTCGTTTGCAACTAGCTAGATTGAGATTTACATAAAAGATGACTGGCGTCGCCCTCTTCCTTCTCGCTGCTTGTGACTGGCACTGCCAGAATACGTGCAGTGGCTGAGTTCAGCATCATAGTTTACGATGATCTTCAATTTATAGGGTATGTAATATGCGATTTGAAGGTGCCTGAACTAAACCTAATAACGAAAATTCGCAGCATTTTAGTGTCTAGCGGCATCTTGGAACTGGCACTGCTGCTGCACATGTTACATTTAATTCTGAGAGTTTGGTCCTTTATAAGTGTTATCGTTCCTTTTTGGTTATAAATGATCGACTGACTGAAGGTAAATTACTTTCGTCTCGTAATTTTTGCGGTGGACTTCCTCTGCCTAATATTAATTTACATTAATTATTAATTAATTTATACGCTTCAATAAACGAAGAATCCTATGCTGTCAGTCTGCGTGTTTGCGGCTGGCAAGGCCTCATATTAATCGTGTTCAACGTTATCTAATGTTGAAAGGTGACCCTAATATTGCAATAAACAGATCTCTCATCGGAATTGGAGAAAAGATTAGCAAAATAGCGAAAATTTGTTATTTATAGCATCTTCGTTAGACGATTTAAAGGTGTCTAAGCAGAAACTTGCTTGACGTTGAGGACGTGATAATGACCAGTAATTGGGCGTAATGGAAATTATTATAACGCTTAAAATTACCGATTAAACGGTGTCTAAAGTGAGCCTTTTATTATTCGTAGCTTTAAAGTGTATAACAACATCTTGCGGCTACCAGGACGATGACGTTGACCTTGCGTTTAATGTTACATACGCTACAATAAATTTCGATCAATCGTTGGAAACTGCGCCACAGCTCGTACAGACACACTTGTAGGTCCAGTTGAATTTGACGGTTACTATAATAATAATTATAACGATTGAACCGTCACCAAGTGGTAGAATTTGTCATAGGAAAGGTGGGAAATGTTCATATAAAAAAGTACACTCAGCCTATCATTTTCGAGATGGCTCATTGGTAAAATGAGATGTAGGACGAGATGGGCGCCTTGCATGGCTGCCGAATACAGTTAAATTCGACTCCTGTAATCACTTGTGATCATCCGTTCTTACTGAATTGTAATCATCGGGGGCCCGGCGCATTGGACAACACAATGGCTTAGAGAGCGAGGGGTACCGAATTCGAGGTCCGTAGGCGGACATGCTTTTGTAGGCTGCTTTTAGCGCCGTGTATTGCAGGCTGTCTGTTTTGTTAGTAGTCAAGATTTATGTCTTCTGTCATTTGTGTTCTTGTGAATTGTTTCAATTGTATAAATGTACACTGTAACCGGTTGCAGTTTGTCAAACGGATTGTTTCAATAAAGAATAATATTATTATTATTATTATCCTGCGTACAGTAATTGTCAGTTTGAATTAATAAAGATATATATATATATATATATATATATATATATATATATATATATATATATATATATATATATATATCTCAATTCCTTCCTTTTATAGCGTGATATTCGCCCTATAAGTGACAGCAGAAGCGCGGATCTAATAATTATTAAACACAATAAAATAGTGAAAGTGAATCCTTACCTAAAGACTATAAAATTTGAGAAAAAAGATGAATTTGTAATTTTTCAATGCGTATGATGCGAATCGAGTCAATAACAAACCCTCACTCTGCTAAGAAAGGGAGTTTGACAATGAAGATCAGAATTAAGTCTGTGTGTATGCAATGTACTAAGAATGCACCAATTAAGATTTTGTTTTGCCAAAAAACTGTCTAGAACGGACTCAACGAGCCCCGTCTTAAAACCTTTCCCCAATTTTGTTCAGACGCCTGCGGCACCCTGGCCCGCCACTTCCTGGAAAATATTGCCACTCGCCCGCCATTAAAAATGCTTTCACTCCTCTGACATAGTTGGTTTGTCACACTGTCAGGTAATCGACATAGGTAACGCTAAATTTTAAATGTGTTGCTCTAAAGCTAAGCGCAAAGCATTAGTTCGCTCACGAGTGCACATATCTAACACATTTCTAATACACTAGAAAATAATAATTTGTGTACACGGCAACGGGCTTTGTTGTCTAAAGCTGTTGTTAAACTCATCCATCCATCAATTGCTGCATTATTTGTCGACCCTGGATTCGGTAAACACTAATGCTACCCATTGAATGCTACGATTTAGATATTAGGATCAGTTTGAGCCCCTTTATATCGAGTGACTCTGACCCCAAATAAGTATTTTCAATTTCCATAATTTTGTTGTTTTACTGCATAATACCATAGGAACGCTGAGAACTGTTGAAACTAATTTCCTTCGACGTTGACGTCAAAGGCCTTTGTAGCCTTAAGATGTCGTTAAACTCGGGATCCATCCATATGCTAAGCACTCAATGCCACTAGATTTCACTGGGTTAGCTAAGCTGTATTCGGTATAGAAGAACTCCGGAAAATTCCGGATTCTTTCAAATTCATAATTCGCTTCAAAATATCATTTCGTTTTTCTGAAAGGGCCGTTGACGTCAATTCCACGTTTAAGAAACCCATGTGACTTTTATTAGTTTCTGTTTTACGCCACTGAGTCATAAGAGATTTGATTAGCATCGCCCTCTTTATTTATTCACGTTGGCACTGGCCATGCCCGAAATCAGTGACTTTTGAGGATGCTTACGAAAGATAATTATGGAGCCATGATCGAAGTAATTTGAAACGAGAATTAGAAGTAAAATTATGAGGTCAGTGTTAGCCAATATAAAGGTGTCTAAATGGAAACTAATAATTCTGTCAAAATTAGTATTTAACGACATCTTTTTGGTTTCATTTTGGGCTGCTTGTTCTTGCGTATTCCGTCGCTCCGTCGTTTGGCGATTGTAAGGAAAAATTCCGAATAAACTTTATGTTATCGTAATCGTAAACTCAAAATTTATTACAGCTGTAATATGCCAAAAAATTTTGTCGGCGGCATAAGCTGCCGTAAACAGTGTTACCAAAACGATACTTAAAACTTGAGCGGATGGCATCAGCTTATCAACAACAGAGTGGTTGTCCAGAGATACAGAGTGAAAATCAAAAGTTGTTCTGGAGAAGCTTGTGGAATGCTTAAAAAAATTGCAAAGATTTCGCATAAACCGATAACAAATGAAAATTTAGAACAAATAGCATTGGGTGAAACCAACTTGAAGTTGTCTCATCAGAACTATGGGTTCAAAGCAGAGCTCGAGGGTACGCGTACCATAAAAAAGAGTACGTTAAAATAGAATACGCGTATGGTACGTATCATACACGAAAATTTTATTTAGGCCCTATGGTTTACTCGGCGACCCATAGCCTACGTATAATCTGACGTCAACAGTATGCGTCATTGAAACCGCTACTTCCGGAAGTTCCGGTAGTGTAGCAGTAAATGTAATTCGAAAAATTCTTCGGTTATAAAAACTTATAATTAATGTAAATGAAACTGTACTTTCAATTTACTACGCTGTATACTGGGTTGTGATTGTTTGCATAAATTACATTGAACATTCTTATAATGAGTCATGACGTGGTTAACGTATTTTTTTATTGTTTACGTACCCTAAAATAGGGTACGTTAAAAAACGTACGTACCTTTCAAAAAATATAATACGTATGGTACGTACCCTCGAGCTTTGGTTCAAAGGTTTATCGTCGCCTAAAAGCTGCCATCACTTTCAACGGCGACTTTAGTTACATAGATATATCGAGAGTGTAGTGGCTAGTAAGAGCTCGTGTTTGAAATCCCAGCCAGGGCAGAAATTGTTGACGATATTTCTACTCCACCTGCACCCAAGCCAACTCAACAGTAATGACTACACTGCTTGTACACAATCAGTGCGAAGATGAGACGGCGAGGGAGAGGACTGGCCACCCGCCCTAACATACCGAGGTTATGAGAATGAAGTGGCTAATACTTCATACTCCTGAATGCCTCAGAACGGAATGTTCTTCTTTGGTATGAAAGACGTTATCATCGACAGGGAATAAACTTGCGATTTAAGCAACGTTGAACAGAAACAAAACGAAAATTAATTATTTATAGCGTCGTAAAGAAACTATATAAAGGTGTCGAAGCAGAGTCTTGCAATGCTACTAGTGTTAAGTGTTTCACGATTATGTAGTATTTAAATTGTACAGTTTTCATCGTAGCATAGACCACACTATATGCCAGTTGCAGTGTTAAATAATATTTGTTGATTGCTTAGTTTCTGTGTCATAACAAAGATGTATGTATGTATGAGCACTTGTTATATCGCCCCTTCAAGATTTCTACTCAGAGGCGCTCCCGACTACAGCGCGGACACTGAATCGGAGTTTCACGCCGAAGCGCATGAGCAATTGCGAGTGAAGGACTTGCCCAGGGTCCCTACGCGACGGCTTGAGGTAGATTCGAACCCGCAACCCTCCAGCTGCAAGGCACTGAACATACCACTACACCACTGCGCCCCACAAAGATGATTAACGCCGTCCTCCTCCTTCATCCAGGCTTTGGACTGGCACTACAATATTACGGACAGTGATGTAGTTGGTTGATACTATTGGTTGATGATATACGCAACTCATGATTATTATAGCACGATGATACCCATTGGCGTCGCTAGAGGAGGAAAGCGTGGCTTAGCCGCCCCCGCCCCCCAACTGCGGCTCAGCCCACTCAAAAAAGTGGGAAATCGCTGCAAGTCACAGGGAGGAGGGAACAAAAGGGGAGCTTTAGCCCCCAAACCTGAAAATCCTGGCGCCTCCACTGATAATACCCCTAACAGTTTTTAATTGGAGCTTCGTTACTCACATGGTATTTCCCCCGTTTGTTCCACCAGAATATGAATGAATGGATCAAGAGTTTAACGAGGGGCGCGATAGTCTGGTCACTTTAGATGTTATCGTGATGGACAGTCAACAAGAGGTCGTTATCGTAACCTCCAAACTTCTAAAGCGCCACTCGAAAGCCACGGTCAGGGCACCAGTTTACTCACGAGCGCTGAGAGGTGCCAGTCCCATGCCTCAAGAAAGGTGTAGGGCGACGTCAAAGGCTCTTGGAGCCTTGCTAAACACCGGAATCTACTACTTCTGCTGCCACAATAATATCTTACTGTTAAAGCTGTGTTTAGTAGTTCCATTTTTTCTAAAGTTTCCAAATTTTCTGTTTTTCTTTTATACTTTCAACTATCGCCTTCTGTTGTTAATTTGCAATTGCGTTCTTCGTCCTTTGTTGATATTCTTTCTGCGTATTTTCAATTCATCTGTTAATTAAGTTTTCTCGTTTTTAGAGCAACCACTCCATCGCAACTGCGAGTGTTTCCCTGTTCAACAGGCACAAGAATCTGATGTCGATAAGTTACTCATGCAACTTGAAGTTGTTTCTGTTTGACGACAGTGATTTCTAACAGAGGTCATCACCGTCGCCCTCCTCCTTCATTCTGGCTTGCGTCTGGCACTACCCTAAATCAGTCACTTTTAAGGACTCATACGAATATACGGTGCAGAGGCAGGACTAGACAGTGACTAAATGAAAAATGGCAATACATATATATAAGATGAGTGTTAACCGATATAAAGGTGTCCAACTTGAACATTGAGATGGATTATGGAAAGACAGAGGGAATATGGCCAAGAGGTCCACTTATGTTTTATAGATTACAGCAAGGCATTTGATTGTGTAAACCACGACCTGATGTGGAAGACTTTGAGAGAAATCGGCATACCTATGCACCTGATAAATCTCCTCAGGAACTTATATTCCAACCAGATAGCAGTAGTGAGAACGGAACACGGAGAAACAACAAGCTTCCCAATAAAGAAGGGAGTAAGACAGGGTTGTATAATATCACCGTACCTGTTCATTCTATATGCAGAAAGAATAATGAGAGAGGCAGGATTTGACGATGAGGCAGAAGGAGTGAGGATAGCAGGAAAGGTTGTGAACAACTTAAGGTATGCGGATGACACAACATTGTTGGCTGGAAAAAAGAAACACTGAAAAACAACATCAGGAAACTAAGGCTTGAAAGTGAGAAAGCAGGATTGTATTTCAACATAAAAAGACTAAAGTCATGACCACAGAGAACTGGAGAAGCTTCGAAGTAGATGGAGAAGAGATTGAGGTGGTATCGAGCTTCTGCTTTCTGGGAGCTACGATAGATAGGGATGGGGGATGCGAGAGAGAGATACGCCGAAGAATCATTCTGGGAAAAGGAGCAATGCAGGGACTGGAAAAGATATGGAAAGATAAAACGGTGAGCCTGGAAACGAAAACAAGAATTGTAAAAGCAATGATAATACCAGTGGTGCTGTACGGGTGCGAGACATGGACAAAAACCAAAGCACTAGAGAAGAAAATCGATGCATGCGAAATGTGGATTTGGAGGAGAATGCTGAGGGTCTCCTGGACTGAGAAGATAACAAATGAACATATACTGGAAAAGATAGGACACCTAAGAGGAAAGATGACATTGAGGCAAAGAGCGGCGAGACAGAAAACGATGTATTTTGGTCATGTGATGCGTGCGGACGGCATGGAAAAGGAGATGATGCTGGCATGTGGTGAGGGAAGACGAGGAAGGGGACGACCAAGAAAGAGATGGATGGAGGAGATACACGAGACAATGAGGATGAACCTTCCGGAACTGAGAGAGGCGACGAGGGATCGGAATGCATGGAGAGGGCTGACTATGGCGGTCGCTAGGATTCAGCGAATCGACGGCACAAGGTGACAAGGTGTGAACTTGAACCTAATAATAATGTCAACACTATAATAGTTTAGCCACATCTTTATGGGTTAGGGGTTGACTGCTTGTAACTAGATATTCCGTGGCTCATTTTGGCGAGTTTAAGGTCGTTGATTTCGACAGATGTTACTTTGCCTAATTATTCTATCACGCAGCCGATTGAACGGTTAATGTCACAATTTGATATACATAAGATCTGTTACATCCGATTAAAAGGTGTCTAAGCTAAGTTTAATATAATTCGTACTATATTAACGTGTTCAACGACATCTTGCGGCTGCTATGGCCGTTAACGTACTATCACCTGCAACACAATAGTTCTGATAAGCGGTCTGCAGTCTATTTCTAGGCCTAAAATAATTCATGGCTGTAGGCTGTTCCTTTGTAAGTATACCGTTCCTTTTTGGATTTTGAATGAACTAGTTTGGCGGTTTTTCGGTGGCTCCCTCTACGTAAGACTAAGAATCATGTTCGTCTGCGCGCATGTATTCGCCATTGCTTTGTATCAATAGTATTCAACGCCATCTAGTTTCTGCTAAGGCCGTTGATGTCGACCCCAGCCTGCTATACGTAATGCAACATTCACGCTGCACAAATGCGATAACATGCTAAACGCACAGAAATCAAATGCAAAAATGCCAAATGAGAATATATATATATATATGGCCAGTTTCAACCGATATAAAGGTGTCTAAATTGAACTTCATTATGAATGTCAGCTGGAATGTTTTGCGACATCTTTTCGGTTCACTTTGGGTTCATTTTGAGTTCGACGGGTTGGCGTGTTTTTTGCGACTATCAGGAAAGTTCTGTTTTAAGAATACTGCAGACGAAAACTCTACATAATGGTAATCGCAAACTTGAAGTTTCCAAAGCGCTACTTAAACGCTAAGCGGAAGGCACCAGCTTATTCACCAACGCTGCGTCGCGACAGAGGGGTTGTCCAGAGAAACCAAGTGTAAATGTAATCAAACATTTATATAGCGCCGCTCGAACAAAATGAAGAAAGCAAGTTATGCAGAGGAAATGGTGAAGATATTCAGGCGGAGATTGATGTGATATGATAAAAATCAAGTTATTCAGTGATTACTGAGTCAAAAACTCCATTGAGACCGGATTCTCTAAATAATAGTTCGCTTAATTTGCTCTCTAAGTACAAGAGGAAGAAAAGTCCCTTAAACGAATTACCAACACGGACGGTGAGAGCTGTGCAAAAATAATTTCTGTAGACGTCAACAGCCTTTGGTGCCGTAAGTTGTCGTTGAATTTCCGATCCATCCATTGATCTCTTGAGCTAGTCTGAGAGGGTAGCTTTGGGTATGAAGTGTTAGCGACTTCATTTTCTTAGCCTCGGCATATGAGTGCGGGTGGCCAGTTCTCTTCCTTACCATCTCATCTTCCCATCGAGAGTGTACGGTCAGTGTACTCATTACGACTCGGTTATGAGGCGCAGGTTGAGCAGAAATCTCGAACCAAATATCTGCCGTGGCGTAGAACTTAACCCCGACCCCTCGATCGTCAGTCCATCACATTAACAAGTGCACAATCGCCCGTTGTAGGCTGTCTCCACTCCTATTCAGATTTCTTGGAATCAATTCGATGACCAGCGGTTTCAAAGTCCATCGATGTTAATCACAGGATGTAGTATATTCCCGTTAAATTAACGAACGAAATGACAATGAGTAATACATTATTATAGTGTCGGACTGTCCTTTATAAAGGTGTTTAAATTGAACCTAAGATAATTAGTAGCATTAAAATGTTTCACGATATATTACGGCTTCCACGATCGTTGACGAGGACCTTGCGTTACTTATTATATATAGTTATTCATACGGGTTGTATTTCTTAATAAGCTGAAGCGTTCCAGTTTGGGTATTGAATGTAAGAATGACTTAAGGTTTTACGTTGGAATCGTCTGGGGTCGTTGACTTCGACAGTTGTTACTATGTCTAATTCCACAATGACACAGACGCTTAACTCACTACTTTCACTATACTGGACGGATCTACAGTTTAACGGCAGCTTATGATAACATAATTATATGCCGTTGCCGCCGACAAGGATTATTTTTTGGCATTTGTTTCCTCCACAGTTTAACGTCGTCTTATGACATCAAAGGCCGTTGACGACAATACAGAAAAAAATAAAATATAATCAGAACCAGAAACTTATAGCATCCGAACGACACCATTAAAGGTGTCAAACGGAGCTTTACAATTTCACTAATATTGAATATTTTTGCAACATATAAAGTAGTTCATCTCATACTGTCTGTGATTATTATGTCCTGACAAACTTCATTAACTAACAAGGCATACATGTATTATAATTGATTCAGGTATTCCTTTAAACTGTTCATGTACATTAACCAAACCATACTATATGCAACATTGAAGAACTAAAGTTGAATGATAGTAATATTGTAATATACATATTCATAATTTCATAATTTCATATTCTTTGGCATATGCGAAAATCAGGTATAAGTAAGATCTGTAGTATCCGATTTAAAGGTGTCGAAACTAAGCCTGACATAATTCACCTTATTAACGCGTTCAACCACATCTTGCGGCTGACATGAAGTTGACGTTATGTTACCTATTACAAAAATTAATAGTTCTGATGAGCGGTCTACAGCACATTATTAGGCCTAACATAATTCATGGATGTAGACTGCTCCTTTTTAAGCATAGTCGTTCCTTTTGCGGTTTTGAATGAATGGGTTTTGAATTGTTTTCTATTGCGTCCTCTACGTAACACTGAGAATACTTTACGTGTGAGCGTATGCAATCGCCCTTGCTTCGTATTAACAGTGTTCAACGGCATCTAGTGCCTGCTAAGGCCATTAAAGTCGAACCCAGTCTGCTATACATAATACTACAATCACAGTCAAAACGTGACCACGAGCTTAAAAATATTACAGAAAAATGCCCAAAGAAATATTTTATGCATGCCAGTTTTATTCGATGTATTTCGAAGTTCAAGACGTGATTATGACCAATGGTTAGACAAAATGGGAGTTATTATAACGCTTGAAAATACCGATTTAACGGTGTCTAAAGTGAGCCTTTTATTATTCTTAATTTTAAAGTGTATAACGACATCTTGCGGCTACAAGGACGGTGACGTCTACCTTCCATTTCCTGCTACATACGTTACATTCACTCTCGTTCAATCGTTGGAGACTGCGCTCGTATGGACGCAGATGCAGTTGAATTTAACGATTACTATTATCTAACGATTGAACTGTCACAAAATAGTAGAATTTGCAATACGAACGGTCAAATGCTCAAAGCAATTACGCACCTCTTTTAAGACATATATTCGCCCTATAAGAACATGCAGAAGATGGGCCCTGTATTATGAAGAATTGAGAAAATAGTTAGCACTTTAAATGAAACAGCTATAGTTAAAATAGTTCAGAGCTGCTAAAAGTCTAGCCGCCGACGATGGTTTTTGCCCGCGGAGCCTTGCCTGAAGACTGCACAAAATTTGATTTTTGTTGTTGAAATTTGTCATTTTTCATTGCGTTTGAAGCGAAATCAAATTGCTGTGTTAGCAACAGGCAAGTCACTACCAAATCCTCACTCCTATCAAAAAGGGGGTTTGACAATGAAGGTCAAAATTAAGACTGTATGCTTAGAATGTACCATTTGAGATTTAGTTTTGCAGAAACATTTATGGGAACGGGGTCACCGTGCCCCTCTTAGAACCCCTCCTCCGTTTTGTTTCGGCGTCTGAGGCACCCTGACCCGCCACTTGCTCGAAATATTGCAACTGGCCCGCCATTAAAAAGCTTTGACTTTTCTGACATAGTTGGTTTGTCAGGGTGTTCAGGTATTCGAAATAAAAGAAACTCTAAATTTCAAATGCGTTTCTCTAAAGCTAAGTGCAAAGCATCAGTGCAATCAGAGGTGCACATATCTAAGACATAATCTAACGCACTAGAAATAAATTTTTTGTCGACGGCAAATGGCTTTGTTGTCTTAAGCTGTTGTTAAACTCTGGATCCATCCATCTATCAATTGCTTCATTATGTCTCGACCCTGGATTCGGTAAACATTAATGCTACCCATTGAATGCTACGATATAGATATTGGGATCAGTTTAAGTACCTTTATATCGAATGACTGACCGCAATTGGTATCATGTTTTTAAAAAAAACAGTTAAAACTCTACTTGCTATCAAGCTCTTAGCATAATGTGCTGACTATTGACATTGTGTATGTGTGTAAAGCATCCTAGAAATAGCGTGCTACTGACGATGCTCTAGAAATTGTCGTAATTACAATTTCAATATTCTCACTTTCCATGTTGTTTAACTTCATTATGCTATGGGATCACTGAGACCTGCTGAAACTAATTTCCTTCGACGTTGACGTCAAAGGCCTTTGTAGCCTTAAGACGTCGTTAAACTCGGGATCCATCCATCTGCTAAGCACTCCATGCCACCAAGATCTCATAGGGTTAGCTCGGTACTGGGCATCGAAGAGCTCCGCAAAATATTGGATTGTTTGAAATTCGTAATTTGTTTCAAAATATCATTTTTGCGGCTGCCATTGCCTTTGACGTCAATTCCACCTTTAAGAAAATCAATTAACTTTTAGTAGCTTCTGTTTAAAGTCGCCTTACCTTATTCATTTTGGCATTGGTCATGCCCGAAATAAGTCACTGTTGAGGATTCTTATGAATGCTATGAAGACAATGATGTACCCGGTAGAATCATTGTTTGAACTGTGTTTCCTTTTTAACGACTAGCTGTGTGGTAACAAAGACCATTAGCGTCGCCCTCCTCCTTTACCAGGCTTGGGACTGGCACTGTTAGAAAGCGAACAGTGGCATTGTTTGAACGAGAATGAGAAGTTTAGTTATAAGGTCAGTGATAGTCAATATTAAGGTGTCTAAATTAAATCTAATAATAATGAAAGAAATCCAATCAACTACACACCTCTTTTAAGTCTGATATTTACCGTATAAGAATAGAAAAAACAAGCGACGCTGTAGTTCTCGTAAAAGTTTTTATTGACCGATCTCAAAGTTTAGACAGATAATTAGCGTTCAATAATTAAAGTAAATTGAACAAAAATGGTAATTACTATAACGTGGGAAATAAACGATTTAAAGGTGTCTAAAATGAGATTATTATTATTCATAGTTTTATATTTTTATTATTCGTAGCCTTAACGTGTTCGACCACATCTTGCGGCCACAATGCCGTTTACGTCGACCTTGCGTTACATGTTACATACAGTACTGAAATGCGTTCTTAAACTTGCTTCTTTACCTGTATTATCGGTCCTTTTTTGGATTGAGAAGAGATTTTATTATGCCTTCGTTTTTAGGCGTCGCGTCTCAAAGTCCAGGTTTATCAGATGGCGGATCGGATCCTGTTGAATTTAACAGTTACTGTAATGTAACGATTGATCTTTGGAACCTCATCAGCGGACTCCATGTAACAACCTCGGGCATATTGCTGAGGCACACTAGGCTCTGTCACGAATCTGTAGAATTTGCTATATGATCGGTGAGAACTGTTCAAAACAATACATTAGACACCTGTTTTAACGCTACTTTTCGCCCTATAAGTTGAAGTAACAGACAGTATGAGATGAAGTGTATAGGTTAGTAATGTTAAGATAATAAATAAAGGTAAAATTTTGTAAATGGATATTTTAGGTTTTTTTTTTTTTGTGAATGGTTTTGTGTCTTACTCAAATCTGTAAATATTTGATTGGTCTTTTATAAATACATTGTTATTATGCAATTACATGTATATACTGTGTTGCAATGTAAAAGAGTACTATTAACAATTATAATACATGTATGCTTTATTGGTTAATGGAATTTTTATTTATTTTATTTTATTTTTAATTTTTATTATGTGTGTGTTAGATACATGAACTATTTAAAAGAGTTACCTTGTTACCTTGTGCTGTCAGTTCCTGGAACTCTAGCGACCTTCATGATCAAGCCTCTCCATTTCCTTCTGTCCGCCGTCGCATCTCTCAGTTCTGCCAAATTCATTCCAGTTGTTTCATGTATCTCGTCCATCCACTTTTTCCTTGGTCGTCCTTGTTTTCTCCTTCCCTCTCCATATGCTAACATCATTTCCTTTTCCAATCCATCTGATCGCATGACATGACCAAAGAACCTCAACTTTGCTCTTAGCACTGTTTGTTGTAGTGTCTCTTCATTCTCAATTCCGATACTCATGCGCACCCAATCGTTGGTCCTTTTCTCTTTCCATGATATTCTCTGCATCTTCCTCCATATCCACATTTCGCATGCGTTAATCTTTTTTTTTATTTTCTTGGTCATTGTCCATGTCTCACTGCCGTATGTTACTGTTGGTATGATCAGAGCCTTCACCAATCTTTTTTCGTGTCTATACTCACATGTTTGTCCTTCCATATTTTTTCCAGACCATTCATTGCAGTTTTTCCTATCGCTACTCTACGATTTATTTCCATATCACACTTTCCCTCTTTTTCTATTACTGATCCCAAAAACGTGAAGCTAGTTACCGTTTCTATTTCCTCTCCATCTACTACAAAACTGTCCTCCTCCTCTGTTGTCATGATCTTTGTCTTCTTTATATTGAAGTAGAGTCCTGCTTTCTCACTTTCACTCTTGAGCCTTCTTATTAGTTCTACCAAATCGGTTTTTTTACCCGCCAATAGTGTTGTATCGTCAGCGTATCTCAGATTGTTTATTGTTCTTCCCGCTATCTTTATTCCTTCCATAGCCTCATCCATTCCCGCCTGCCTCATTATCCTTTCAGCATACATATTAAATAGGAAAGGAGACAGAATGCATCCTTGCCGCACTCCCTTCCTAATCCTGAATCTGTCAGTATCTCCATATTCAGTCCTTATCACCGCTATCTGATCTTCGTACAGACCCCTAAGAAGTTGTATCAAGTGTTTCGGTATTCCCATTTCTCCCAAGGTTTTCCACATCAATTCATGATTAATGCAGTCAAACGCTTTGCTATAATCAATGAAGCATATGTATACTTTCTGTCCAAACTCCCTTTGTCTCTCCATTATCCACCTCATATTGGCAATATGATCACGTGTTCCACGAAATTTCCTAAATCCTGCTTGACTATCAGGAAGCTCTCTCTCTATTGTACTCTCCATTCTTTTATGTATTATTTTGAGTAATATTTTGCTTATGTGTGATATCATTGCTATTGTCCTGTAATTTTCACACTCTTTTGCGTCTCCTTTTTTAAATAAAGGGATAAAGACTGAACTTTTCCAATCTTCTGGCCACTTTCCAGTTTTCCATATGTTATTACAAATTTTTGTTATTGTCTTTGTCATCACGCCATCCCCAGCTTTTACCATTTCTATTGGTATCCCGTCTTGACCCGGGGCCTTATTATCTTTCAATTGTTTAATAGCCCATTCTACCTCTGCTTCCATGATTTCCGGTTCATTTTCATACTCTGTTACATCTGTTTTTTCTACCTTTACTCTTTTATCTTCGTTGTACAACTCTTCTGTGTATTCCTTCCATCTTTTCTTCATTCCTTCTTCATCCGCAATTATGTGTCCATCACCTGCTTTCAGCGACCCCATTTTTGGTGTGTTTTTTCTCGTTATTTCCCTCACTTTTGAAAACATAGTTTTAGTTCTTCCTTTTCTTCCCTCCTCCTCCATTTCCTTGCATAATTCATTTAGATGTTTTTCTTTGTCCATGCGCGCTTGTTTTTGGAATGCGCTGTTCAGTTTTCTTATCTTATCTTTATCTCCTTCTCTTTTTGCTTCCCTTCTGCATATGGCTATGTTAATAGCTTCTTTCGATAGCCAAGGAGTTGTTTTAGTTTTTCTTTTCTTCGGAATATATTTCTCCGCAGTTTCTAAGATCACTTCCTTTGTCTTTTCCCATAAATTGTTCTCAACCTCCTCTGTTTCTGCATCGTCCCTCTCCAATATTTCAAATCTATTCCTTATTTCTACTCTGTATTCCTGTGATATTTCCTTGCAGTCGTATGTGATCAATCTTTCTCCTTTTTTTAATTTTTTTAGTTTCGTTTGCACTGTTGCTACTAGTAGTTCATGATCGGTTCCACAGTCAGCGCCTGGTTTTGTTCTAACATCTCTTATCGTGCTATTCCATCTTTTATTTATCAGTATGTAATCAATCTGGTTCCTGTGTTTTCCATCTGGTGACGTCCACGTATACAACCTTCTTTTTGGCTGTTCAAACCATGTATTCATTATTCTCAGGCTGTTTCCTTCGCAAAAATCCACTAATCTCTCTCCTGCATCATTTTGCTCTCCCAACCCATGACCTCCTAACGTGTCTCCCCCTCCTCCATTATATTTTCCCACCTTCGCATTAAAGTCACCAATGACCATTACTACATCTCCTTTAGGAGTTTTATCAATTACACTTTGTAATTCATAATAAAAACTTTCATGCTCTTCCTCAATCGCCATTGACGTTGGTGCATATATTTGTATAATTGTTATATTAACTTTCTATCCTCGAAATCTAAGAGCTCAAGATTCTGTCACTCACTGTATCATCGCGCTTTCCCATTATTGAATAACATTTGCACTTGTTCTATCACACATAATTGCTACCCCACTTCTTCCTTTCAATTTTTTACCTGACATTATAATCCTATAACCATTCCAATTGAAATGGCCCTGAATAGCCTTTCCATCTTGTTTCACTTAACCCCAGAGAGACGATATAACATATTGCGCTAACTGGTAATCACTGAATGATATCCATCTTTCCACTCTGCATACTACGGTTCAATTCCATGTGCTTATTTTCATTTTATTTTTACAGCTCAGGATGAGTCTTTGCTTTCCAGTACGATCTGCCACTGAACCTCCTTTCGGCTTTTGTCCTGTTGCTTCATTAGACTGAATTGCTTTCAACTCTCCATTTCGCTCTTACCCAGTACTTATGTTGAGTCGCACTCCGGCCTGGGAGTCTCACCATCTGCGACTACTACTTTGTTTGAATTAGCTTGATTCATAAAGGTTTTCTTGGCATGGTAACAGGGGTGGTTTGCCATTGCCTTCCCCTGGTTTTGCCTGCCGTGCCCGTTCGTTCTCCTACCCAATTAAGGGAGGGTACTTTACTAGACACATAAGACAGTATACTTGCTGGTTAAGGAGCATTTTTATTATAGGGTTTCATTTAGGTCGAGAAAGAGAGGAAAAGAAGGACCTTAATAAATTATAATACATGGTTTTTGTTAGTCAATGAAATTTGTCAGTACATAACAATCACAGACAGTATGAGATGAACTACTTTATGTTGCAAAAATATTGAAAGTCTTAAATTGTAGCACTCCGTTTGACGCATCGAAATCGTGTAACTGGATGCTATAAGCATTTGATTCTGAAAGATTGTATATCATCAGTAGAATGTCGTCAACAATAGCCGTTGATGTCATAAGAAGACGTTAAACTTAGCCCTAAATGAAAGCAGGATGAATACGAGATATATAGGACATACAATATCTTCGTTCTTGCGTCTTATGAGATGAAATATTTTATGCTGCAAAAACCATTAATATTAATCCGATATTAATAGCTCTGTTTCGACACCTTTAATGGTGTTGTTTCGGATGCTATAAGTTTCTTGTTCTGATTGTATTGTATATTTTCTGTATAACCGTTCAAAAATGTTTCCAATTGATGTCATAAGATGACGTTAAACTACGGACAAATAAATAAAATGAGATGAACTACTTTATGTTGCAAAAATATTAAATATTAGTGAAATTGTAAAGATCTGTTTCGACACCTTTAATGGTGTCGTTCGGATGCCATAAGTTTCTGGTTCTGACTGTATTGTATATTTTCCGTATTGTCGTCAACGGCCTTTGATGTCATAAGATGACGTTAAAATTGCGGTTAAAAATAAATTGTTTATTGGCTCATAACCTAGCTGCGATTTTTATTATAGTGTGTTAGAATCATGAACAGTTTAAAAGAGTACTTTGTAAATTTCTAATAATAATTATTATGGTTCAATTGCTGTATAATAACATTGTTTAATCTGCATGAAATCTTTTTGTCAGGATATAGAAATTATAGACAGAGTGAGTTGAACTACTTTAAGTTGTAAAATGTTGAATATTAGTGAAAGCGTAAAGCAACGTTTCTACACATATAATGGTGTCATTTGGACGCTATAAGTTTCTTATACTCATTGAATTGTACCTTTTCTGTATTGTCGTCAACGGCCTTTGATGTCATTAGACGACGTTAATCTTTGGATTAATAATAATAAAATGCAAAAACAGTCTAAATTGTTTACACACCTTTTTAACTGTCATATTCGCCCAATAAGTAAAAGCACAAGTAAAATACTGTATTCCAGCTACGACAATTGCATAAAATTTAGTATACACATTCAAATAACGAAGCAGAAAGTCAGCATGGTCTTTTAGACTGTTCGGGTATTCGTCATCTTAAACTCCATACAAATTATTACAAAAGCAAAGCTCAAAACACCAGTTAATCACGAACGCAGTTATCTAAGAGACTTGAAAAATAAATGTTATTAACTAACAACCTAAAAATGAATTATGTATACATATACAATTGTTTCTATTTCGGCTTCATTATATTCAAGTCATAACAGTAGTTCCAGTTTTGCAAAAGTACTGTTGCATCATGCAATCCTATATGTTCATATATGTTACAGGGAATGCGAATTTTTTAGGGTATAATATATATACCCTCTAGGCAATGTGCATATGCCCTATATATAGGATATGTGTATTTTCAAGGCATATGGTTATCTAACCCCAATAATAACCCAAACAACCGAACCTTCAAACCTTAGTCCCAACCCCCAACCCTAACCCCTAACACTAACCTTCTAACCCTAACCTAACCATACGTCTTCAGTGCATATTCCTTCACTCGCAATTGCTCATGCGCTTCGGCGTGAAACTCCGACTCAGCGTCCGCGCAGTAGTCGGGAGCGCCTCTGAATGGGAAATCTGGTAGGGGCGCTATAACAAGTGTTCAAATACAATACAATACAATACAATACAATATACATGTACATAATTATACAATGAAAATACATATGCTCTGAATTTTCAGGGGCTAGGGTAGCGCTTTATAAATTGCCAAATACAATAGCGACGATGAACAGCGTCGCCTTCCTTTTTTATCTATACTTGTGCCTGGCACTACCAAAGTACGGGTCGCTGACCTTAATAGAAATTTTGAATCGTCCTTACCGAGAGTTTTATATTATTGCAATCGGATGGGCTGATCAAATATTTATAATGTACAAAATAATTGATTTAAAGGTGTCTAAATTGAGCCTAATATAATTCTATGCAATAATATTATAAGCACCGCGTACTACCGATCTTAGATTCCGCTTATACATCTTACAACTACTGTTCCCAGTATTATTTATTCAATTTTTGTGGCATCGCGGGCTCATTCTGAGGAATGATTGCTCCAGTAAACATATTGTAGGTCAATATCAACGACATTGACCGCTTATAATAATAAATAATAATTATAATAATAATAATCTTCGTTTATTTCAAACTGACAAGTACGCAGTATGATTACAAGTCAAAGTATGGGCGGGTGATCCCATGTTATTACAGAAGTCGAATTTAACTGTATGGCAGCCATGTAAGGCGCCCATCCGTCCTACTAATCATTTTGCCAACGCCATCTGTATATTTATTTATTTATTTATTTATTTATATAGCGCAGAAGATTTTCAAATCGGAAATTCCTTTAAATCGATTTTACTCCACCTTTTCAGAAGAAGTTTCTTCAAGAAACACACGCCACTCTAAGCGTATTGTACAGCCATCTCCTCATGCCTTACCACGGAGAAACTCTTCTGAAATAAATTATTTCATCTCAAATTCTAGCTGGTTAACCACATCCTCCTTTGCTTTTCTCGAATCATATTTCGTCACTCGTGTTTTATTAATGTTTGAATACAATAAAAATATTGTATTTACAGAAAAGTGTGTTTCAGATCCGATAAATCAGGCAAACTTATATTTACTTATATGCTATTATGATCGGTTTCAACACCTTTATATTGATTATTCTACAACCATATATATTCTAGTTTCCTCTCCTGTCCTCGGTTTCTCACAGCAACCTTTCCGTTGATAATTCCAACCATTCGCCCACATTGTCCATCCATCTCTTCCTTGGTTTCCCTCTTGCTCCCGGTACCGTTCCTTATCTAAAAGGATATAATTTAAGCGTTTGCAGTAGTACAGTAGCGACTGGAATCCAATTATAGTTAAACACTGAACACTAGTAACGTTTTACGACCACGCTTAAACACCTTTACATCGGGCCTTTACGACGCTATAAATAACCAATTTTCATAATTTTCATTGCGCTGCCTGTTAGAAAGGATCGAAAAGAACGATCAAAACCATCTTTGTTACAAAACAGTAACTAACCAATCAACAAGTATTTATAGTTGAATATGCTACATGCAAATAATGTGGTTTATGCTACGCTGAAAACTATTGACGTAAGCAGACTTTGATGCGACAAGATGTCGCTACCTGTTGAATTCTATCGCCAGCCACTACATATCGCTAAACACTGAATACTAGTAATATGATAAGGCTCTGGTTAAACACCTTTTAATCGTGTCTTTACGATGCTATAAATATCAAATTATTCGGTCTATTTCTAACAATGCGAACAACATTTCTATTCGATGTCAACGGCCTTTCATGCTTTAGAGTATAGAAGAAAATTAACAACAGTCTCTTAAACTGGCCGGAGGAAGCCATGCGGATGAAGTTTAAGCGACTTAATTTTCTTATCCTTGGCATATGATGATGGATATTCAGTCCTACCTCGGCGTTTCATCTTTCACCTGCAGTGTACAGCCAGTGTACTAATTATTGCTGTGCTGGCTATGGGTGCAGAGTAGCATCCTGTATCCATCCTGTATGTCGTTCCTTCTGCCTCTCAGCTTTACTCTGTCGAGAGCTATTAACAGTGACATAACTCGGCCACTGTCCGTGCTCTGGTAGCGCCAGTCTCGAGCCTGGACAAACGGAGGGCGACGTAAAGGGAACTTACAGCCATAACATGTCGTTAGACATCCGAAGCCACAGAAAGAGTTATATATTTCTCTGCTCTGGAAAGTCTACGTAATAGATAGGAAGCCGCTAGATGTCGTTACACTGGGTTTCAATATTATAGCGATCGAGCAGTTTCGACACCTTTCAGACATACATATATATTCATATTCGCAGTGATGAGTATACATGATTATATTGATCCATTGTTATTGCTACAAAGGCCTTTGACGTCGACATAAATTATTTTCAACAGATCTCACTGTTCGTGTGCCATAATTCACTTAATTCACTCCTCTTCTTTTTACGTAAAGAACAAATGACGCGAATTATTGTTTAGAGAATCAGTGGCAGTGGAGTTTATGACTCGGTGAATAAGTTGATTTTTATTAGAGATTAGACGAGAAGATATTTGCCACCGAAATTCAACTGGACCTACAAGTGTGTCTGTACGAGCTGTGGCGCAGTTTCCAACGATTGAACGAAAATTATTGTAGCGTATGTAACATTAAACGCAAGGTCAACGTCATCGTCCTGGTAGCCGCAAGATGTTGTTATACACTTTAAAGCTACGAATAATAAAAGGCTCACTTTAGACACCGTTTAATCGGTAATTTTAAACGTTATAGTAATTTCCATTACGCCCAATTACTGGTCATTAATCACGTCCTCAACGTCAAGCAAGTTTCTGCTTAGACACCTTTAAATCGTCTCACGAAGATGCTATAAATACCGAATTTTCCCTATTTTGCTAATCTTTTCTCCAATTCCGATGAGAGATCTGTTTATTGCAATATTAGGGTCACCTTTCAACGGTGACCCGTCAGAACGGCCCAGGACAAAACGGCCCCGACAAAACGGCCCCGACAATTGGGCCCCGACAAAACGGCCCCGACAAAACGGCCCCGTCAAAATGGCCTCGACAAAACAGCCCCGTCAAATCGGCCCCCGTCAAATCGGCCCCCGTCAAATCGGCCCCCGTCATATCGGCCCCCGTCAAATCGGCCCCCGTCAAATCGGCCCCCGTCATATCGGCCCCCGTCAAATCGGCCCCGTCATATCGGCCCCCGGTCATATCGGCCTCAGTCACACCGGCCCCTCACAAAATATTCCATGTCCTAAGTACTTTTAAGTTGGATTGATGAAAAGAATTATTTGCGTAAACAGAACTCGGATTGGTAAAACCGTACGGTTGTTTACGTTGCCAAATTATTTTATGTGGTCAGTTTAAAGTGGAAGTTGAATTGCTGAAAATAATGTTGGCGTTAAAATGGAAGTTGGATTTATGAAAAATAATTCGTTGCGTAAATAGAAGTTGGTTCTATGATAGTTGTCATTGAAAGCATTTATATGATTAAATACGCCAACCTTTAGCATTAGACTATGGTCCCCGCAATCCATTGCCCAGCTGAACCGTCGCTTGAGGCCTCGTAACCTCGTTTCAGTCGTTTGAGTCATTTCAACATAGTTTGTCAGCTTAAGCTTAAAAGTACTTGCAACATTGGATATTTTGTATGGGGCCGATATGACTGGGGCCGATATGACTGGGGCCGATTTGACGGGGGGCCGATTTGACTGGGGCCGATTTGACGGGGGCCGATTTGACGGGGGCCGATTTGACGGGGCCAATTTGACGGGGCTGTTTTGTCGAGGCCATTTTGACGGGGGCCGTTTTGTCGGGGCCGTTTTGTCGGGGCCCAATTGTCGGGGCCGTTTTGTCGGGGCCGATTTGTCCTGGGCCGTTCTGACGGGGTACCCCTTTCAACATTAGATAACGTTGAACACGATTAATATGAGGCCTTGCCAGCCGCAAACAAGCAGACTGACAGCATAGGATTCTTCGTTTATTGAAGCGCATAAATTAATTAATAATTAATGTAAATTAATATTAGGCAGAGGAAGTCCACCGCAAAAATTACGAGACGAAAGTAATTTACCTTCAGTCAGTCGATCATTTATAACCAAAAAGGAATGATAACAATTATAAAAGACAAAACTCTCTGAATTAAATGTAACATGTGCAGCAGCAGTGCCAGTTCCAAGATGCCGCTAAACACTATAATGCTGCGAATTTTCGTTATTAGGTTTAGTTCATGGCACCTTCAAATCGTATATTACATACCCTATAAATTGAAGATCATCGTAAACTATGATGTTGAACTCAGCCACTGCACGTATTCTGGCAGTGCCAGTCACAAGAATTGAGAAGGAAGAGGGGACGCTAGTCATCTTTTATATTACTCTCAATCTAGCTAGTTGCTAACGAGTTACTATCGAGTTACTAGCCCTCTCACCTTCCTATAGACCTCTCACGTATACCCAGTTCCGGAGACGACTTTAGACTTGTTCGATGATGCAGGTCGAGAGCGCTGTTGATTTCTGAGAGGCGCTATATAAATGTTCGGTTACACCTGCAATTACAACCTAGACCTACTTTATTACATGTGTTACTATCTAGCAGATGGATACAATAGTCAGCCGAAACACATAGCTAAACAGTGAACCCTAGTGAAATAGTAAATCTCTGCTGAGATACCTTTAAATCATCATTTAAAAGTGCTATAATAATATACAATTCAATAAGTACAAGAAATAAGCTGTATTATGCCAAAAATAATCTTTGTCGGCGGCAACGGCCTATGATGTCATAAGCTGCCGTTAAACTGAGGATCCAAGTACAAGAACTTTAGAGCGTCCGAACAACACTATTCAAGGTGTCGAAAACGGAGCTTTACAATATTATTTCACTAATATTCAATATTTTTCAATATAAAGTAGTTCATCTCATTGTCTACGATTTCCGTATCCTAACAAAGAGAATTTATGCAAATTAAATAATATTATTATACAACAATTGTTGCACATAACAAATTTACGAAGTACTCATTCAAACTGTTCATGTATCTAATACACTATAATTAAAATTTCATTAACCAACAAAGCATATAAAATTATGTAATATAATTGTTTAAAGTTTAATTTCAATAGATTCAAATTATAATCATAGAACTCTTATTGCATCACAGTAATGCAGTATTATGCAACATAGTAGATACTCTGACACAGTAACAAAACATAACCATATGTAATCTTGAAGAACCAAAGTTGAATAATAGTAATATGGCACTATAGTCGGTCCTAAATGCTGCCGCCAGATTAGTAGCACGTCTACCACGGTACTCTCACATTTCTACTTTCATGTTTGAACAACTGCACTGGCTTCCTCTCTCTGCTCGCATTAAATTCAAAATCATCATTCTAGTCTTCAAGGCACAAATGGGTCTTGCCCCAAAATATTTAGCTGATGTATTACTCCGGCCTCTTTCAGCCTCCTCCCATCGACCACTACGCTCATCAAACAGACTTGAGCTTCTAGTTCCTCGTACTAGAACAGCTATGGCTCAGTCCCGGTCCTTTACCTCAATCGGTCCCTCTCTTTGGAATGCGCTGTCTCCATCTACTCGCTCTTGAATTCTAGCTAGTAACCTCTCTTCCACCTTTTCTTTTCTCAAAACCTTTTTCTTCTCTTTGGCCTTGCGCACTGGGAGCGCCTCTGAATGGTTCACCCTATGAGAGGCGCTTTATAAATGTTTGAATACAATACAATACAATACAATACAATACAATACAATAGACATTCACTTATCACTAAGTAATATTTATAATTTTCCAACATTCAGAACAAAATACAGGAACGCTCGTAAGCTTCTATTCATATGACAAATGACACTCTTAAAAGAGGTGTGTAGTTGATTTGAAATTTTTGGTATTTTTTATGGTCGTGGATAGAGTCACGCCCGACGTGAGCCGATACCTGGGACTAGGATCACGCCCGCCTCGCAATTGGTCATTACATGTCACATGATTGTGTGTACCTGAAACGAACCGACCGATAAACATTGCCGTTTGCGGTGGAAGTTTGTTCACCGTGTTTTCTAAAGACGAAACTAACCCTAACCCTGACCCTAACCGACCCTCACGACGCCTAATCTGACCCTAAACGACCCTGACGACGCCAATTTTACCCTAAACGATCCCACGAATCCTAACCTGGGCCTAACCGGCCCTCAAGTTGTCCGCCATATCAAAATTCCACGGGAAGACAACAAGTTCACGTGACAGGCGTTAGCCAATAACGCGACGGACGTGACTGTAGTACTGGGGATCCGGTAACGCCCGGGGCGTGAACGGATCCACTACGATTTTTTATACTTGCTACTATGTGTTTTCGATGTCATTACAATTGGATGGTGTGATTTTAATATTAAACATAGCAGGCTGAGGTCGACTTGAACGGCCTTAGCAGGCACTAGGTGGCGTTGAATACTATTAATACGAAGCAATGGCGAATACAGACGCGCAGACGACTAGCATTCTTAGTTTTACGTAGAGGGAGCCACCGAAAAACTAACAAACCAGTTCATTCAAAATCCCAAAAGGAAAGAAAATGCTCTTAAAGAAACACATTATTATTATAGCAACGTATTATTTTAGGCCTAGCAATGGACAGCAGACCGCTCCTCAAAACTATTGTGTTACAGGGAATATTACTTCAACGGTCGTGGGAACCACGGAATGTCGTTGAACAAGTTTAAATAGTACGAATTATATAAGGCTTGGT
The DNA here is from genome assembly GCA_020284085.1 of Aporrectodea caliginosa. Lineage (NCBI taxonomy): Eukaryota > Metazoa > Annelida > Clitellata > Crassiclitellata > Lumbricidae > Aporrectodea > Aporrectodea caliginosa. Next base: position 198,372 of record JACEVL010000039.1, read on the forward strand.
TTAGATACCTTTAAATCGGAAGTTGCAGGAACTATATATAATTGAATTTTCGCAAAAAATTAACTTCGTTTCTTCCGATATTTTAGATCTGAATATAGGCTTGCGTACTGGACTGTGTATCGAAATGTCGGGGATTCAAACGCTCACCAGGGCAGAACATTGGTTCCAGATTTCTGCTCAACCTTGAACCTCATAGTCAACTCAACTACAATGAGTACACTCACCGCACACTGTCCGTGGGAAGATGAGATTAGAAATCAAATTTAGCGCAGTGGAGTTTATGACTCGGAAATGACTGAATAACTTGCTTTTTTATCATATCATATTAATCTCCTCCGTAATCTTGCGGTCTTCAATTGGTATCCGAGGACAACACTTCTTACACGACTCAACGCTCCTGAATAAACTGGAGCTATGCGCTTAGCTTTAAACTAACCGTGCTAACGCATAAGAAATTTTTGAACTCTCGTATTTTTTGTTTTTAAATCTGAATTTTCCTTAAACTCGCCAAAATTAGCAAAGGAATATCCGAGTATAAGCAGTCAACCCTGTTAACCCAAAATTACTCCAATAAGCTGTCGTTAAACACCAATGTGACATTTATATTTTATATCCTTTCGATTGGTTGACCAGCCTTTAGAATGGCTTCGATCCTTTCTATCTGAACGCACAAACTGTGCAGTTGTTGGCTCCTCTAGGTCCCATTGGGTCCCCGCCCCTTTTGGTGTGGCCCAGGCTCCGTCCTAGGTCCTCTTTTGTATCTTCTCTATACGGCTGATCTCTGTCCCTCTGCTGACGTCTCAGGGGCTTCTGCACCAGCTCTTTGCAGATGATGTCCAAGCTTACATCCATTCCCATCCATCAGACTCAGTCGCTACTGTACAACAGATGTGCCTAACGATAGATGTTCTTTCCTCTTGGATGGCCTCAAATAGACTTCTCCTAAATCCTTCCAAGACTCAGTTTATTTGGCTAGGTGGCCGTCGGCAACTAGATGGTATTGATTTGCTCCAGCTTACTCGGGTCTTTCCTGATATAACTTTTTCCCTAACGGTTCGTGACCTGGGCCTCGCCCTTGACCAAGAACTTAGTCTTTCTCAACATGTGAACTTGATCTGTAGAAGCTGTTACTATCAGCTTCGCCAGCTCCGAGTAGTTTCTCGCTCTCTTTCTCATGACGCACTAGTGGTTCTTGTGCATGCCTTCGTTACTAGTCGAATTGACCACTGTTGCTCGATCCTCGTTGGCCTCCCTCTTGGGGTTCTAGGGCGACTAGATCGAGTTCTGCGCTCAGCTGCTCGGCTTATTGGGCGAATTCCCAAATTCGGCTCTGTCTCTGCCTACATGCGCGATGTGCTACACTGGCTGCCTGTGGCCCAACGGATATCATACCGTATTGCTTCTTTGGTTTCACGCAGTATCCTTGGCTGTGCTCCATCTTACTTGCGCAACCTCTGCCGCCCAGTGTCCCACGTTGTAGCGCGTCGGGCGCTTCGCTCTGCGACGACGGGGCAACTCCTAGTTCCGCGAGCTCGCTTGACTGCTAGGCAGCGCCGAGCTTTCTCGGTTGCAGGCCCCTCCATCTGGAATGACCTGCCATCGGAGCTGCGCTTGCTACCTTTGATCAGTCAAACTAGGTTTTATAAATCACTCAAGTCTTTTTACTTTTGCCGTGGCTGGGCTGGGAGCGCCACTGAGTAGATTTCTTGAAGGGGCGCTATATAAATTTCCAGAATGAATGAATGAATATTAGGTTCACTTTGGACACCTTTATTACGGTTACCACTGACTTTATATAGGTTTCATTTTCGTTCAGTCATTAGTTTGACAAGAGCTGTATTATGCCAAAAACTAATCTTTGTCGGCGGCAACGGCCTATGTTGTCATAAGCTGCCGTTAAACTGTGGACACACAGTCATTAGTTTCCAGACGCATACCAGAAAGATGGAGCAGGGCGACGGCGATATCCTCTGTTATGACTCAGTGTCGTCAAACATGCAGACACAATAATATTGGAAGTTGCATTAGTAACTTAAAGGTCAGATCGACGTCAACCTAATCCACAGCGACTCTATAATGGAGTCATTGACTTATTATTCAAAAGTTTAACGACATCTTATGACGTCAATGGCCGCTGAAGTCTTTGTGACAACAAAGATCACTTACGACGCCCTCCTCCTTTCTCCAGGGTTGGGACTGGCACTGCCTTGTACTATGGCACGGTCGTTCTGTGGCGTAGTTGAGTGATTGATCGTCGTCGTCGTCGCCCTAGTTTCAGTTTAACCCCAATGTGAAAACAAAGATCATTTACGTCGCCCTCCTCTTTTATCCAGACCTGGGACTGGCATTGCTTATCTTATTCCAGAGACGTGTCTTGTAAAATGGTTTTCCGGTCAAATTCCCAATTGTCAGATGACGAAAGTTCACTCTAAAAGAAACAGACGATTGTGGTTAGAAATTTAATAATAGACAATAATATATAATAAGATATAGCATCGGGAAGAAATGATTTAAAGGTGTCGAAGAAGAACTTTCATCAGTACTAGACCTTAAAGGAAATTGTTAGCATTCTGTGTTTAACGACAGTTTAGGCTTCCAAAACCTAAAAATTATAAGGTTTTCGGATAATGGACTCCAGCGTAACAAGTAATATCAACCGCAAGATGTCGATAAACACGTTAATACTACGATTCATATTAGGCTTAGACTAAACACCTTTTAATTGATTATTGTCGACCATATAAATATCACATTACCGCAAATTCTCCAATGTGTTTGTACCTTAAGAACGGTCATCAAGAATGTTTTTAAACATTTCTTGTGTATGAAGATTGCTGCTAAATATTGTAGAATTTTCATCAGATGCCACATTACATGTATCACAGACGTAATAAACGGTATTATTTTTGTCGTTAAACAATGAACACTAATGACATTAGTTTATGTTTTGACATTCTTAAATGGTGTATTTCAGACGCTATGAATTGATTTTCACTGGACTGTATTATGTTTTAAATTGTCGTCAACGGCCTTTGATGTCATACGACAACGTTAAATCTTGGAGTAAAAAAATAATTCTCCAATGCATTGAGCAAATGTTGGAGGAGTGTTAATGTTACGCCGCTTGCGCGAAGGAGATCCACTGAGAAAACCCGACGAAGTCAACGCAAACTGTAACAAAACACTGTACATAAAAGAACTTTAAACTGAAACGTTATACTATAATGCAAACAGGTAATTTTGCATCAACGGCCATAGAAGACGCAGGTAGTCGATTAACACTTTAATGCTGAGAATTATATTAGGATTAGTCTATACACGTTTAATCGCATGTTGCAGATCCTATAATTATAAACCTCTGATTTACGTTCAGTGTTCCATGAAAAATAATTTTCCGACGTCAACAGCCTGCGTTGCCATAAGATGTCGTTAAATTCTGGATACATCCATTCAATGCTCAATGACAAGTTGTTGCATGGTTATATGTATAAAGGTGTTTTAGGTTCTTTATCCGCCTCCGTTCATGTGGTTTTTCCGTCCTATCAAAGATAACTGTATAATATAAAGAAGATATATTCTGATTCCCTTCCCTCAATTACAATACTTATGGTCCAATACTGTATAACACGCCTATAGTTTTAATTTTATCTAAACATTGCTTCAATCTAATCTTTTGGTGTCGACTTCAGCGGGATTAGCAGGCACCAGATGGCGCTGAACACTATTAGTACTCAGCCGTAGAGGATTGTTACTAGAGGGAGCCACCGAAAAATTACCAAGCCATACATTCAAAATCACAGGAGTAAAGATTCTAACAATGAAGGTACAAGGTACAGTTATGAATTATATTAGGCCTATCAGAACTAGTAGGCCTATGTGACAAGTAACGTAAGTTCAACGACCCTGTTAGCCGCAAGATGTCATTGAACATATTAATACTAGGAATTATGTTAGGCTTAATTTAGACACCTTTAAATTCGATATATCAGACGCTATATATAAATTTGAGTGTCGTAAAATCATTAATCGAACTTTGCTAACGTCTGCATGCTTTTCTTTATTGTTGCTTGATTGAATAAAATGATAAAACCATTAACAATCATAAATCGAATAAAAATCTAGTGTCATAGTCATGCGCACTTTAAATTTACAACCAAAGCTCATTCATAATTTCAGTGAAAGCCAGAATTACAGACACTTTTCTTAGTGGTACATACATGAATGAAACAAGTGACATATGATTTACAAATGCAAACAAAGATGAAAACGGACCTCTTATTCTCTGTTGTAGAAGTGATGGGGAATTTCAGTTTTATTCTTTTTCAGAGTGACTATATAAGTCAACCCATTTTCCATAACTCATCGTTCAAAGGAATCATTCAAAGGAATTGAGAAGAAGTCCGTTGTCCGTTCTCACACAACGTCCACTGTTGAAAATGGTTCTCACAAATCCAGATAAATGTTTTTTCTCTATGTGCGATTCTGTTTTCAGATGCCAAGGTATGGAGAGGCATCAGGAAGATACGACGTTAACTGATCAGCAACTAGTATGGGTTCAACCGTTCAAACTCCTCCCAAAAGAGAAAGATAATATTAACTTCACTGTTTAAGTTGCGCGCTCTTTCGGTGGAAAAGATTATTGGAGATGGAGAAGACTGGTGACCCGCCCTTATACGCCGATGTTAAGAAACTTAAGTGGCTAGGACTTCGTTTATGCATTATGGTCGCTACTCAGCAGAGAGCTACTTCTATAGCGCTTGATTTAGCCGAAGGTGAAACGTCGACTTCGCTAGGTGGCGCCGTACTTAAGTAAGCAGAGTTGCGTTCCTTTAGGATTTTTGGTGGTAATTGTCATAAATAAAGTCTTTTTTCTAAATTTCTGAATTCTGAATAATAATTATGAAAGACGCGGTTCAAATGCAATGAAAGTTACAGATATTAAGTTCTGTTCAGGGATCAAGTCAGAAGACGCGACGCTATGTTTGGACACCTTTAAATCACTTTTCAACAATGCTATAAATTCGTCAAATTCGTTCAATCAGAAATTAAAATCCATTGATGCGGTCGTCAGAATTGAGTCTATATCAGAAGTAGTAGGTCGATATATAGATATATAGCCTGCTCTATGTTATCAATAATACTTTTCCCGTTGGGATCTCTAACGTAAGTGACTCACTATTCGCTAAGATTGACATAACTCCTTCACTGACCGTAATCCCTTGGTGCCAGGTCCAAACCTGGACAAAAGGAGGGAGACGTCAAGGACTATGAAAAGAATAAGATGTCGTTGCCCACTGGAAACTACAACAAAACACCTAAATACTTTTCTTATAGGGATGATGGTTGACGATATCGCTATTAAGCCGATAGATGTCGTTAGACACTTCAAACCTAAGAAATATTATTTAGGTCGGCAACGGAATACTCAAGAACAAGCATTTCAACGCTCTGACCCTAAATGACCGCAACAGATTTCGCGAAACAATAGTGTTGACATTAAATTATATTAGGCTCAACTTGGACACCTTTATAGCGGTCAACACTGCTCTATAATGTCATTTAGGCTAAATCACAAGTTTTTTGGTCTTTGTTCCATTCATACGAATACCTAAAAGTGACTTATTTAATGCAGTCCAGACGCAAGCGTGAATGAAGGAGGAGGGCGACGGGGAACACCTCTGTTATGATTCAAAGTCGTCAAAAAGAAACAACTATAATTATATAGAACATTTGCGCGGGAATCTGAAATCATCTGCTCATGTCGATCGTCTGCTTGTGATCATAATAAGCAGAGGACAACGTGAACCGATAGGTGTCGCCTTTACCTCCGTCGGTTTCCAAAGGATTCGATTTCTTGGGTATGGCGTTTTAGGAAGAAGTGTCTTCAAGAAACGCAGTACACTCTGATCGTTTTTTCTCGAGCCATTCCTACTCATACCTTCACAGGGAGAAAACTATTCTGAAATAAATTCTTTTAAATGCGTGGTTTAAATGCGTGGTTTAAATTTGTTCCCATTGATTCAGATTTGAATAACTGCCGCTAACGGTGAAATAAAGTAGCTTATTAGAGAAGGACTGAGTTTGGACATCCTGTGTAAACAAAACACCTACGTCCCTAGCAGACAAAGGTTATCATCTTTAAAATACGATAATGATAATGACAATAATTTACAATTTTATTAGTATTCAGTGTTTAATGACGTCGAAAATTGTTGCTAAACGAAAATCACGGAAGATTTATACCTGACTACATACTAAAGAAACTTAAGGAAAATGATGTTTTTATACCATCAGGAATACATTATTTAAAGGTGTCGAAGCGGAACTGTGCAAATTTACTAGAGTTCAATGTTCAGCGACATCTGGTGGCTTACGAGGGCTAATAACGTCGACCTAATGTATTCGAAAAGTCACTTGAAATTTCGTGGAAGAATGCGCTAATAATTTAGATATTGATAATAATAATAATAACAATAATCTTTTCTTTATTAAGCGCCTGACAAACGCACTGCGCTGTACATTTACATGTTATGCAATTGAAATCATAACTACTAACAGAACAGACAGCTTGCAATACAACGGCGCTAATAGCAGCTACAAAGCATATCCGCCCTACGGGGGCTCGAACTCGGTACCTCTCGGTCTCTGTGCCAGATGTTATCCAATGCGCCACAGGCCCCCAAACCACGCCTCTAGCAGACAAAGGTTATCATCTTTAAAATACGATAATGATAATGACAATAATTTACAATTTTATTAGTATTCAGTGTTTAATGACGTCGAAAATTGTTGCTAAGCGAAAATCCCGGAAGATTTATACCTGACTACACACTTTAGATACTGGCAGATACAGAAATAGGGGTGAGAATAAATGGAACAATAGTTAACAACCTAAGATTTGCAGACGACATAGATCTGATGGCGGAAAGCGGAAGCCAACTGCAGGAACTAACGACCAGGGTACACGAAAGTAGCAAAAGATTCGGGCTTAAGATCAATGGAGAGAAGACCAAAACAATGACAATTGGTAAGGAAAAAGAAAAGATAAACATCACCCTGGAAGGAGAGGAGCTGGAACAGGTGACGGAATTTGTGTACCTGGGGGCGTAATTACGGAGGACGCGGAGTCGACAAGGGACATAAGGAAAAGAATTGGGCTGGCGTCAGCAATGTTTGGAAAGCTGAGGAAACTATGGAGATCAGGCAACATCTCAACAAGAACAAAAACCAAACTATACGAAACACTGGTGATACCGGTCCTCACGTATGGAGCAGAGTCTTGGTGCATGAAAGAGGAGGACGAGAGAAGACTCCTGGTGGCGGAGATGGGATGGCTACGAGGACTACTGAATAGATCACGAAGAGAAAAGATACGGAATGAGGTGACACGAGAAGAACTTGGACAGAAGGAAACGGTAGTGGAAAGAATAAAGAAACGAAGACTAACATGGTATGGACATGTGATCAGGATGGAGAACGGAAGAATGCCGGCAAAGGCGCTGCACGGAGAGGTGGAGGGAACAAGGAGCAGAGGACGTCAGAAGAAGAGATGGATAGATAACGTACTGGAGGACATAGAAGACAGAGGATGGGACTTAAGAAGGGCAATAGAACTCGCAAGAGACCGACCGAAATGGAGAAGTTTTGTTAGAGCCTCATCGTCAGCGAATACTTGACGGAGGAGAAAGAAAGAAAGAAAGAAGACACACTTTAGAAACTTAACGAAAGTGACTGTTTTATGCCTTCAGTAAGATTTTATTTAAAGGTGTCGAAACTGTGCAAATTTACTACCGTTCAGGTTTCAGCGACATCTGGTGGCTTACGAGGTCTAATAACGTCAACATTATGTTTTAAAAAGTCATTTGAAATTTCGTGGAAGGATGTGCTAATAATTTAGAGATTGAACGAAAATAAGATTTTAGCAGCTTTGGAAGGTGTGTGTGTCCACAGTTTAACGGCGGCTTATGACAACACAGGCCGTTGACGCCGACGAAGATTAGTTTTGGAATATTACAGCTCTAATAAGGACACCATTTAAGGTGTATACATACTAGTACCATTAGGTAAGTAAGTAAGTAAGTAAGTAAGTTAGTAAGTAAGTAAGTAAGTAAGTAAGTATGTAATTAAGTATATCTTTTATTTTACCAATTGCTAACCACACTTTGGTTTTCATACTACGATGGCCTAAAGTCTCTCATTTTCTGCGCTAATTAAAATTTTTAATCGTTGAAGTTCATTCTTGGACAACTTTTTAGAGGTTTTATTAAACTGTTCGATCGAATCATTAGCCGTAAGATGTCGTTTGAGACTGAAAACTAGACACCTTTAAATTGAGTCCTTGAGAGTCTATAAATACCTGATTTGTTGCATCGGTTTAAATGGTAATTTACAGCGAGTAGGCCCTATTATTTTTAACTGTTGACGCCGACGGCCTTTATTCCGTAGGCGGTTATTAAACTGTGGTTCTTACGATGAGATATAATATTAAATAGGGTCCAAACGCGTGCAGTGTTCGGTCATCAACAATTGAAACTAAGGAGGGACCCACTTACCGTTGCAGACGTTCGTCTGTTGAAGCATCAGGAACCGGTGTCGATTAGTCATCGATTATTACCCACATCAAGGCAAAGATCTCTCAGCGATTTATTCGATCTGAATTGTAATCTCCCCATTATACAGCGTCCAAAAAGCGAGGTCGTGGCAACCAACAAATTCGCAGGAGCTCAGTCAAAACAAAATCGATAGACTGGCAAGGTCAAGGTCAAAGTAAAGCAGTGCTAATCATTTTCGTAATAATGATAATGATGATAATAATAATAATATCTTTTCTTTAATAAAGCGCCGGACAAACGCACTGCGCTGTATATTTACATGTTATGACAATTAAACAATGACACAAGCTCATCACATTCTAGACAAAATAATATGTCAATATTGTTTAGGGCAACGATCGAAATCAACGCCGTGACAGTCGCAAGATGTCGATGAACACTATAATACTACGATTAATAATTGGTTCAGTTTGGACACCTCTAAATCAGATGTTTCAGGTGCTGTATATATACATTTGGCTCACGAAAGCTGTAATATGCCAAAAAATCTTTGTCGGCGGAAGCGGCCTATGTTGTCATAAGCTGCCGTTAAACTGTGGATCCAGCATCCAGACTCTAATGTAGTTCCGCTGGCTCCGCGTTCCTCTGCTTTCCGTCGAAAGATACTTACTATTTATTAAGACTGACATTTCTACACTGTCCGTGCACTGGTAGTGCCAGTCCCAAGCTTGGTCAAAAAAGAGGGGGAACTGACAGCTATAAGATGTCGTTTCACAAAGAAAGCTACAAGGAAAAGTTACATCGTTTTCTTTTAGGGTAAGTCGGCGTAGTAGTTTGGGAAGACGTTAGATTCATTCATTCATTCATTCATTACGAAGTTTTATATAGCGCCACTTCAAGGTTACTACTCAGGAGCGCTCCCGACCACAGCACGGCTGAAAAGGACAGTTTTGAGGCAAGTATGGAAAGATTCAGAGTGTCGATAGACGCTTTTATTCTGCGAAATATATTAGCAATTATGTGATTTGGTAAGTTGCTGTTTTACGACTCTGTGTCACGACAAAGATTATTAGCGTCGCCCTCCTCCTTTCTCAAGGCTTTGGCCTGCCACTACCACGGGTAGGGCAGTGGTGGATCAGTGTAGTATTCTTTGGTCTTGAGAATTGCACAAAATGTTTCTTCAATTAGCTGCCAACAGTCTGATCCTGGTGGTTTCTTCAGCCGCTAGATGTAGTTAAGAACATTAATTCTATGATTCGTATCGGGTTCAGCTTAGACACCTTTAAAACGCTTATTTCAGAAGCTATGTATGTCGCATTTTCGCTCAACTTTTCCGATCATCCTTGTCGCCGTTTGGTTTTCAAGTCCTGGGACGCAGCTCAATAAAGCTTGAGAGAACCGCAGTGTCGTTAGCGCACAAATTCTACTATTTGTATCAAGCACGGTTTAGACACCTTTAAACCTCTAACATCCGACGCTATATATAACGCATTCTCGTTCAAAGTTTCCGATTAATCCAATAACTCCGTAGAAGTCTTCAAACACAACTTAACAATAATATTTTTAGACAGCCGCAAGATGTCTTTAAACATGACTTGTCATAGTACTAATATAATAGTCAGAGGACGGATTAAATGACTGTAGTAGCCTACATAGGATCGACGTCAACGACATTAATATTAATTATTATTGCGAGCAATTGGTGTGGATGGCGATCAGTTTAGAAATCTTTGACCTTATAATTATACACAGTCACAACTTCAAGGCATTTCTTCACTTAGCCATCAACGGCCCCTGATTGCTGACGGTTTCTTCAGCCGCCTCGTCGTTACCTGTTTGCATATAATTATTGTTTAATCCTTCCATTTTTAAGTTGTCGCGTAAGTTTATCGATTCATCAACTCCGCTTAATATTAATAATGCTAAGTCTTCGCGTATGAACCTGAACTTGCCTCACATTTATAATAATATGTCGTTGACGTCAATCCTACGTGACGATGCCTAATACTACAGTCACGTGACCCATCCTCTGATGTATTAGTTCAATGACGCGTTTAACGACATCTGGCGATTGTTGAAAAATCTAATTATTCAGTTTTGTTTGAAGATTGCTAGGATTTTATCGGAATCCTTGAACCAGAATGCGAAATATATAGCATTTGACGCAAGAGGTTTAAAGGTGTCTTAACCGAACATGTTGCAAATCATATAATTTGTGAGCTTAACGACGCTGGAGGCTAAATAAAGAAAACTCTGCACAGTCTCACTGATTGTATAAGTATATACGCTTTGCAGTAATTACCGCACCTTTGTGAGTAACGAGAATGCGCTATATTGAGTGTTCTCACACCTAAATCTTATAATATAAGGCGAAGTCTGTTTACGTTTTCCTTCCGTTTGTTTGTTTGTTTGTATGTTTGTTTGTCCGCATCTAAAGGCTCCGAAACGGAACGCTTTAGCGATTTACAAAATTTTACAAAACATTATTACGCCACGTCATGATCAACGCGACTATTTTCAGCTCGCAATTTTATTTAAACGCCGATATATGGACATTTTAAATTATTTCCAACTGTTTCGACGAGGCTATTTTAATTATACAGGCCATAGTATGGCCATTTGTTCACGTCACGCATGCTAATTATGTAATCTTACGTCACGCGGCCTTAATTTTCAAATCAGGCGCTTTCATTAAAAGACGCGGGTCGCTCCGAAAAATTACAATCGCAATAACGGCCGAACTTCGTCTATTATAACTATTTAGCCCGGGGAACAAATAATAGCCTACGTCTATAATAGAAAATAGGTTATAGAAAAACGACCGAGCTTAGTCTATTATAATTATTTAGCCCGGGGAACAAATAATAAGCCTATATAAGGTAGAGATAACCCGTGCAGTACACGGGCAAAGCAACTACTATCACCTCTAAATATCGTTTCCGTTCAGATATAGGCCTATGGACATGTTCTTAAATATTTGAAGCCCATCATCAAATATAGTAATTAAGTAAGTAAGTAGCCTTTATTTGTAGCCGTTACATATTACGCCTGGGAAAAACCCGGGCGAACGCCGGGTAAAAACTGCTAGTACATTATACGCCTAAGTCTTCTATACTGATCGCTGCAATATTTCGCAGGCCTAAATTGTCCAACGACATCTAGCGGTTTCCTAGGATTACGTCGACTTTCCTAGAAGAAAAGTATTTAACTCTTTGTTATAGTTTCCGGTGAGTAGAGACATTCTTATGGCTGCCAGATCCCTTGACTTCGCCCTAGTTTTTTGACTGTACATTGACACTTTCGACTCGAATTCATTCATTCATTCATTCATTCCAAAGATTTATATAGCGCCCCTTCAAGGTTACTACTCAGGAGCGCTCCCGACCCAATCACGGCTGAAAAGGATGGTTTTAAGGCTAGAATAAAACGCATCTAAATGAACTCTAGGAATAAGGCGTAATATTAATGGCCACGCCTCAAGTTATTTCTTTAGACATCGGGGAGTTCTGTAAAGACGCTATACTAATGTTCAACTATATGCATACATGCATACATACACGTATGCACACATAAAAACATTCGCAAATTTGCATACATACATACATACATTGTATTGTTTTGTATTGTATTGTATTTGAACGTCTTGTTATAGCGCCCCTACCAGATTTCCCATTCAGAGGCGCTCCCGACTACTGCGCGACTACTGCGCTCCCGACTACTGCGCGAACGCTGAATCGGAGTCAGATCGAAATAGCTCTACGTGCGATTTTCACGGATGTGCTCGATGTCGTGGGAGACGGTAGCCAGTTGGTTTTGCTGCTGTTGAGTTAGAAAAATCTATAACAAAGTCGGTGAACTGCGTATTAGCCCAGTGCTCTTGTTTAGCCTACTGAAAATCATGTGTGTTTAGTGCCAATAGATTGGTCTACACGTAGCATTGATTTTGGATGAGATCGATATTGTCGCGTTTCAGAAGAAATCAAATTCATCGTATTATAATATTATGTGTAATATATATATATACACATATATAAATTATATAATCTATATATTTCACATCGACGCAATCACACAAGCACAGACACACACAGACACACACACACACACACAGACACAGACACACACACACACACACATACACAAACACACATTTCATTTTTTTTTTCATTTCATTTTATTTATTGAAACCTTTGCGAACCAATATACAAGCATAAACACAGCAAATCAATATAATGCAAACAATAGACAAACATAAACTCAGCAAAGAAAACAAATCATTGGAACGCAGGCAACAACGGGGTCCCAGAAGGGATAAGAATCCCGCTTAGAGGAGGGACCCCAATTACCAGGTAGTAAATAGGGACGGAACAGATAACTTAAAGTACGTGTCTTAAAACAGACTACAAAACTTAAACTTGCAAAGGGAACAATATTAGTTCAAAACATATGACTCTTAACTACTAAACTTAACTACTACTTAACTACTGACAACTATTTAACCCAATAGAGTGTTTAATTTAGTTCTCATTGATTAAATATGATCGCAGCATTTTTTAAATATGTGTAAATTTGGTGCCTGTTTAATATTTAGAGGAAGCGAGTTCCAGATTGCGGGACCCATAAATCTGATGGAGAATCTACGAGAGTTAGAATGTGCCTGTACGCTACGATACGATCTAGAGTTTCTAGTATAATATGGATGTATGTCGGAGCCTTGTTGGAAAAAGCACCGGTAAACGTTCGGTAGGAGGTTGTGGTCAAAGCGATAGAAGAAATCACACACCTGAAGCTTATTAATCTGACAAAACCTAAGAATCTGGAGGTCTGCAAATAATGGGCCAGTATGCGAGCCACGGGGAGCCCTAGCAATTATTCGCACCGCTCTCTTCTGCAGTAGTACTAATTTATTTAATCTTGAGGTATAGTTAGAGGCCCATACTAAATTGCAATACGTGAAGTAAGGGTATACTAACGAGTAATAAAGTTGAGATCGAATACATTTTGGAAGCAGATGAGATGCTCTGGACAGGATGCCAACATTTTTTGCTATTTTTGCAGAAATAAATTTAATGTGGTCAGTCCAGGTTAAATGCTGATCAACGTATACGCCGAGGAACTTTGTCGAAACGACCTGGGATAAAGCTAACCCGTTAATTGACAATACGATCGAGCCACTTGGGGGAGATTTCTTTTTATTGGATTTAAATAGGATGAAAGATGTTTTTTCTAAATTTAAAGATAGTTTATTTGCAGCAAACCATTCAGCAACCAACTGAAGTTCCGCATTAACAATTTTCGTTAGAGTCAAATACGAAGTATGGGAATAGAAAGCGTTTGTGTCGTCCGCAAACAAAATAAACGTTAAAATGGAGGATGAATTGGGTAGATCGTTTATAAAAAGAAGAAAAAGGAGGGGTCCTAGATTTGAGCCCTGCGGGACTCCATGCTTGACAAGACGCAGATCGGACAGTGTGCCGTTACAAGAAACACATTGATAACGATTTTCAAAATAACTTCTAAACCAATCAAGCTGCGTGCCTCTGATACCGTAATTAGCTAATTTATTAAGGAGAATATTATGATTAACGGTATCAAAGGCCTTAGCCAAGTCAAAGAATATACCGATAGAATATTCATTATTTTCAAAGGCTTGAGTTATTTTGTCATGCATACTTGTTAAAGGCATCAGAGGGGAGCGGCCCGACTGAAATCCGTGTTGGGAGTGGAAAAGAATATGCGACTTGTCAATGAATTTACCGAGCCTGTCGTACATGACTTTCTCATAAAACTTTGAAAAGAAAGGAAGAATGGATATAGGCCGGTAATTTGCTGGATTATCACTTTCACCCTTCTTAAATATAGGGACAACCTTGGCGATTTTTATGGCCTGAGGGACTATTCCATAGTTCAATGAGCAGTTAATAATTTCAGCTAATTGGGGGGCTATTACAGCTATATGGGGATTAGCAATAGCTGGATCAATTCCATCTACCCCGCTACTATGAGTTAAGCGCAGAGAACGACTTAGATTTATAATTTCTTCCGATGTAGTTGGAATAAGCCCAAAAGAATTAAATGAGGGAGAGCTCAAATATTGCGTAAAGGAGTGGGGCGAATTTGGCATTTTTTCAGCGAGAGAATGGGCTATATCAGCAAAATATCTATTAAATTCATTTGCCATATCCACTGGAGTTTCATTCTTACTTCCATTAATTTTCAGTGACGTAATCTTATTATCTCGTTCCCCTAACTTTATAATAGAACGGATGAGATTCCATGTTCTTTTTAAATTATGACAATTTTTACTAAATTCATACTCATAGTAGTTTCTTTCAGCGGCTAGTCTAATCGCTCTAAATTTATTCCTATATTTAGTAAATTTTCTTTTATTAGCAGAGGTAGGTTTTTTTACACACACACACACACACACACACACACATACTCGCATCTGCTACCTTAAACGGACATTCCATGTGGGCACAATCCATGGTTCCAAAATATACCTTAAAGTACACAAGTGCATATGGGGACAAAGAACTACTTTTACACACATCTAATTAATATTCATTACTGTGTTCCACACTGAGTATCGTCTCCACATGGATGACTTATGGGGTCAAGAGTGTGTGTGCATGAACGGTGGTAAAATATACCTTAGCGAAACCGGTGCATATGCAATACAATACAATACAATACAATAGAGCCAGGATGACATCACATGATTATAGCCTATCATCTACCCACAGATCCGCTTGCATCCTTTGGAAGGCGTGTTGCGGGCGGCTGCTCGCTTAATTGGTGGTGTACCTAAGTTTGGCCACATCTCTGCCTTTATGCGCGATGTCCTCCACTGGCTCCCGGTCCAGCAGCGCAAAATTTCAATAATTAATAATAATAATCTTTTATTTATTGAAGCGCCTGACAAACGCTCTGCGCTGTACATTTACATGTTATGCAATTTAAATCTTAACTACTAACAGAACACACAGCCTGCAATACAACGGCGCTAATAGCAGCCTACAAAGCACGTCCGCCCTACGGGGCTCGAACTCGGTACCTCTCTCTCTCTCTCTACGCCAGATGTTATCCAATGTGCTATCGGGCCCTGACTTTGCTTATGTCAACCCTGGTACAGATCATCGCATGGATGCGTGTGGTGACCGCGTGAGTAGAGAGCGAGTGACGGATGGTCTGGAGGTGACGTAGGTGATAAAGGCATTTACAACAGTTACGCTTGACATGATCAAAAAGTAATTGGCAGCTGTATTATGCAATACAACGATTGCTAGAAAGCGATTCAAAATAATTACACACCTCTTTTAGCTTTGGTATTTGTTCTATAAGTACAAGCATCAGGAATGTCCACAGACTTAAAGACTTAAAGAGCTGTAGTATGCCAAAAACTAATCTTTGTCGGCGGAAACGGCCTATGTTGTCATAAACTGCCGTTAAACTCTGGATCCATCCGTCCACAGATAGATAACCAGCGCGCCGAGCTCTGACAAAGGACCTTCTCCAGCCGACAACGTTGTTCTGCATTGGTGAGACCCCACCATGCAGGTATGGCGTAAACCAGTTTTTGAACCAATGTAGCCCGAGCAATCACTTGCAGAGCACACGCTGGAAGTCCGTGAAACCTGAGAATGCGGAGCGCATGAAAGGTTCCCATGCACTTGGCCAAGATATCTGCTACATGTGTTGCGACTTTTAGGTTGGCTTGGATAGTGACACCTAAAATCTTGACTGCCGACGACACCCTGCTAACATCCTTTAGCGTTTCAGGGAGCATGACACCGCGTCGAAGGGGAATTATCATCTCTCTGGTCTTGCATCGATTTAGCTTGAGGTTGTTAGATGTTAGGTTGTCACGAAAGCTGAATTTGAATCGTGCCTCTACGATGGTAAAAAATTCTTGTCATTATTTTATTATTAGTTTATTAGTCCAAAGTTTAAGGTCGTCATATGATATCAAAGGCCGTTGACGACAGTTCATAAATACATTGTAAAGAAAACTAAACTTATAGCGTCTGAGTGACACCCTTCGAAGGTGTCAAGTTGTGCGTTTGCTAGTACTTCTCAATAAAGAATATTCTTATTTACTTACTTACTTAAAACAGAGCCTTACATTAACACTAATAAAATTATCCGTTGTTTCACGAATCACGACATACAATATAATACATGTGACACAGCCTATGATACACGTAGTAGTTGGGACAGAATCTGGTTAATTGAACGAAATTATTAATTTATAGCATCGTAAGAACACGATTTAAAGGTGTTTAAGTGGAGCCTTGCAATATTACTAGTGCTCAGCGTTTAACGATTTTTTGTGGCTGGTGTTTGGATCCAGCAGTTCAGCGACAACTTAAGCCACTAAAGAGTAGTTACTACGATTAGAAAATTGAGTTTTCATTGTCATGTCATGTCATGTCACATCATCATCAAGATGTTGTTAATTATTTTAATGCTATGAATAATTATACCTGCTTCTCGCTTGAACACCTTTAATTTTATTATTTCACATCCTATAAATAATCCTCATATTCATCCAATTGCTAATTTTATACTTAGTTACTTTTCTATGTCATGTCATGTCATGTCACATCGCCATCTTCGCTTCGCGATGGTTGGCTACATGAATGGACCCTCACTGCCCAGTGTTTTCTGTCTCATGCCGCGTTCATTAGGCCAACACCCAGAAGTCCTGTCCAGCTCAGGATGTTGTCGATCCACGATATTCTCGGCCTTCCTTGTCCACTGACCCTTCCACGAGGCCCGTCATCAGGCTGCTCTCGATGTTTGTCGTGCGGCTGTCTCATAATAATGACCAAACGAAAGGTGTATTCAAGCGTTTGAGAACAAGAGTATCGGAAAGCTGTTGAGATTCCCATGGACGAAAATGATGTCCAAAAACAGGTATCCACATCAGCGGGGTGGGTCAGAAAGGAACTATTGGCCCACACCAACCTCGGTAGAATAATACATTTTGTCAATATTTTGGCCAATATTTTGGTTACGTCATAAGACATCCGTTTTAACTGGAGCGAAAATTCTTCATTGCAGTATAGACATTGGACCAACTGTGTTATATATAGTACAGGGAATTTTCAATTCAATGGTGTCTAAACTGAGTAATATTATTATAATTAAAAGGCTTATAAGTTCGTCTTGCTAATACGGGTCGGATGCGTCCAGTTAGTGATTGGGTCGGGTCCTTAAAACAATGACCGACATTTAGAAGGATGTATATAAATCTACCACGAAATAGACATTCAAAGCACATTTCCATTACATAGACGCATACCTGTTACGCACAGATGGCTTTATTATTAACAGATGCTCCAGGTAACTCCTTTGGAACATTTTTAGACCATTTTATATAATTTATGCTATGTGACGCAAGCACAGTGACGTGTAGATATATTATTTCATGCAACCAGTTATTTGCTTAATTATTTTTCTACTTTCACAAATAAAGACGGATACAATATCAGTGTTTGAAGTGCCACACTGCTAGACAGCTTATGTCAATAAACACTAAAGATACATTACTGATAAGTCCGCCAGGGTCGTTACTCTCGTAATCGTAATCGTACAACTACAGCTGTCTAAAGTGTTGCTGTTAATCTACTCGAAAGCAATGCACCAGCGTATTCACAAGCGCTGCGTCTTGTTAGAGGGGTTGTCCAGACATGAAAATGGAGGAACCCAGTTCGGATTCCAAAGAGACAAGAAAGGGGAGGAAGAAGAGGCAATGGTGGTGCAAGTCCGAAGCCTTCATAAAGGAGGAGGGCGCTTCTAATCATCTTTGTTATGACAGCGTCAATAAATAGCAACTAACCATCTAATCACATTCTAGACAAAAAATGTCAATGTTCGTTAAGGCAAGGTCGAAGTCAACGGTCGTGGAAGCCGCAAGATGTCGTTTAACAATTTTTCTACGAATTGTATCATGCTCTTTTTAGACACCTTTAAATCGCGCTTCCATATCCTATATATAGCTTGCCCTTTGTAATTTATTTGGTCCCTTCTCTAAATGCATGCCTCATTTCACCGAAAGCTGACGTATTCGCTAGATGTCGTCAGAAAATTTAAACTTACGAAATATTATTATAATAGTATCGATCAGTTACAGAACTTTAGACACCTTTTACACTTATAATAATTATATACTTCTATTCGCAGTGAGAACTGCCCGTTAATTCGTCCACTGACTTTCACGCATCGACAGTCTTTGATGCACAAGATAATAATTATCCTTAAACTGTTTAATGTAATTCAATTTTTCAGATATTAACATAATAAGTCTTAACTGTGAGACATGGGTGTGTAAAGCTTTCTATTTGCCATAAGATACAGTTAAACTGTTGGAATCACCACATCAGCATCTATTTCTGCTCTATATACTGTAAAGTTCACCTACAATCACTCATAACATTCCTCAGAAAATATCGCAATAAGCGTAAACGTAATGTTGAAGCCACCATCTGCCGCAAGATGTCGTTAAGCGTTTTAAAGTTACGATTTAAATTAGGCTTATTTTAGACACCTTGAAATCGTGTGTTCTAAACCCTATATATAAACGACAGCTCATAGTCGATAATATTATACCTAATAAGAGCTGTAATATGCCAAACATAATCTTTGTCGGCGGCAACGGCCAATGTTGTCATAAGCTGCCGTTAAACTGGGAAACCAACCAGTCGATAATATTAGTCCTCAATCACCGATAGTTTTCACATTCTCGCGAGACATTATGAGATAACTCCGTAACTGCACCGTACATAGCAGTGAAAGTCCCAAGCGTCGAAAGAGAGGAGGGCGACGCTAATAGATTACCATTGCATAATTTGCATTGCCATTGCGTAGCAGGATATAACACATAAAAAAAGTATAACGTAACATAAGATAACATAGCAATACTTGCAGATTTTATTTTACTGAAGAGATATTGCATGCAAATAACGAGAATGCTAAATTGCTAACCCACCGCATATGGCTTGAATTCTGGCTTCTCTGACTAATCTGATTTCGTCCTTGTCTTCTTCAATGAATTATGATTTTTCACTGCGATATAGCTTCAAGCAACGATCATCCATTTTCTTCAATGTGCATTAATATAGCGGCGCTATAGAAATATTTAAATCTTGGGGATTGGACAGCCAGTGCTTCATGGTTACCTCTTGGAAAATACGACATCGTCCACAAAGCGTTTAGACGACATTTGCCTCACGTGACTGTCCATTGCATGACGTCATGCATGGAAACTCTACACACATACACACATACGCACACACACACACACACACACACACACACACACACACACACACACACACACACACACACACACACACACACACACACACACACACACACACACACACACACACATGCACACACACACACACACACACACACACACGCACGCACGCACACACACACACACACACACTCATATAAGAAGAAGAAACAGACAGACAGACAGACAGACAGACAGAAGTGGCTCCCCGTGCGAATGAGATTAGACATCATTATTTCTTTCAACGCCATCTTTTGACGTCGACCTATTACTTTAACGACTGGTACCCTCTGAAAGATCTTAAAATTATCAATTGAACGTAACTTATAATTAATATAGTACAGTGCTATCTACCATAAAAGGTGTCCAATTGAACATTGTGCTTAATGACATGGAATATACATTATGTAGGCCCACGTAATCTCCTGGTTCATATAAAACCAGAATATTACACCTTGTATCGTCCACAGGAAATTTTAATATTTCACTCGTTCGAATGAATTAGATCATTTAAAAATCTTACTGTTTAACAGCATCTTGTGGTTTACGCATGAATATAATAGCAATCATCATTAATATAAGAAGTTGCAGTCCCTTAAGCGTAACCCTGGTATACAGCCATTGGTATGAAGTGTTTAGCGCTTCATTTCTTAGCGCCTCGGCATGTGAGGGCTGGAGCCGTGCTCTCTCCCTAGCCATTATTTGCATTTTAGTTATATGGGTTGCATTCGAACTTAAAATGAATGAAACACCTTTATTTAGTATAAAATCTTATAGAAATATTGAGAAAGCTACGGGATCTCAGAATCATGTTCAAACAAACTGTATCTTGACAGGTTTTCAATACTACTATTCGAGGCTAATTTCGAGTTTGGCCATATGTAACATGAAAAGTTTGATTTTTGGGACAACTTCTCTATATCCTTGTTATCAGGGTGTTTTATTGGCAAGTGGCAGGCACAGGTCCCGAAGTCGCGTAAGCGAAGTGTGGTAGGGTCTGGAAGGGGGGGCTCAGCTCGTCACCAGAAAATGTTTGCAAAACTAATTCTTAAATGGTGCATTTTAGCATAGAAACAAGCCTCAATCTTGACCTTCATTATTAAGAACCTCTTTAGCGGCGTGAGGGAGGGACGGAGGGATAAGCCATTTATAAAAATCACATATACGATCGAGGGATTAATGACAGCTTATGTCAAAAAAGGCCATTTACGTAGATAGCAAAAATTGTGTTGGAAATTTCTCACCGTTTTTAACGCACATTGAAGCCAAAGCCTAACTAAATCGGCGACCGTATCCGATGATTACATAGCACAGGTCGATCGTTTTTTAAAGGTGTCTAAGGAGAGCGCTCTAACCAATCGGTCATCGCGTCCCTTGAACTCCAAATTCAACGCAATTCGTTGGTTACCTATAATTATGACAACGTGTTTTGAATTTATAATTGCTTAGTCAAATGCTACCTACGAGCGCTCCGCCGCCTAATCTCAGGTTGAGCCAACCACGTGCAATAACCCTCCTTCAGATCTGCGCATTCTTTTAACAATAGTTACTCTGTATACACTATAGCAAGCATATGGAAACTGTTCTCAATCGCCGGAGTTGAGCAGGAATCGTACCTGAGAAGGTATTTTATTGTATTGTATTTTCGTTTAACCCTAGGGCTACCAAGGTTTTTTTTTTTGCGACATCGGCTGCCAAGGGGGGTTGAGACGACCCCTGATTTCGTGTTTGGTTTCACATATCATAACTTGTAATACAGCATTGGATTCAGCATTCATTTCTGCACAGAATGGTATATTTCACCTTGTCACCTTGTGCTGTCAGTTCTTGGAACTCTAGCGACCTTAAAGGTTTTCTTGGCATGATAACAGGGGTGGTTTGCCATTGCCTTCCCCTGGTTTTGCCTGCCGTGCCCGTTCGTTCTCCTGCCCAATTAAGGGAGGGTACTAACAGTCTGCACCACATGAAGGTGGGCACGGAGGACTTTGGTTCATCAGCCCAGGTCGGTTCCGAATCTACGTTCATCGAATACGTCGATCGGATTTCCTCCCTGTGTTACTTTAAGCAAGCTAGGCAAGCCCAGAGTGACTGATGAGCCTTTGCAGACTGGTATATTTAGTTCTATATTATATGAATGCACCTCGAAATTACATCACTTTTAACAACGGAACCCTTTAAATTAGCGATATTTTATATTATTGCGTACATTTTGTACTTTTTGGATAAACAAATATAAAGTTATGTGTGTTTTGAAACTGATCTATGTATCCAAGATACACATACATCCCTACATATGTTTATATACGTATAAATATACATCCATACATATCTATCCATATATAATCCAAAGTCTCTTTCTTCTGTCCTTCCGTATGTTTGTCCGTCTCGCTAAAGGCTCAGAAACGGAACGCTTTAGCGATTTAAAAAATTTTACAAAACATTATTACGCCACGTCATGGTCAACGCGACTATTTTCAGCTCGCAATTTTATTTAAACGCCGATATATGGACATTTTACATTTTACAACTTTTTAAACGAGGCTATCTTAATACCGCCCATAGTATGGCCATTTGTTCACGTCACGAAGGCTTAAATTAATATGCAATCTTACGTAACGCGGAGGATCTGGGTCAACGCTCTGATTCGCAACCAATCACGATGACCGTTGATTTCAAATTAGAAGTGGTCACGCCCACGGCTGAATTTATAGGTCATCGGACTTAAAAATTCGCCAATGGAAAACTTTAGGGATACGAAATTTTAAACGAACGTTTTCATTTGAATTTCTATAGATCTCAAACCAACTTTATTTCAACTCAAAATTTACTTTAAATTCCGATATTTGGACATTTTAAGTTTCGATGTGGTTATAGTCTGTTTCAATGCCATTGAAATCTAGCTATGCAGGAGTATATATCGCGTTCGCGTAGAGTTACAATTAAACAATTTCAAGCCAGCGCGTAAATTCGCCAGAGGGATACACGAAAAATGTGCCCATCGTTAAATTCAAATTCACGGGCGCTGACGAAGATGTCGTTAAATTCAAATACACGGGCGCTGAGGAAAACCCGGGCGAACGCCGGGTAAAAACTGCTAGTATATCCATAAATATATATGGGTTTACGTTGTGATGCTGTATTCAGCCGTTTTCACACAGATTACGCGTATTATTATTTATTTTGATCACTTCCGGTATTCAGAAGACAAACATGTAAGTGTGCAAATGAAGCCCTACATGCCCTCTAAAGAATGGTATATTTGTTTCTCTTCCAGGAAGAAAAATGAGTACGCTACAGACAAAAAACTAAGAGGGAGTCTTTCCATTCAGCCATTTTTCACGCATATTACGCGTATTATTATTTATTTTGATCACTTCCGGTTTTCAAAAGACAAACATCTAAGTATGCAAATGAAGCCCTGCATTCCCTCTAAAGAATGGTATATTTGTTTCTCTTCCAGGAAGAAAAATGAGTACGCTATAGACGAAACACTAAGGGGGGTCATATCAACCACCCCCCTTGCAAAGCTAAAGGGTACGTACCATACGTATTCTATTTTTTGAAAGGTACGTACGTATTTTAACGTACCCTATTTTAGGGTACGTAAACAATACAAAAATAATACAAAAATACGTTAACCACGTCATTGCTCATCAGATTATACGTAGGCTATGGGTTGCCAAGTAAACCATAAATAAAATTTTCGTGTATGATACGTACCATACGCGTATTCTATTTTTGAAAGGTACGTACGTATTTTTAACGTATTCTATTTTAGGGTACGCGTACCCTCGAGCCTCCCCCCCTGGTACCTCGGGTATATCGGGTGTAACTTTTGAATGGCGTGAGATATCACAATGATGTTTACCTCAAAATGTGCGCAAATTATCCTGCTACAGATACCTAAATTATCAAAATTATATTCCATATGGAACAAGTTTTTGAAGCAAAAACCCAGGGGGGGGTCGTGATACCCCCCCTTAGTAGCCCGAGGGTTAACCAGTGTTCGACCGAACCCCTGGGGTTCGGTGAGCCAGTGCCAGGGTTCGGCAGAGGTCCTCTGAAATATATGCATATTCAGGATCAGTGAGTGTGAGTGAAAAATCATTTGCTATTTTATTTTTATTTTTCGACTTTTATTTAATAAAATAGTTAACTGTTAGTAGTTCATGTAGTGAATGTATTAATATTGTATCACATTTTGGTACAATTTTTTATTTCCTTTTGTTCCCATTAGTTAAAAAATTATTGTTCAAACTTGAGGGGTTCGGTGAGTGGTCATGGATTTCTCTTGGGGTTCGGCTCCCTTGAAAAGGTTAAGAACCGCTGGTTTAGACAGATAATTATTAGCGATCAATAATTAATGTAAATGGAACGAAAATGGCAATTACTATAAACGATTGAAAGGTGTCTAAAATGAGCTTTTTATTATTCGTAGTTTTACATTTTTATTATTCGTAGCTTTAACGTGTTCGACCCCATCTTGCGGCCACAATGCCGTATACGTCGACTTTGCGTTACCTGTTACATACAGTATTGAAATACGGTCTTGAATTTGCTTCTTTATTTGTATTATCGTTCCTTTGTTTGGCTGAGAAGAGATTTTATTCAGCCTTCGGTTTTATGCATCGCGTCCCAAAGTCCAGGTTTATCAGATGACTGATCGGCTCCAGTTGAATATAACAGTTACTGTAATGTAACGATTGAACTATGGAACCTCCTCAGCGGAATCCATGTAACAACCTAGGGCATATTGCTGAGGCACAAGAGCCTCTGTCACGAATCTGTAGAGTTTGCTATATGAACAGTGAGTACTGTTCAAAAAATTAGACACCTGTTTTAACTCTATTTTTCGCCCTATAAGTTGAAGCAAATAAGAGTTATTTATTGACTCATAACCTAGCAGCTCCTAGCTGCGATTTTTATTATAGTGTGCTACAATCATGAACAGTTTAAAAGAGTACTTTGTAAATTTCTTATAATATTAAGGTTCAATTGCTGTATAATAACATTGTTTAATCTGCAAGAAATATTTCTGTCAGGAAATAGAAATCATAGACAGAGTGAGATAAACTACTTTAAGTTGTAAAAATATTGAATATTAGTGAAATTGTAAAGCTCCGTTTCGACACATTTAATGGAGTCATTTGGACGCTCTAAGGTTCTTGTACGGTGAGAGATGTACAAACGAGACCTGGAGCGGACTGTGGATCGGACCATGAACTGTTGGTGGCAACTCTTAAGATGAAACTCAAGAGACCCAAAAGAGGGGAACGCCTAATCAGATACGAATGTAAAGGGATCATACCAGAGTACAGAGAAGAGATAAAGAACAGATTTGAGGCATTACATCTGGATGAAGCGATAAATGCTGACGACATGTGGGAAGAGATGAAGAAGGTGGTGCACGAGGAGGCAATCACTCATGTACCCAGGAGGGAGAGAAAGAATATATCACCATGGCTAACTGTGGAGGCAATCAAAATAGCGGAAGAAAGGAGAGGGGCGAGAGCAGCGGGGAACAGAAATCAGGTGAGGGTGTTGAATGGTAAATTCCAGAAACAGGCAAGGAAAGACAAAGACAAATACCTAAATGACCGATGCAAGGAAATGGAAATAGAGGGAAAAAAGGGAAGAACCAGAGAGATGTTCGCGATGATGAGGAAAATAACTGGCAAGTTTACACCACGAAATGGGTCACTAAAAAATGGAAACGGAGGAATAATAGGTGACGGGGAGGAGATAAAGAACAGATGGAGAGAATATACGGAAGCTCTCTATAACACAGACGACGACGAGATCAGAGGAGAAAAGACGACCACAGAGGACTACGAAAAAGAACCGGGGATTATGGAGGCGGAGGTAGAATGGGCAATCACGCAAATAAGTGATAACAAGACACCAGGCGCAGACGAAATCCCTATTGAATTGATTAAAGCGGCTGGTGATGGAATAACAAAGGAGATAACAACTTTGTGCAACTTAATATGGGAAACAGAAGAATGGCCGAAAGATTGGGGTAAATCGATATTCATACCCATCTTCAAAAAAGGAGATGCGAGAGACTGCGAGAACTACAGAACTATAGCGCTGATATCACATACAAGCAAGATACTCCTCAAGATCATACACAAAAGAATGGAGAGCAGGATAGAGCGAGAACTGCCGAAAACCCAAGCCGGCTTCAGGAAAGGGAGAGGCACAAGAGATCATATTGCAAACCTGAGATGGATAATGGAAAGACAGAGGGAATTTGGACAAGAGGTCCACCTATGTTTTATAGACTACAGCAAGGCATTTGATTGTGTAAACCACGATCTCATGTGGAAGACTTTGAGAGAAACGGGAATACCTGTGCACCTGATAACTCTCCTCAGGAACTTATATTCCAACCAGATAGCAGTGGTGAGGACGGAACACGGAGAAACAGCAAGTTTCCAAATAAAGAAGGGAGTAAGACAGGGATGTATACTATCACCGTACCTGTTCATTCTATACGCAGAAAGGATCATGAGAGAGGCAGGATTTGATGATGAGGCGGAAGGAGTGAGGATAGCTGGAAAGGTTGTCAACAACTTAAGGTATGCGGATGACACAACACTGTTGGTAGGGGAAAAGGAAGTACTGAAAAACAACATCAGGAAACTAAGGCTTGAAAGTGAGAAAGCAGGATTGTACTTCAACATAAAAAAGACTAAAATTATGACCACAGAGAGCTGGAGAAGCTTCGAAGTAGATGGAGAAGAGATTGAGGTGGTATCGAGCTTCTGTTTCCTGGGAGCTACAATAGATAGGGAGGGGGATGCGAGAGAGAGATACGCCGAAGAATTACTCTGGGAAAAGGAGCAATGCAGGGATTGGAAAAGATATGGAAGGATAAAGCGGTGAGTCTGGAAACGAAAACAAGAATTGTTAAAGCAATGATAATACCAGTGGTGCTGTACGGGTGCGAGACTTGGACAAAAACCAAAGCACTAGAGAAGAAAATCGAAGCATGCGAAATGTGGATTTGGAGGAAAATGCTGAGGGTCCCCTGGACCGAGAAGAAAACAAATGAACATATACTGGAAGAGATAGGACACTTAAGAGGAGAGATGACATTGAGACAAAGAGCGGCGAGACAAAAAGTGATGTATTTTGGCCATGTGATGCGGGCGGATGGCATGGAAAAGGAGATGATGCTGGCGTGTGGGGAGGGAAGACGAGGAAGAGGACGACCAAGGAAAAGAGATGGATGGAGGAGATACACGAGACGATGATGATGAACATTCCGGAGCTGAGAGAGGCGACGAGAGATCGGAACACATGGAGAAGGCTGACTATGACGGTCGCTAGGATTCAGCGAATCGACAGCACAAGGTGACAAGGTGAAGGTTCTTGTACTTATTGAATTGTGTATTTTCTGTATAATTGTCGTCAACGGCCTTTGATGTCATAAGACGACGTTAATCTTTGGATTAATAATGATAAAATGCAAAGACAGTCTCAATTGTTTACACGCCTCTTTTAACTGTCATATTCGCCCAATAAGTAAAGGCAAAGTAAAATAGTCGTCAACGGCCTTTGATGGACGACGTTAAACTGTTGTTTAAAAAAAACTGTATTATAACCAAAACATTCTCATAAATAGTATCGTAGTGGATCCATTCACGCCCCGGGCGTTAGCGGAACCCCAGAACTACTACATTCACGCCCGTCGCGTTATTGGCTAAAGCCTGTCACATGAACTTGTTGTCTTCCCTTGGAATTTCGAAATGGCGGACATCTTCAGGGCCGATTAGGATCAGGTTAGGATTCGTGGGGTCGTTTAGGGTCAGATTAGGCGTCGTGAGGGTCGGTTAGTGTTAGGTTAGGCGTCGTGAGGGTCGGTTAGGGTCAGGGATTAGGGTTAGTGTCGTCATTAGAAAACACGGTGAACAACCTTCCACCGCAATCATGGAATGTTTGTCAGTCGGTTCGTTTCAGGTACTCAAAATCATATGACGTGCATTGACCAAAAGCGAGGCGGGCGTGATTCTAGTCCCAGATATAGGCTCACGTCGGGCGTGACTGTATCCACGACCAAATAGTATACACATTCAAATAATGAAACAGAAAGTCAACATGGTCTTTTAGACTGTTCGGGGTTTCGTCATCGTAAACTTCAAATTAAAGCAAATCGCAAAGCACCAGCTTATTTACGAACGCAGCTATCTAAGACACTTGAAAAATAAATTTTATTAACTACCAACCTAAAAATGTATAAATTATGTATACATATATAATTGTTTCTATTTCGGCTTCACTATAATTATTCAAGTCATAACTATACATGTACTTCCCTTTTTGCAAAAAGTACTGTTGCGTTATGCAATGCTATAGTTACTTTCATATATGTTACAGGGAATGCGAATGTTTAGGGTATACATACCCTATAGGCAATGTGTATATACCCTAGGATATGTGTATTTTCAGGGCATATGTAGCCTACATCTAACCCCAACCATAACCCAAACATCCTAACCCTCAAACCTTAATCCTAACCCCTAACCTTAACCCCTAACACTAACCTTCTAACAATAATCTAGCCATACGTCTGGGGGGTCCGGTGGCGCGTTGGATAACATCTGGCCAAGAGTGCGAGAGGTACCGAGTTCGAGCCCCGTAGGGCGGACATGCTTTGTAGGCTGCTATTAGCGCCGTGTATTGCAGGCTGTCTGTTCTGTTAGTAGTTAAGATTTATGTCTTCTGTCATCTGCGTTCTTGTGAATTGTTTCAATTGCATAACTGTACGCTGTGCCGGTAGCGATGTGTCAACCGGTTTGTTTCAATAAAGGAAGAATTATTATTATTATTATTACATAATTATACACTGAAAATACACATTCTCTGAACTTTCATGGGCTAGGTTAGCGTTAGCGGTTAAGTTTATAGGTATAGGGGTTTAGGGTTAGGTTAGAGATTAGGCTTATGGGCCATGGTTAAGGTTAGGGGGCTTAGGGAGGTTAGGTTTAGGGATGTTAGGTTTAGGGTTGGGTTCTATATATATATATATTATTTATATATATATTATATATATATATATATATATATATATATATATATATATATATATATATATATATATGTCCTGAAAATACACAACCTTGACAGCAATTACCTGTTCGGTTAAGCACTAATGGTAGAATATAATATATAGTAGGATCAGTTTAGACACCTTTAAATCAAAGGACTATACCCCTATATATATTTAGCTTCTTATTTCCGTCACATTATTTTCCCAAGATTTGGCATCGAGAAGCTCCGCAAAACACCCGAACGTTTAAAATTCTTTGTTGGAATATTGTTTGAAAATATCATTTCTTACGGCTGCCAGGGCCGCTGACATCGATCTCACCGTTAAGAAACTTGAGTGACTTTTAGTAGTGTCTGTTTAACGACACTGAGTCATTACAATGACGATCACCGTCGCCCTCCTCCGTTATTCTGGCTTTGGTCTGGCACTAAACGAAATGAGTCACTTTTGTTAACTCGTACGAACGTAACAGAAAGAATTGTAAAACTAATGATTGAAGTTAAACCAAAAACAAACCGAAAATTTGGTATAACTAGCATTGGGTGACACTAATTCGAAGGTGTCTAAGCAGAACTTTCACCGATACAGGTTCGATGGTTTAACGACATCTACTGGTTATCATCACTTGTAACGGCGACCTTAGTTGCCCCATCAATAGTTATTGTGGCGTAGACTTCGTTATAACGGTTAGAGGAAACGTATTTATCGACTGCCATTCCAACTATATAATATAAAAGTATATTGTCATTTTGGGAATAATACTGACCAATCCTTTGAAAATGATGCGAAACCTTGGCTACCGTGCAAGACTGCAAATAGAGGGGTCATCGGTTCAAATCCTCAGCAGGGCTGAAAGTTGTCTTGAGATTTCTGCCCCATCTGCGCCCTCTGTCCAACTCAGCTGCAATGATTATACTGCGACAGGGTTCTCTAAAAATTCATTCACTTGGCCTATAAGAGGAAGAAGAAGAGCGGTCCATTGAGAGGCAGCTAGAGGTCTGCGGGTAGAGCATTTTTGCTACCCGACCCGTACCCGTAACACAGAAGCGTTACCCGTACCCGTACCCGACCCGTACTCAAAATTACTACCCGACCCGACCCGTACCCGCGGGTATACCCGTACCCGTACTATACCCGCCACGTCATTTGCACGCCTTTCCACAGTCCCAGTCCGTACCAGGCTAATAACTCATCATGTAGTAATAATAAGAAATATGCTGATGATAACGATATTAGTAGTAGTAGTAGTAGTAGTAGTAGTAGTAGTAGTAGTAGTAGTAGTAGTAGTAGTAGTAGTAGTAGTAGTAGTAGTAGTAGTAGTAGTAGTAGCAGTAGTAAGTAGTAGTAGCAGTAGTAGTAGTAGGTAGTAGTAGTAGCAGTAGTAGTAGTAGTAGTAGCAGCAGCAGCAGTAGTAGCAGCAGCAGTAGTAGCCGTAGCGTTAGTAGCAGCAGCCGCTGTTTGTAGTAGCAGTAGAAGTAGCAGTAGTAGCAGTGAGTAGTAGTAGTAGTAGTAGCAGTGGCAGCAGCAGCAGGTTAGCAGTCAGCAGCAGCAGCAGTAGCAGCAGCAGTAGAATAGCAGCAGTAGCAATAGCAGCTGCAGTAGCAGCAGTAGTAGCAGCAGTAGCAGCAGCAGTAGCAGTAGCAGCAGTAGCAGCAGCAGTAGCAGCAGTAGCGGTGGCGGTGGCAGTGGCGGCGGCGGCGGCAGCAGCAGCAGCAGTACAGTAGCGAGTGGTGGTGGTGGGGGTGGCGGTGGTAGTAGCAGTAGTAGTAGTAGTAGTAGTAGTAGTGGTAGTGGTAGTAGTGGTAGTAGTAGTAGTAGTAGTAGTAGTAGTAGTAGTAGTAGTAGTAGTAGTAGTAGTAGTAGTAGTAGTAGTAGTAGTAGTAGTAGGAGTAGAAGCAGGACAATGGAAACATTTATTCTTATACTAAGTTTGACAGTAGGTAATTTCGATTACTTGATAGAATCTAAACTAAATTAGGTTAATCAAAATCTTTACTAAATTACGAAAATCAAATAAGTAAGCCATTTATTGACAGAGCATCAAAGCATCATCAGTACAAATGAATCATTAGAGAAGAACATATGCGTGGGAGGTAAAATTATGCACAGTCTATATGATGCATGTTAAATATCATTTACTTCTAGACTATAACATCAGGTTCAAACCGTTCAGCAACATCCTTGGAGTCAGTCATTATTAAGTCCAGACTCAAGACGCATTATTTCAAGTTAGCGTATCCTGACTGAGTTTTGAATTGTGTCAAAGCGCCCTTGAAACGGCATGTGCCGTGTTACGGCGATGTAGAAATTGTCATCATCATCATCATCATCATCATCATCATCATCATCATCATCATCATCATCATCATCATCATCATCATCATCATCATCATCATCATCATCATCATCATCATCATCATCATCATCATCATCATCATCATCATCATAGAATGCACAGTAAATAAGAACAAGAGTCACCAATGGGACACCAGTCACACACGCACACACGTTAATAATACTAATAACTATAAATGTAATGTAAGTAGGCTATACTTTGTACTTACATCTGACGTAGTTTATCATCGGCCATTATTTGAGGTGAGAAACACAGAATTAACAATATTGTAGTCCAACTTAAAAAATTACGACGGCGGATTACAATAGTAAACAAGCAGAACTTGTTGACGTAGGCCTAGCAGTAAAACTTTTAGTACGTAGGCCTAACTATTTTTTTACGTCGGCATGAATTCCTGCATAATAAAGGAGTCCATGGCCACGCCAGCCCTACTATCCCTCCGGCCTGTATGGCCTGCATGCATGTCCCACTGCCACCCATGGTCGGTGATGACTTAGAGAACTTCAAAAGTTGATAAATACCACCTGGTATACATGTTATTCTATACAGCCAAGCAACGGAACTCGGGTATAAGAACAATAGGCTATTATACCCTGGGTTCAGGCCAAGCGTAACACGTCGTTAATTGAAGTTTAAACATTTCTGACAGATTAAGG
The DNA here is from genome assembly GCA_020284085.1 of Aporrectodea caliginosa. Classification (NCBI taxonomy): domain Eukaryota; kingdom Metazoa; phylum Annelida; class Clitellata; order Crassiclitellata; family Lumbricidae; genus Aporrectodea; species Aporrectodea caliginosa. The sequence goes on from JACEVL010000039.1 coordinate 230,296, forward strand.
GATGACACACTTTGAAATACATCTACTTGTACTGCAAAAACCTGTTGTTAGAAAACAAGACTCTATCACTGGCTTCAACGTTAGCGAACTCCGACCCTCTTTTTGTTTTAGAAACGAGATCAGACAAAATTATGTGGAAACCTTTGCCACGGTGCTAAATGGAACGAGTCTCTCTGTTAAACTGTAATTTGACATCCATTAATAAACGCCAAGTTCACGAACAGACACTATGTGTATTATAAGTGTATATGTGTAGTGTAGTATGTAGGTGTGTAGTATCAGCCTAGGTGTGTGTGCAGTGACAGCGGCTGGCAAACAGAGTTGGTAGCCTGAGTGGTGTGTGCAGGCAAGGGGTTATCTTGCCGGGGTATAAAACCAGTGGTTTTGCGGAGCTGAGTTAGCGACCGGTTAAATATACGAGTGTGGCTGCTGCTCACCTAGCATTGTGTGATCTGTAGCTTAGTGTAATATGATTAATAAAGGTAAACGTTCTATACCCAGTGTTGAGTTGTATTAGCTAGCGTTAAGTCTAGAACATCCGACAATAGCGACGCTACAACTGGTGGACAACCGGGGTATCAGCGCAGATACACCTCTCCGCATCTGTATGCTTCTGGACAGCAGCAGCCACACTCGTATATTTAACCGGTCGCTAACTCAGCTCCGCAAAACCACTGGTATAATGTATGTGTATATATGTGTATATGTTGTCTATATATTTGTATATGTATTAGCATATATTATGTGTGTGTGTGTGTGTGTGTGTGTGTGTGTGTCTCAACATATATGTAGGCTTATATCGGGGTCCTTTCGGGGACGGCAGTAAAAGAGATGGGGAGATATAACACAACAAGTTCTGAAGTCTCTCAGATTGAAGAAAGAAGATACTGTAGACAGAAACAAATGGAGAATTAAGAAGGATGAATATGGCTGACCCCTCCTCTGGGTGGGATTAATTCAAGCCTGAAGGATATAATGTATATACACTGTGTCCTGAAAAAAGGGACCCTTTTGGGAATATGAAAATAAACTAGTAAATGTTCATCGATTTTTAAAATTCCAAGACCATTTTAATCCCGACATAATTTGCTAAATACTGGTTAAAGTATAAAAGTTTTTGTTATTTAATAATGACGTCATAATTCAAGTGTCAAGGACGGCACAAAAATTCATCTAAAATTTTCAAAATTATTTTAAACTGTCATTTATCAATTATAAATTTTAGTTTAATTTAATTTTTATATTTGAATAATATTAGACTACAAGACGTGCTCAAAGTGTCCGCCTTCGGCCTCAACACAAGCTTCCAGACGAGCGCGCCATTGGCCAATAGCAGCATCGATAACCAGCTGATCAAATTCATCCCAGGCATTAACAATACGCGCATAGAGTTCTTCAATGTCTCTGATCTTTGTCCTGTAAACCTTCTCTTGCATTAGTCTCCAAATCTTGTAATCAACAGGATTTAAGTCCGGGCTGTTTGGCGCCAAAGATTAGGAGGTATGTTCAATATTTTCATGTTTCCGTGCAGTTCCCGGTCTACCGCTACCCGCGCGACGCTAAGACGATCCGGTTAAATCAAATTTTCTTAGAAGCTTCTTTAGACCACCTAATGTCCAACCATTGTCCGGAAATTTTCTAATGAACTTTCTTGCTCCGTAATGTTTGTTTTTCCGTAAACATTTTATAACAATTTTTTCTTCGTGGGTGAATGCCATTTTCTAACCGTGTTTTCTTACAATTTGCTATTTCAAGACGTCATTGTGACGTAATTTTTTTAAACTGGGCCGTTCATAAATTACAAATTTGTTGATAATTATGTCAGGATTTTTTCTTCGTGGGTGAATGCCATTTTCTAACCGTGTTTTTTTACAATTTGCTATTTCAAGACGTCATTGTGACGTAATTTTTTTAAACTGGGCCGTTCATAAATTACAAATTTGTTGATAATTATGTCAGGATTAAAATGGTCTTGGAATATTAAAAATCGATGAACATTTACTATTTTTGTTTCGTATTACCATAAGGGGTCCCTTTTTTCAAAACACAGTGTATATATATATGTGTACATGTATAAACATTGTGTATAATATTATGTATATGTTTGCAGACATATGGTACTAAGATTTGGGACGTGCCAGTTAGCTCATAATAAGTCTTTGACGGTGCAAGATTCACTATCATATGTAACGGCGACAGTTTAACCCCAAAACTTCAAGTCGGTACGGGTAAAACCGGGTATACCCGTACCCGGATGACCCTACCCGTACCCGACCCGACCCGTGAAATGCGTACTCGACCCGTACCCGATCCGCGGTCACCAACGGGTCGACGTACGGGTAATACTAATAATTACGGGTATACCCGCAGACCCCTAGTAAGTAGGCTATACTTTGTACTTACATCTGACGTAGTTTATCATCGGCCATTATTTGAGGTGAGAAACACAGAATTAACAATATTGTAGTCCAATTTAAAAAATTACGACGGCGGATTACAATAGTAAACAAGCAGAACTTGTTGACGTAGGCCTAGCAGTAAAACTTTTAGTACGTAGGCTTAACTATTTTTTTACGTCGGCATGAATTCCTGCATAATAAAGGAGTCCATGGCCACGCCAGCCCTACTATCCCTCCGGCCTGTATGGCCTGCATGCATGTCCCACTGCCACCCATGGTCGGTGATGACTTAGAGAACTTCAAAAGTTGATAAATTCCACCTGGTATAGGCCTACATGTTATTCTATACAGCCAAGCAACGGAACTCGGGTATAAGAACAATAGGCTATTATACCCTGGGTTCAGGCCAAGCGTAACACGTCGTTAATTGAAGTTTAAACATTTCTGACAGATTAAGGGATGACACACTTTGAAATACATCTACTTGTACTGCAAAAACCTGTTGTTAGAAAACAAGACTCTATCACTGGCTTCAACGTTAGCGAACTCCGACCCTCTTTTTGTTTTAGAAACGAGATCAGACATAATTAGGTGGAAACCTTTGCCACGGTGCTAAATGGAACGAGTCTCTGTTAAACTGTAATTTGACATCCATTAATAAACGCCAAGTTCACGAACAGACACTATGTGTATTATAAGTGTATATGTATTATGTATAATGTATGTGTATATATGTGTATATGTTGTCTATATATTTGTATATGTATTAGCATATATTATGTGTGTGTGTCTCAACATATATGTAGGCTTATATCGGGGTCCTTTCGGGGACGGCAGTAAAAGAGATGGGGAGATATAACACAACAAGTTCTGAAGTATCTCAGATTGAAGAAAGAAGATACTGTAGACAGAAACAAATGGAGAATTAAGAAGGATGAATATGGCTGACCCCTCCTCTGGGTGGGATTAATTCAAGCCTGAAGGATATACTGTATATACACTGTGTCTTGAAAAAAAGGGACCCCTTTTGGGAATATGAAAATAAACTAGTAAATGTTCATCGATTTTTAAAATTCCGAGACCATTTTAATCCCGACATAATTTGCTAAATACTGGTTAAAGTATAAAAGTTTTTGTTATTTAATAATGACGTCATAATTCAAGTGTCGAGGACGGCACAAAAATCATCTAAAATTTTCAATATTATTTTAAACTGTCATTTATCAATTATAAATTTTAGTTTAATTTAATTTTTATATTTGAATAATATTAGACTACAAGACGTGCTCAAAGTGTCCGCCTTCGGCCTCAACACAAGCTTTCAAGACGAGCGCGCCATTGGCCAATAGCAGCATCGATAACCAGCTGATCAAATTCATCCCAGGCATTAACAATACGCGCATAGAGTTCTTCAATGTCTCTGATCTTTGTCCTGTAAACCTTCTCTTGCATTAGTCTCCAAATCTTGTAATCAACAGGATTTAAGTCCGGGCTGTTTGGCGGCCAAAGATTAGGAGGTATGTTCAATATTTTCATGTTTCCGTGCAGTTCCCGGTCTACCGCTACCCGCGCGACGCTGAGACGATCCGGTTAAATCAAATTTCTTAGAAGCTTCTTTAGACCACCTAATGTCCAACCATTGTCCGGAAATTTTCTAATGAACTTTCTTGCTCCGTAATGTTTGTTTTTCCGTAAACATTTTATAACAATTTTTTCTTCGTTGGTGAATGCCATTTTCTAACCGTGTTTTTTACAATTTGCTATTTCAAGACGTCATTGTGACGTAATATTTTTAAACTGGGCCGTTCATATATTACAAATTTGTTGATAATTATGTCAGGATTAAAATGGTCTTGGAATATTAAAAATCGATGAACATTTACTAGTTTTTTTCGTATTACCATAAGGGGTCCCTTTTTCAGGACACAGTGTATATATATGTGTACATGTATAAACATTGTGTATATGTATATGTTTGCAGACATATGGTACTAAGATTTGGGACGTGCCAGTTAGCCCATAATAAGCCTTTGACGGTGCAAGATTCACTATCATATGTAACGGCGACAGTTTAACCCCAAAACTTCAAGTCGGTACGGGTAAAACCGGGTATACCCGTACCCGTGATGACCTACCCGTACCCGACCCGACCCGTGAAATGCGTACCCGACCCGTACCCGATCCGCGGGTACGGGTCGGGTACGGGTAAACCCGCGGGTACGGGTATACCCGCAGACCCCTAGAGGCAGCCATTAATATGAAGAGCTAGCTACTTCATTTTCTTAGCCTCGGCATATGAGGGCGGGTGTCCAGTCCTCTCCATCGCCGTCTCATCTTCCACCGACAGTGTACGGTCAGTATACTCATTACGGTTCACTCTGCTATGGGCTCAGGTTGGACAGAAATCTCGAACCAAATTTCTGCCGTGGCTAAGTCTATGTGCATTCTCCTGCCATTGCCTTTCCATTGATAATCATTTATGGATAATAATAATATTATGTCGTTGATGTGGATCGTAATCGTATCGTAATCGTAATCGAGCATTTATATAGCGCCACTCATAAACAGAGGCGCTCCCGACCCGGCCAGTGTCTTCACTGGTAAAGAGAGGTTTTCAGGCGCTGGTTGAATTGGTCAAAAGAAATAGAGAAAAGGTCAGTCCTGAGGGACTGAGGTAACTGTTCCAGCTATTAGGACCAACAATAGCGAAACTCCTAGACTGGGTCGTAGAAGTTCGCACCCGCGGGACAACCAAGTAACCACGGGCCGAGGACCGAAGGCAGGAACGACTGTGCAGAGAAGATACTGGGGTACAAAAGGCCCTAAGATAGTGAGGAGCAGAGCCAGCAAGACAGCTTCGCATGAGGGAACAGACCTTGAATTGGATGCGCTGGCGGATGGGGAGCCAGTGAAGGGATTCACGGATAAAATAGGAGATATGGTCAAACTTTGCAATGCCCCCTATGAGGCGGGCGGCAGCATTTAGAATGGACTGAAGTTTAGATGTATTTGTAGAGGAGAGACCAATGTATACCGCATTCCCATAATCAATCCTGGAACAGATCAATGCATGGACCAAAGACGTGATAGCGTGCAGTGGTAGTGATTGGCGGATGGAACGGAGTTGGCGTAGGTAGTAGAAGCAGGAACGAGAGACACTATTGTCGTGATCAGACAGAGACAGGACAGTATCGAGAATGAATCCAAGATCACGTAGCAATGCCTTATGCTTCACTCACGTTATAACCCATCCTCTGAAGATTAGTACAATGACTCGTAAAACACGATTTAAAGGTGTCTAGATTGAGTATTTAACATATCACAGATTTAGTGCGGTTAACGATATCTTGTGGCTATCTCACAATATAATTATTAAGTTGCGTTTGAAGACTTAAATGGAGGCTAATAAATATTGAAATCTTTAACGGGAAAGCGAAATGTATAGTGTCTGTCTAAAGCGATTTAAGTGTGTTTAAACTTAGTCCGATACAAATCATAGAGCATCAGCGCGCTTAATAACGTCTTGCGGCTAAAGAAACCGTCAGCAATCAGGGTCCGTTAATGGCAAAATGAAGAAAATGTTTTGAAGTTCTCGCTGTGTATATAATGTCAAAGATTTATTAACTGATCTCTCCTCTCCATCCACACCAATTAGACAGATATTCGTTTGCTTAAATTATATCCTTTTAGATATCCGTTGAGATATCCTTTAGCGAATACAAACGTCTAGGGTGGATGTCACAGCCGTTGACTCTCCTTGGGACAAGAAACACTCAGGTACCTTGGCGGGTCTGCAGGGTGAGGGCTTCCTTTGACCGTGTCACCCTCCCTTCATATGGGCGACTCAGACAGGGATTCGCAGATCTAGACGCTCTCCTCAGCGTCCGTATACTTTATCGAGTTCACTACGAACAATGAGAGCGTTTACCTTCGCTATTTGGATCCCAACGAATTATATGAAAAGACTTTATTCCCTACCGTTCGTTCGTTCGTTAGGATTAGAGTTGGCAGTCACCTCATCCCTTTCCGTCTTCATTCATTCAGAGGCGCGTCCATGGCAGGACTGGGGCTGTAGCAGTAGTCTTGTGGCACGTGACCTGTACGTTCGATTGCATGTGGTCATGCAGCTCTTTATTGCAGGCCCGTGTTAAGGGGCCCTGGGGCCCTGGAGCACTCTGTCATGTTGGGGCCCCTCTGCTGTTTCCCGGCTCCTCCCTCCCTTCCCTTGTTCCTCCTCCTCCATTCACTTTCTCCTCATCTCCCTCCCCTCCCTTCCTTCCCTGTTCCCTTATTTAGTAATATTCAAATCTGCTCAGACTTCCAATCAGCAACAAATTCAATCGTAATCTCCAAACTTCTAAAGCGTCACTGGAAAGCCAAGCTCAATAATAATAATAATAATAATAATAATAATAATAATAATAATAATAATAATAATAATAATAATAATAATAATAATAATAATAATAATAATAATAATAATAATAATAATAATAATAATGATAATAATAATATATTAATAATAGTAAGCATATTAATTTTACTTAGGCATATTAGCTTCATTTCAATTTCCGTTGTGTTGAGAATCGATCGATTCGTTGTCGCCTCTAAAGAACGTCGTCAGTTTTGGAGTGCTAGTTAACACTTTGAGAGTTCGCTTCCTTGTTCAAGCTTTGCAGCCCATTGCACTTGCAAGTAAATGACATACATGTACTTGCAAGTTCTCGACATTATTGAATGATTATTCAATACTTTAAGTTTAACTTATAATGACCAAAACTACAGCAAAGTTACCGTATAGCTGCAGATTTAAAGATAGATAGATAGATTGAATAATAGAAGGATACGAATGAGAGAGAAACGGTCCTGTCTTACATACATACTACATATATATATTATATATACACATATATATACATATACACAGTAGTGATAATACCTACCTACTTACTTACACATATGCATGAACGCCCAAAGGCTATGTATACCGTATAATAAACCGCTCACTCACTGCTTCTGCTGCTTCCACTCGTGTCCATGCCTTTGTCACAACCAGACTTGATTACTGTTGTTCACTTTATGCTGGCCTCCCGGCTGTTCGACTGGGGTGCCTGGATCGGATCATGCGTTCTGCTGCCCGCCTTATTGGCCGCATACCAAAATATGGCCATGTCTCTGGCTACATGCTCGACGCTCTCCACTGGCTCCCCTCTGAGCAGCGGATTGCGTACAGAACAGCTGCCCTAGTCTGGCGCTGCTTACTAGGTTTCGCTCCTGCCTATCTTCGTGAGCTCTGCTGCCCTGTCCAGGCTGTACTTAGTGCTAGGGGCTCTCGATCCCTTCGCTCATCTGAACAGGGACTCCTACTTGTCCCTTTTGCTCGGACCTCTACTATGCAGATTCTTATCGTTGTTTTATGGGAGAAGAAAGAATCGCGCTTTCTCTGTGGGGGGTCCCTCGACCTGGAATGGCCTCCCTCTGGAGCTTCGCCTTGTTCCTAGGACCTTCTCTCCGACGTTCTTTACTCTCCTTAAAACTGTTCTTTTTGGCCGTGCTGGAGTCGGGAGCGCCTCTGAGTAGTTTCCTTTGAAGGGGCGCTATACAAATGTTCGATATGAATGAATGAATGAATGAATAGTTCAAATTACATTGACCTCTGACCGCTATAGGCGGCCGCCAGTCGTGGCTTGAACCTGGTTCGCCCAGTGAGCAGAAGGCATGCTGTTCAAAGTCCACGGCAGGAAGAAGGAGAAGAACGAAGAGATAGGTACAAAGACATACAGGGATACGTAGGCCTATGCCGAAGCGTGGTCAGTCTAGATTCCATAGACTAGTAATAGCCTCACCTAAAGTAACTCCAGAGTCATATATAAGAAGTTTAAGGCTGAGTGGAAAATAATGTGATTTGTCGCCGTACTTTTACAAAAGTGAATTCTATTGTTTCACCAAAAGTTAATAAGTGTATTCAATTTGCATTCTGAGACACAGAAAAAAGACTCATATTTGGGATTTGGGGCCCCTTTCTCGTCGGGGGCCCTGGAGCACGTGCTCCGTGTGCACCAATGGTTAACCCGGGCCTGCTTCATTGGGATTTCCATCCGATCGCGTGACTCTTCTTCTTGTTCTCCTTCTCTTCTTTGTCCGCCTTTCGCCCTCTTTTTGTGGAATCGTATGCCATTACTATCGTTATCATTATCGTTGGATACAAACTCATTGTCTATAAAACTGGTTGTAGACCTTGACATCTTCATACTCTTAAGTAGTTCAAAATGTGCCACTGTAAACTCCGACATTCTCAGAAAGTTCCTCGCTGTCGCTCGTAGCGAACGACAGTAAGCAGATCAATTCTAGTACAAATAAGACATCGATACACTCACTGTGAACAACGACTTACTACTTCTGATGTAGACTCAAGTCTGACAGCCATAATTATGATTACGTATCAATTTCCGAACGAATTTATAGAAATGTTAAAAAGCGATTTAAAGGTGTCTAACTTATCTGCTCTCATCTTCTTGATCTCTCAAAGGACCTTATTTCTGTAACTTCTATTGCTTCGAAACCGCGTCTTTCATAATGAATATTTAGAATACAATAACTGAGAAACAAGACTTAAATTTTATTTATTTATGACAAATTACCAGCATCAGCCTAAAAGAACGCAATTAACAATTACAATACAATTCTGCTTGCTTTAAGTAATAACAATAATAATAAGTACGTTTCACCTTCGGCTAAATCAAGCGCTAGGGAAGTAGGCCTAGTTCTTTGCTTAGTAGCGAATGTAATGCATAAACGAACTGCAACCCACTTAATTTTCTAAACCTCGGTATATGAGGGTGGGTGGCCAGTCTTCTCTATCTCCAATAATCTTTTCCACCGAAAGAGAGCGCACATTAAACAGTGAAGTTAATATTATATTTCTGTTATGGGAGGAGTTTGAACGGTTGAACCCAGACCAGTTGCTGACCAGTTAACGTCGTATCTTCCTGATGCCTCTCCATACCTTGGCACCTAAAACAGAAGGGCACTTGGTGTTGGAGAAACAAAAAATTGTTCTGGGTTTGTGAAAACCATTTTTCAACAGTGGACGTCGTGTGAGAAAGGACAACTTCTTCTCAATTCCTTTGAATGATGAGTTATGGAGAAATGGGATGACTCATATAGTCACTCTGCAAAAGAATAAAACTGAAATTCCCCATCACTTCTACCACAGAGAACAAGAAGACAGTTTCATCTTTGTTTGCATTTGCGATTCACATGGCATTTATTTCATATTTACCTACCAGGAAAATGTCTGTAATTCTGATTTTTAAGCTAGTCACTCTAATTATAAAGGAGACTTGGTTGTAAGTTTACAATGCGCATGATTATGACATAGAATTATTATTCTATCTTTAATTTTAATGATTTCATCGTTTATTGCAATCAAGCGACAACACTGTAGTCAAGAGGATGCGTTAATAATTTTACAAAATTCAAATATATATAGCGTCCAAAATATCCGATTTAAAGGTGTCCAAACTAAGCCTAACATAATTCGTAGTATTAATATGTTCAATAACATCTTGCGGCTTACAGGGTCGTTGAACTTACTGTCGCATGCTATTTCTGATTGGCATAATACAATTCATGGCTGCACCTTGTACCTCTATAGGTATAATCCTTCCTTTGTTATTTTGAATGTATGAGCTTGGTAATTTTTTCGGTGGCTCCCTCTATAGTAACCATCCTCAGCGGCTTAGTACTAAAGTGTTCAACGCCATCTAGTGTCTGCTAAGGCCGTTGAAGTCGACTCCAGCTAGATATACCCAAAATAGACAAATCAATAAATTTTTTGTTTATGATATATAAGCTGACAAGTAAAGCAACTTGAACGTTGATACACTAAGGTCCTATTTAATGTTTAAAGATTAGATTAACGCTTAGATCAAATTAAAACTATAGACATGGTCATACTTAAGTGTTGTTATTGAGGAAAGACAATCAATACATGTTTTTATACTAAGTAGTCTTTTCCTCTGGATATGAAATTACAGTAATTTTTGTTGGGAAGGGAAAAACCATGGGGACGGGGAAGAGAGAGAGAGAGTAGGACGGATCGGAGGGAAGAGTGTGTAAAGAACATTGATGTTGGCTGGAGGAAATGGCATTGAACAAACGTCTGTCTGCCTCTACCTTGCAACAACTTATCATCATGATTGAACATTGGAGAGTTTAAGGAGAGTTTAGCGACATCTTTTGCCAATGTTGAAGTCGGCAAAAATCATTTGGCATAGTGCAACCTTTTTCATTGAACACTGAACGGGAAATCGAGATTTAGGGTCTGTTACATGCCATTGAAAATATGTAGGCTAATCCTAATATAATTCCCTGCATTAAAGTGTTAATCAACGTCTTGCGGCTGCCAAGGCCGTTACCCAAAATTACCTTTTTGCCAAATTCTAATTGTTACATTTGAAAAGTTTTTTTTCTGTGCTGTGGACTTTTTGTTTAACGTTTACATACTTTTCGCCGTTTTATTACTGGCGAATTTACGGCAACCTGGTATTTATAGGGTGTGCAATATGCGATTTAAAGGTGTCTAGACGAAGCCTAATATAAATCGTAGTATTAACGTGTTTATCAATAGGGGTCTATCTTTCGGTTGCCAGGGTCGTTGATTGTTACCTGCTATAATTAGGCAGTTCTGAAAAACGGTCTGCCGCGTGTTCCTTCATAATTAATAATAATAATTAATTACTTATCGTTGCTTCCGCTGTTCTACGTATACACTGCAACATTCGTGTTGGTAGGAGAAAAGAGTTTCATTCCACATGTTCAACAAGTAAATGATTCATTTTCTGAACGAGTCGAATAATTTAACTCTCGTTTTCTTTTATATCCTTTTCCTTTCTTTCCACTCATTTCTTTGGCATTAATTGTTGCTCTTTTAGGTTAGTTAATTTGTTAATCCAAGTGGACTCCGTATACATGTATTATATATCTGTTCTGATTAAAACCAACTCCGTGTTTAAGGATATTACAACTAATTCCAACCCAGAACCTTCTGTCCATAGCGGCACACTTGTATAATGTCATATGTCTCTGAAGGTCTGGGGTTAACAATATCCACGATAGGTAGGCCTATCGACAACAGTTAGAAGCTACATATCCCTCTAACAGAAATTGACGAAAGAAATCTTTATATTACCATGATTGAGAGCGGCGATTATTTTTGCTTCTAAAATATTTCCGTCCATAACCACTTCCTTATTTAACACCATCCAGGTACTGACAAAACGTTTAATGCAAACATTTTTGAAATAGCCGATCGCATCATAAGGCCTGTTCCTTCTCAGAAGATAATTGATGATGATATAAATCGTTATATTTCTATTGAAGTTTTATTCCAATTACCGAAAACATGCAAACGACATCAGCCTATCAGCGCAGAACCGATTATTTAGCGAGTGCGATTTGGCCATATATCTCTACCAAAAACACGTTTAAAAGGTGTCTAACGCAGCTGCGCTCATTTTCAGTTTCCAATCTTAAATAACGATTCGTTACTGCCAAAGACGGTGGCGTCGACGTTACCTTATTTAGAAGTATCTGAGAATGTAATAAAGAAAAAAGTTCGAATATATAGGTTCAGAAAAGCCAAGTTACACAAACTAACATAATTTCGCTTATTTAACGTTTAACGACATCTGGGGCTGTTTTGACCATTATATAATAATTATTGAAAAATAGAATTTAACATTCGTTAGACGAATGAATCGCAGGGCTTAGCGTCATCTTAGGGTAAGAAAGGCCCTTGGCGATATTTTTTTTGGTTTCTGTGTAATTTATTTGTTGTATTAAATTGTCTTTGGTAGTTTTCCTCATCGAATATTGCCTGGATTGGATTTTGTCTCTGTTATTATGAAGATTGGCCTCGCTTTGTCTTTGCTAATGAATCAGTGTTTCAGCTAGGATTGCTGTTATTCATACTGTGCAGTTCCAGAATTGCTGTTGTCTTTGTTGCTGTTATTATTTCACCGCATACTGCCACCACTGCCATACTTGGATGGTGCCAGTCCCAAGTCTGAACAAAGGCGGAGACGTAAACAACCCTGGCAGCTGCTAAACTTCGGCAATTACTACTTCTTCTTTCACAGACAGTATGAGATAAACTACTTTATGTTGCAAAAATATTGAATATTAGTACAATTATTGTAAAGCTCCATTTGACACCTTTAATGGTATCGTTCGGATGCTATAAGTTTCTGGTTCTGATTGTATTGTATATATTCTGTATTGTATATTTTCCGAATTGTCGTCAAGGGCCTTTGATGTCATAAGACGACGTTTAACTGTGGTTAAATAAAAAAATAAATGATTTTAGTAGATTATTTTTCTTAAAGTTACCCCAATCTTGTTTTTTTCGTACTTTCAACTCTCATCTTTTTTTATTTTCCGCTGATTTCTTTCTTTATTGCTTTATTTTCAATTCGCCTGCTACGTTTTCTCGTTATTCACTTCATCGCAACTACGAGACTTCGACTGCTTCCTCGCACTCACGACCAACTAGAACTAATTGTCACTAGATTATAGCTTTCCAAACTTGATTTTCAATTGCTGACCGAGAAATTCCCTGCCTACTCTTACTCTTCTAGTGTCCGTGACCTGGGTGTCACGCTTGACTCCTCCCTCACTTTCACGGAGCACATATCTAACCTGACTCGCTCCTGCTTCTTTCAACTGAGGCGTCTCAGAGCCATCAGACGATCGGCTTCTCCTTCTGTCTTTACCACCATAGTTCATGCCTTTATCTGTTCTCGACTTGACTACTGCAACTCACTTCTTATGGGCCTTCCGAAGCAGCGTCTTTCTCCCCTTCAATCGGTCTTAAATGCTTCAGCTAGGCTTATAGCCCGACTCCATCGCTTTTCGCATATCTCTACATATATGCTTGATGTCTTGCACTGGCTTCCTATTACTGCGCGCATCCATTTTAAGATCCTCTTTCTAGTCTCAAAGGCACAGCTGAGCAGTGCCCCAAAGTATCTTTCTGACTACATGCGAAAGCCGTTATCTGCGACCTCATCTCGTTCCTTGCGCTCTGCTGATTGGCTAGATCTTTTTGTTCCTAGGACAAGGACTGCCTTGGCTCAACGCCGGGCATTTGCTGTGGTTGGTCCCTCTACTTGGAATGTCCTTCCCCCTCATTAAGGGCTAAACTAATGACTAGTTTTTCCTCTTTGGTCTCTCGTTCTTTAAAGACGTTTCTTTTCCCCGGGGTTTTCGTGCTGAGAGCGCTTCTGAATAGTTATTCTGAGAGAGGCGCTATATAAATCTTTAGATACAATACAATACAATACAATAGGTGACTCTGTTTAGACACCTTAAATCGTTAATTTGATACGCTATATATAGAAACCGCCCTATCATGAATATAATCGTCATCTCTGTTGCCTTGAATTACGAAAGAAAACTGGTGAATAACATAATACGGAAATTAACTTAAATACGTCAAAAACTTTAAATACGTCAACATCCTATCAGAAACGGAATCAAAGACGAGAAAAGAGAAAGAAAACTGAGGAGAACATTACAAGAATATGAACCGAAATACGCCAAAAAACTTTAAAGACGTCAACAGCCTTTGCAGTAGAGAGTGACATGGGGAGACAATCTCGTTCCCATCCCCGCCCCGCAACAAGTAAGTCTTCCCCCATCCCCGCCCCATCCACGCAGGTTTTCTCCCCATCCCCGCCCCATCCCCGCAGGACGACATCGCATTCCCCGCAAAAGTTTACACCAATTAAAATTTAAAAAATAACATAATTTAGCTTACAAAGCTATTTGTATTTCTGACTGCATTAGTCTGTAAATATCTTATCGACAGTTTGTATTAACCAAGTCTTGACCATTTCTGACTAGAAGGCTTCAGGAAATAAGAAAATCTCCTTATCAGTTCTCAAGTTCTTAACATCACCTGAGTTTCTTGCCGGCTCATTCCCCATTACCGCGGTATTACCGCGAGAGTAAACCCCATTACCGCGGTATTACCGCAATTGTTGTCCATATTACCGCGGTATTACCGCAATTGTTGTCCCCATAACCTCGGGATTTACCGCGGTTACCGCGGTTTTCCCGCGGGGAAATTCCACATGTCACTCTACTTTGCAGCTATAGGATGTCGTTAAACATTGGAATAAATAAAATGAATATTATCATGAGCCTCCCATAAATCTCATTATGAGGTAAGCCTAAGGTCACTGTATTCTAGTTTCCTCCTTCTTTATTCACTATTCGGACTGGCACTTAACAAAATAAGTAACTTTCGAAGACTCTTTTGACGGTATTAGTGATTCCAGCATATGATTAACAATACATGTAAGTAGTAGTAGTTTCAGTTTACCGACACTGTGATAACAGAGATCATTAACGTCGCCCTCCTCCTTTATCCAGGCTTGGGACTGGAACTGACAAAGCACAAACATGGCGGAGTTAATTATATATAAGGTCAGTGTTAACCGATATTAAGGTGTCTAAACTGGACCTAACTTAAATGTCAATTTTAGAGTTTAGCGACATATAACGGCAACGAAGGCCTTTGATGTAAACCTACGCTCGAGATAATGACAGAGAAATGCAGAAATGCGTGCATGAGCAATAATGGATAATATATACTTTATTTCGCACAAAGCAGAACAGAGAAACTAAGTAAACTTAGCAAAGACTAGAACAGAAATACAAAAATACAAAAACTCCTTCTCAAACAGACTTGGAGACAACTCAAACTATTGCTCCTCTCGAAGCATAAACGTAGTGGACCCGCGATCTTACATAATACATGTTGTCTTTTACAGACAAACCATAACCAAAATAACTAAAAGTAGTTACTAAAAGTAACTAAATTAATATGCTCATGGCCATAACTGAATGTCAATGACAGCATATTTAGTGTACTATTATCCACCGTTAGCATGACTTTAAAAAATTTAAACATAGCAATAAGTTAATAATTCTCATAGATTTAAAGTCCAAACTGCCTAAACCTGCAATAAATTCTCTTACTGATTCCCATTTGTGAAAACCAAATACTTTACGATACACATTATTCCAACAAGCATTTAGTTTACTCAGCTGAGATTGAGAAAATCTCACAGCAACTGAGCCATATCTTAAAACTGGTAAGCTATAAGTCTGCTGTAAGTAAAGCTGCATTAACTCCGACAAACTTGAAGAGTTATTGAAAATATTATTGGAAGCTGCGTAAAAATTGCGCATTATGCAGTCTACGTCACAACTCAGTTTACTACCAGCACAAAAGATGATTCCCAAGTATTTAATCTGCTCTGACCACTCAACCTTTTTGTGACCTAGGAACATTTCTGGTAGGGAAGCCTTGAATCGAGGTCCGAATGCTAAGCACCAAGATTTAGTACAATTAAACATCAGGCCTAACTGACTACTAACGACATCACAATTATCTAGTAAGGCCTGAAGCCCTACTACCGAAGCCGATAACAAAATGATATCATCTGCATACATGATGCAACCAAGCCAGGACTTGTTAATACAACAACCTAGGCCTGCTGCTTTTGTATCCACGATGAACTTATTAACAAAAACATTAAACAACGAAGGCGACAAAGAACTTCCCTGCCGTACACCACTCATTTAACTGCGAATGACTTAGACATACTGCTGTTCCAACGCACTGCAACCGATAGTTTACTATGCCAATCCACCAGGATATCAACCACCCACTCCGGACACCCAGACCTTAAGAGACTGGAATACAGCTTATAATGATTAACACTATCATATGCCTTACTAATATCCAGAGCTGCTGTGAAAACAGTGCTGCCCCTGTCAACAACAAAATCAATCGAGGAGCGCATTGCAAATAATGCATTAGCACAACCCACACCCTGCTTAAACCCAAACTGCAAGTCATCAGACTTAAAATAATCTGCACATATCTTTAATAAAAAAGTTAAGTTTAATTAGAACATTTTTCAATAAACTAGTAAATATTTTTATATAAGGATCTGGGAATAAATTGAGAGTCGCTCTCTTCCATATAATAACTGCCTTGTTGGGGTGGCCCCATCCTACCTGAGGTCTTTTGCACCTTTGTCTCCTACTTACCTGCGAGGGACTCTTTGCGATCTTCGACCCGTGGCCTTATGGTTGTTCCTCGCATGCGCTCTGCTACGGCCCACTCTAGGTGCTTTGCCCGTGTTGGCCCATCAGCTTGGAACTCTCTTCCCCAGTCTCTTCGTTTTGAATTACTAGCCCTCTCTCCTTCCCAGTTCCGTAGACGTCTTAAGACTTTTTGTTTCCTAATTCAGGCACTGACGCAGGTCAAGAGCGCTGCTGATTTCTGAGCGGCGCTATATAAATGTTCGATTACAATTACAATTCCAGCACATATTGATATTTTTTTTACTGGAATGTAATGAGATGGTTAGTTGCTGTACAACGACGCTGTGTCATATAAAGATGATTAGAATAGCTTTCCTCCTTTGTTCGGACTTTGTATTAACACAACCACTACCTAATCTCTCTTCTTGTCTCTTTAGCAACTGGGCTGGGATCTTTCCTTTACATGTCTGGACAACCCTTCTGAAAAGACGCAGCGCTTGTAAATAAACTGCGCCCTGCGTTTAGCTATAGAGTTGCTCTGTAGAAATTTGCAGTTTACGGTTACGATTACGAGACATTTGCCGAAGTTGTCTCTGTTAATGACCTGAGACACTTAGAGTGAGACAAGCAAAGGAACGATATAATCGATGGTCCAGAATTCAACATCTAGTGTTCCATCAGGGTAGACATTTGTTTATGCATTTCTGCTCCACCTGCTTTCCGTAGCCAATTCAGCTATCATGAGTGCACTGACCGTACACTGTCGGTGTGAAGATGAGACGGCGAGGGAGAGGACTGACCACCAGACCTCACATGCCGAAGCTAAAATATGAAGTCGCCTGTTTCTCATGTTTGCCATTCAGGCTATAACTTAAGCCTTAAAGTTATATTATTAGCGACTTTGAAAATTCCTTGCCCTCTCAGCAGATCTCACAGAGTTATGGCTCAACACATTATAAACACCAGAAGCTCGAAACGACGATATTCAGCTTTTGAGCCAAACCGATCTTTTATAGAGGAATACAAACAACTGTTAAAGGTGTCTAACTGAGATGTTTTTTTATACCAGTTTCCTACAATTCGTCGCTGCTGGGACAAACGCAACGATGTAATAAATAATAATAATCTTTTCTTTATTAAGTGCCTGACACACGCACTGCGCTGTACATTTACATGTTATGCAATTTAAATCTTAACTACTAACAGAACAGACAGCTTGCAATACAACGGCGCTAATAGCAGCCTACAAAGCATATCCGCTTAACGGGGCTCGAACTCGGTACCTCTCGCTCTCTACGCCAGATGTTATCCAATGCGCTATCGGGCCCCCGTTGCTAAGTCAAAGCATAAAGTAAATTGCAGCTATACGAATTCAGCCACGGCCGCTTCGATAATGCCAGTCCCAAGCCTCGATAAAAGAGGGTGGTGCTAACCATCTTTGATAATTATGTGAAACAAATTTGTTTCAAAAGAAATTACACACAATAATTATCAATCTCGATCTATTTGCAATTGCAAGCTTTTTGAAAAATATTAATTTTAGTGAAAATGGTAAGGTCGACGTCAACGCTGCTGGCAGCCGTAAGAGGTCACTAAACACTTTATTCGTTCATTCATTACGAAGATTTATATGGCGCCATTGAGGTTAATACTCAAGAGTGCTCCCTACCCAGCACATGGTCGCGAGCAGATGAGATCAAATGAGCAGAAGGAGAAAGCACAGTGAGCAGAAAGTGCACAGTGACCCGAAAATGCACAGTGAGCATAATAGAGCACAGTGAGTAATAAATTTTCCATCTTAGGACGGGCAAACAGCTAGTCATTAATATTATTTGATTAACGACATAAAGCGAATTGTGTGTTTGGTCCGCTGTGCATGGCTCTAGTGAATCAGCATAACACGACGGACGGCCGTCACAAATTTCTGTACGTTTATATTATTAATATTGTAGGACTTTTTGGACACCTTTAAATGACTTCTTTCTGAAGCTATATGTTTGTGGTTTTCGTTCCATTGTAATAATAATTATTGTAATCTTGACTTATTGTCATCAGGAGCGTTTGATGTCATAAGAAGACGCTTAAATTTGGAACGAAAAGAATATATAGGTTGATGACCCTATGCAACGTTTGTTATTACCGTCGCACAAGTGACCCGTCTGACCGCCTCATCTGGATTAACCATCTCCGAGACATGTATCGTGAGTTCCGGCTGAAGGAGACTTCGTATTGGGAGTCGTTGATTGACCGGGAGAGAGGAAATCCACGTCGGCTCTGGGCGGCGATTGCGGATGTCCTTGGCCGCTCTACAGCCTCCACGTCTCCACCTGAGACCCCGTTCACGGCAGACGATTACCTCAACTTTATACAGGCTAAGATTGATTCTACTCGCAAATCCACGGAAAACTCCCCTCCTCCTGTCTTCTCCTCCACTGCAGCTGTTCTCTCTTCATGGAAGCCTCTTCAACCTGATGCTATCCGTCAACTCATAATGGACTCTTCTTCGAAGTCTTGCGAACTTGACTTGCTTCCTCCATTCTTAGTTAAGGAATTTTTAGATGAACTTGTTCCGTTTTTGGTAATTTTATGTAACTCTTCGCTGGCCCAGGGATACGTACCTGCATTGCATAAAAGGGCTGTGGTTTTCCCTTCCATCAAGCGACAAGGTCTTGACCCTGGCTCCCCTTCAAATTACCGCCCTATCTCAAACTTGTCTTTCCTCTCGAAGCTTCTTGAGAAATGTGTGTCTGTACAACTGGTTCACTACCTTGACCTACACTCTCTAATGCCTCCTCTTCAGTCTGGATTTAGGAAATTTCACTCAACAGAATCTCTTATGGTGAGTCTTCTGGCTGATGTATTTCATGCCGTTGATCGTGGCCATGTCACTCTACTTTCCCTCTATGACATTAGTGCCGCTTTCGACACTGTTGATCACACCATCCTTCTTGACCGGCTCTCTAACTCATTTGAGATTACTGATTCTGCTCTTCTCTGGTTCCGCTCATTTCTTTCTGGTCGCTCCGTCTCGGTAGTTTTTGGTCCCACCCGCTCTGCTTGGGTTCCCCTCTCTTACGGGTTACCTCAGGGCTCGGTTCTTGCTCCTCTTCTGTTTGTCCTATATACTTCGGATCTGGCTGGGGTCCTTGGTCCACTGGGTGTCCTATCCCACCAATATGCTGATGACACGCAAGCTTACCTTCATGGACCTGCAGACACAGCTGCTGTTATGGTCGAGCGTATTCTAGAGGCTTCAGCTGCTCTTGACCGATGGTTATCCTCAAATCGCCTTCGTCTTAACCAAGACAAGACTCAGTACATATGGCTCGGTGGTCGTGCCCAGCTTGCCAAGGTTGATGCTGACTCCCTTCGTCTTCGGTTTCCAAATATGCACTTCTCTTCCTCTGTCCGTGATCTTGGATTCATTCTTGATCCTGTCCTTTCTCTATCTGATCACGTAAATAGTGTCTCTCGTTCCTGTTTCTACTACCTACGCCAACTCCGTGCCATCCGCCAATCACTACCACTGCACGCCATCACGACTTTGGTCCATGCGTTGATCTGTTCCAGGATTGATTATGGGAATGCGGTGTACATTGGTCTCTCCTCTACAAATACATCTAAACTTCAGTCCATTCTGAACGCTGCCGCCCGCCTCATAGGGGGCATTGCAAAGTTTGACCATATCTCCTATTTTATCCGTGACTCCCTTCACTGGCTCCCCATCCGCCAGCGCATCCAATTCAAGGTCTGTTCCCTCATGCGTAGCTGTCTTGCTGGGTCTGCTCCTCACTATCTTAGGGCCTTTTGTACCCCAGTATCTTCTCTGCACAGTCGTTCCTTCCTTCGGTCCTCGGCCCGTGGTTACTTGGTTGTCCCGCGGGTGCGTACTTCTACGGCCCAGTCTAGGAGTTTCGCTATTGTTGGTCCCAATAGCTGGAACCAGTTACCTCAGTCCCTCAGGACTGACCTTTTTCTATTTCTTTTGACCAGTTCCGCAAGCGCCTGAAAACCTCCCTTTACCAGTGAAGAGACTGGCTCGGGTCGGGAGCGCCTCTGTTTTGAGTGGCGCTATATAAATGCTTGATTACGATTACGATTACGATTACATTTTACTGGGTTAGCCATAAATTTGTTTTCAAAAATATCCAGAAAATGCCGCATTGTTTCAGATTCTTTGTTCGAATATCATTTCTTGCGGCTTCCAGGGCCGTTGACAAATTTAGGTGACTTTCAGTACTTTCGGTTTGACGACACAGAGTCATAACAGAGTTGATCAGCGTCGTCCTCCTTCTTTATTAGTGATGGGTCTGGCCTTGCCCAAAATAAGTCACTTATGAAGATTCCTCGCCAAGTCGGAGTGATGACGGTCAAGTTAAATGTTGAAGGAAAATGATTTATATATACGGTCACTGTTCTCTGATATAAAGGTGTCTAAATTTCACCTCATATAAATGTCAACATTAGCGCCTGGCGACATCTTTTGGGATCATTTTGGGTTCAGGTGGATTGACTGTTTATTCTTGTACTAACAGTTTTTACCCGGCGTTCGCCCGGGTTTTCCTCAGCGCCCGTGTATTTGAATTTAACGACATCTTCGTCAGCGCCCGTGAATTTGAATTTAACGATGTGCACATTTTTCGTGTATCCCTCTGGCGAATTTACGCGCTGGCTTGAAATTGTTTGAAACAACTCTACGCAATATATACTCCTGCATAGCTAGATTTCAATGGCATTGAAACAGACTATGACCACATCGAAACTTAAAATGTCCAAATATCGGATTTTAATGGAAATTTTGAGTTGAAATAAAGTTGGGTTGAGATCTAAAGAAATTCAAATGAAAACGTTCGTTAAAAATTTCGTATCCCTAAAGTGTTGCATTGGCGAATTTTTAAGTCCGATGACCTATAAATTCAGCCGTGGGCGTGACCACTTCTGATTTGAAATCAACGGTCATCGTGATTGGTTGCGAATCAGAGCGTTGACCTAGATGCTCCGCGTGACGTAGGATTGAATATTAATTTAAGCCTTCGTGACGTGGACAAATGGCCATGCTGTGGCCGGTATGGAAATAGTCTCGTCGAAAAAGTTGGAAATTTAAAATGGCCATATATCGGCGTTTAAATAAAATTGCGAGCTGAAAATAGTCGCGTTGACTTAGACGCGGCGTAATAATGTTTTGTAAATTTTATCAAATCGCTAAAGCGTTCCACTTTTCGGAGCCTTTAGCAGTACAGACAAACATACGGAAGGACAGAATAATCAGACTTTGGATTATAATATAGATATTCTGTTGGTCATTTTGGCGATGTTAAGGAAAATTCCGCTTTAAGAATACAGCAGAAGAAAAACTCTATGTAATCGTAATCGTAAACTTGAAGTGTGTAAAGCGCTACTTAAATAGCTAAGCGGAAGGCACAAGCATGTTCATGAACGCTGCGTCGTGTCAGAAGGGTTGTCCACGGCCACCAAGTGAAGAACACAAGTTATTCAGAGGATGTTTGAAGAAAGATTGATGAGATCATTTCCAGAAAAGATTAAGGAGATAATTCTGGAGATTTTCTGTGGCCGTCTCTTCTTCCAGCGATAGTTTACGGTCACTGTATACTCACTGTGCTCACTGAATACCTGAGTTGGTTCTGGGGAGCAGGTGGAGCAGAAATCTCGAACGAAACTTATGCCTAATGGACCTGCCATCTAGCGGAGAACTCATCATCATCAGCGATATCACGTGGCTGTCTCGAAATATATTAAGTTGCGTTTGAATACGTCTAAATTGAGTGAGCCGAGAATTGGAAACGTTCAACAGGATTCGAAATATATAGTATCGAAAATAAGCGATTTAAAGGTGTCTAGACTTGGCCTAATGCAAATCTTATATCCAGTGTGAATAACGACATGTTGCGTCAGAAGAAACCATAAGCCAACACAGGCCATTGGCGGCTAAATAAGGAAAATTCGCTGCAGTTCTCACTCTGTCTCTCTAAGGTCAAAGATTTATAAATTGATCACCATCTGCACTGATTACGCACTACCTCACCCGTCGAAGTGCCAGTGCTAAGCTTTGAGAACAGAGGAGGGCGACGCTATTTATCGTTGTTATGACACTGTGTCTTTAAACAGCCACTAACCAAACAACTGATCGCTAATATATTTAGCAGATTTAATGCTTCCATCGACATCTAGCGATTACGCCGACCTTCTCTAATGGAAGAGCATGTAACTCTTTGTTTGCCGTTTCCGGTGTGCATTGCCTCCAGAAGACCCTTGACGTCTCCATCTTTCTTGTTCAGGCTTTTGACTGGCACTACCACAGCAAGCGCCTGAAAACCTCCCTTTACCAGTGAAGAGACTGGCCCGGGTCGGGAGCGCCTCTGTTTTTGAGTGGCGCTATACAAAATGCTTGATTACGATTACGATTACAGAACGGGCAGTGAAGGAGTAGTGTCCCTCTTAAGTTAATGCATCCTGAGTAAGTAGCACTATGCAGCTAGAATTACCATACTATCGACGATGAGCATTTTATATAGAGACTGGAACAACCAATTTAAAGGTGTCTAATCTGAACCTATTTTATAATGATTATTTCGTAGCTTTATAGCGTTTAACGACATCTTGCGGCTACACAATCACCTTGTGTTATCGAACATAGACTTTTTGTCCAGATTGTGATTACATGGTCAGTTACTGTGTCATAACAAAGATGATTGCAATCGCCCTCCTCTTTTGTCCAGACTTCGTACTAGAACAATGATCCATCACTACATCTGCTACCTTCTCTTTTTGGTATCTTTCGTAATCTGAGTGGGTTCTTCCTTTTACATAATTATCTGGATAACCTCTCTGACAAGATGCAGCGCTTGTGAATAAGCTGGTGCCCTGCGCTAAAGCATTAGAATCGCTTTAAAATGTGGAGTGTATGATCACGATTACTAGAATAAAGACAGTGGCGGAGTTATTCTACTCTTATTGACACTTGAGAAAGTTAGGATGAGATGCAAGATTATCTTACCCAGGGTTTCACGACTTCTTTTTGCTCTCCAGGGTAGAAATTTGGTTCGAGAGTTTTGTTCCGACTACGTCCCGTAGTCAACTCAGCTGTAATGAGTACATTAGCCGTACACTGTCGATGGAAAGATGATACGATCATAGACAGAGGACAAAGCACCCGCCATCGCAAGCCAAGGCTAAGAAAAGAAGTCGCTAGCACTGCATACTAATGGCTGCCCCTCACACAATAGCTAAAGGGGTTCTCGTCTTCTTCTATGGTTGAATACACCAGTGGCGTAACCAGGTCTTCTATAAAAATTACGCAGTTTTGAAGAAGAACTCTGAGGGAGGTGCCCTCTCCCCAGGGGTAAGAAAAAATTTCATTTAGGGGTTTGTAATGGTGCATTTGGAGACCAACTTTTTGATTCAAAGTAATAACATTTCACATAAGTTCTTTGGAAAAGTGACAAATTATAATTTCATAATTTGATTTTTTAAATTGGGTTCAGCTGCAAAGTCCCAGCAACCAACGTAGACTAGAAACGTAGAGCAGATTCATCAAAACAATTAACTAAAGCATAAGAAAATAAATTTATTTGTTGTGGTTTTGGAGACAATCTTTTTTGGTTAAAGAAGTAAGCTTAACATTTTACATCCGCTCTTGCCCCCAGCAAATTATGATTCCATTCATTCATTACAGAGATTTACATAGCGCCCCTTCAAGATTATCTAAGCAGGAGCGTACCCGACCCAGCACCGAAGTCCGAGAACAGTCTTGAAGTTAGAATAGAACATGATCTGAAGGGCTCTCGGCATTAAGCGTAGTGCCAAAGGAAGCCCATTCCAGATTGCAGGCCAGCAACAGAAAAACCACGGCGCTTCAGAATAGAAGGCCGCGACCGGGAGACAAGAACCTCAGCCTGCCTAGAAGAGCGAGGAGAACCACGGTGCTGGATGCTGAGGTGGTGCGCCTGTAGATAAACAGAGACCGCATCAGCGCTAGACCAAGCAAGAGATCCGGTAAGCGATCCACTTGTGGGAAAGGAAGCCAATGCAAGACATCCCGGATATAGTCAGTAACATGGCGGAATCTTGGGATGCAAGCATTAAAGCGTGCCGCCGAGCGTAGGACCCGAACCAACACCCAACCCGAGTCGCCGGAAAACCCACGCAGGGCGCTGCAATAATCAAGACGGGAAACAACAAAGAAGTGGATAAGCATTAAGGCAGCATTAAAGGTTGAGGAACGGAAGACATCTCTCTAAGCTGATGTAGCTGCCAGCTGGTATACACAATCGCGGCATAGCAGGCTGATATGCCGCGTGAACGATAGTTCAAGGTTCAAAGTGACACCAAGGTCCCGGTCTCCCGGACAATGGATGTTGAAAGCAATGGCGTACGGAGCTGAAATGCCGCCCGGGGCGACGGCCCAAAATGCTACCCTTGGCCACTCAATTTTGGATATGTTATTTTCTCTAAGAGATTGCAGTTTTCATGACGATCGTCGATCTCATTACATACACGCCTATAATTTTATTTTTATAAAGTTGATAGCCTGCCTGGTTTTTATAAATTAATTAATTTCTTTGCCACTGTGAGAAAGTAAACTGCCGGAACTCCTGGGCAAGGGCCTTCACACATCAATTTTGGCGAGCTGCTGGCGCGTGCCAAGCCAAATGAACTGGGTCTTAGATGAGTTTAGCCGCAGGCGATTGGAGGACTTCCAGGCCTCCAGAGCCTCCATTGCCCGGTTCATGGCCCGGGGCTTCAGTAATGGCTGCTGACGTAGGACAATGCAAAAACGCCTGCAGGTCACCCGCATAAGATTGGTTCAGCACAGAGCAAGGCTCAGCAAGAGGCAAGGAGAGGGCCAGTATCAGCAGTATAAAATAATATAATTAGAGAAAAGAGGCCCAGCACAGATTCCTGGGGCAGGCAAGCCAAACGGGACAGGAACACATGGAGTCCTAGTAGACACGTAGACCGTAGAGAAGGAACGGTGATGGAGGTAAGAAACAATCCAGTCAAGAAAGAAAGTTACCAGAAAGGTCAAACGAGGTAGATAGGCGACTAAGAATGATATCGTGATCGACTGTGTCCAAACGCCGTGCTGACAGCAAATAATGCTAAGAGAGGAGGACCAGTGACACTATCGGTTGCCCCAGAGATATCAGAGAGAGGAGGCAGACTAACAGGGTCTCCGTGGAGTGGCCCTTCCGAAAACCAGATTGAAAAGTCGGCAACAAATTGTCCTTATCAAGATATACCTTAACATATACAGAAACCAACTTCATAAAGCTGCTGCTTTACGAGTGTCACAATAGTTTCGTCAGTGGTGTCAAGCGTTGGGAAAACTTGGGATGACAGTTAGGTCCTATAAATTGTTCTTTTTGCTGGAAAAGATTAGTGGAGATATAGAAGACTGGCCAACCGCGAAGAGTGCGAGAGGTACCGAGTTCGAGCCCCGTAGGGCGGATTTGCTTTGTAGGCTGCTATTAGCGCCGTTGTATTGCAGGCTGTCTGTTCTGTTAGTAGTTAACTAGTTAAGATTGTTTCAATTGCATAACATGTAAATGTACAGCGCAGTGCGTTTGTCAGGCGCTTCAGTAAAGAAAAGATTATTATTATTATTATAAGCCGAGGTTAAGAAAATTAAGTGGTTAGCACTTCTTTTATGCATTATGGTCGCTACTAAGAAAAGAGCTACTTCTATAGCGCTTGACTTTGCGGAAAGTGAAAGGTCGACCTCGCTAGGTGGCGCCGTACTTAAGTAAGCAGAGTTGAGTTCCTTTAGGCTTTTGGTGGTAATTGTCATAAATAAAGTCTTGTTTCTAAATTTTTAATTCTGAATAATAATTATGAAAGACGCGGTTCCAATGCAATGAAATTTATAGAAATTATGTCCTTTCCATGGATCAAGTCAGAAGACGCGAACGGCTATGTTTGGACACCTTTAAATCACATTTTATCAATGCTATAAATTCTTCAAATTCGTTCAATGAGAAAAAAAGGATCCTGAGTGGCCGAGTGGGCTGGTAGCCCGCTCGTCACGCCGGCGCCCCGGGTTCGCTTCCCGGTCGGGTCGGTTTATCAGAGATTAATTTCTCGGATCTTTACTGCGGGTGGCTCGGTCGCAATTTAAACGTGGAGTACGAGGTTGCTTTCTGCCTCCGACACTAATCATCTTCGATATGAAAAAGTGTCGTTAAGCCGAAACAATTTTTCAATGAGAAATTGCCAAAAAATAATCTTTGTCGGCGGCAACGGCCAATGTTGTCATAAGCTGCCGTTAAACTGTGGACACACACAATCAGAAATTAAATCCATTGATGCGGTCGTCAGAATTGAGTCTAGATCAGAAGTACTTAGAAAGTCGTTGAGACCGTAGCACATCCTCGCTATGAACAACAATATTCACAGTGACTGCATCGTTGTTTTATTTCTACTAGAATTGATCTCCTTGCTGTCGTTCGTTATGGCGACAATAAGGAATTTCCTCTTATAGTGATTTATTTTACAGAGGCACATTTTGAACTACTTAAGAGTTTCAGATGTCAAGTTCTACACCTAGCTTTCTAGACAGTGAGTCCGTATTCAACGACAATGATTACGAAAGTGATGACATAGGATTCCAGACCTTCAGTGGGAAAAGAGTAGGTAGGGACGAAAGACGGACAGAGAAGAAGAGAATGAGAACAAGAAGAAGGTTCACGAATTCGGAGGGAAATCCCAATGAAGAGCTTCATGACCACGTGCAATCGAACGTACCGGTCACGTGACACAAGACTATTGTTACAGCCCCCAGTCCTGCCATGGACGCCTCTGAAGTAATGGAGACGGTGAAAGATGAGGTGACTGCTAACTCTAATCCTAACGAACGAACGAACGGTAGGGAATAGTCTTGTCATATAATTTGTTGGGGTCCAAATAGCGAAGGTAAACGCTCGCATTGTTCGTAATGAACTCGATAATGTATACGGACGTTGAGGACAGCGTCGAGTTCTACGAATCCCTGTCTGAGTCGCCCGTATGAAGGGAGGATGACACGGTCAAAGGACACCCTCAGTCCCTCACCCTGCAGGCCTGCCAAGGTACCTGAGTGGTTCTTGCCCAATGGAGAGTCAACGGCTGTGACATCCACCCTAGACGTTTGTATTCGCTACAGGATATCTCAAAGGATATCTACAAGGATATAATTTAAGCGTTTGCAGTAGTACAGTAGCGACTGGAATCCAATTGTAGTTAACACACTGAAAACTAGTAACGTTTTACGACCACGCTTCTTCTTCTTCTTCTCTCTCCTCCGTCAGGCGTGCGCCAACGATGAGTCCTCAACATGACATCTCCAAATCTTTCTGTCTCTGATTTTATCCATGGTTTCCCTCATGTCCATGTTTTGTGCCCTCAAATCCTCCATTATATTGTCCATCACGACCACGCTTAAACACCTTTAGATCGGGCCTTTACGACGCTATAAATAACCAATTTTCATTATTTTCATTGCGTGGACTGCTAGACACAAATTGAGAAGGGCGACCATCTTTGTTACAAAACAGTAACTAACTAATCAAGAAGTATAGGCAAATAAAGTGGTTTATGCTACGCTGAAAAGTATCGACGAAAACAGATTTTAATGCCACAAGATGTCGCTAAGTGTTGGATCCTATCGACAGCCACAACATAATTATCGCTAAACAATGACTACTAGTAACATAACAAAGTTCTGGTTAAACACCTTTTAATCGTGTCTTTACGATGTTATAAATAACAAATTATTCGCTCAATTGCTTACAATGCGAACAACATTTATATTCGATGTAAACGGCCGTTGATGCTTTAGCGTATAGTAGAAAATTAACAAGTTTCCTAAACTGGCCTGAGGAAGCCATGCGGATGAAGTTTTAGCGACTTAATTTTCTTAGCCTTGGCGTATGATGATTCAGTCCTACCTCGGCGTTTCATCTTCCCACCTGCAGTGTACAGCTAGTGTACTAATTATTGCTGAGCTGGCTGGGGGTGCAGGTAGAGCAGGGAGTTCGTTAAACTCTGGATCCATCGAGCTTGTCGTTCCTTCTGCTTCTCAAATTTACTCTGTCTAGAATTATTATCAGTGACGTAACTCCGCCACTGTCCGCGCTCTGGTAGTGCGACTGGCAGTGACAGTCCCAAGCTTCAAAACAGGAGGAGGGTGACGCCAATAATTTTTTATGACACAGCATCACTCAACAGCGACTAACCATCTCATCACATTCCAGACAAATAATATTAATGTTCGTTAAGACAAAGTCGAAGTAAACGGTCGTTGCAACCGCAAGATGTTGTTAAACAAAATCATTCAACGAATTATATTAGCCTCAGTTTAGACACCTCTAAATTAGATAATCAGGGAAGTATATAAACCTGTTATCGCCCATAATATCGTTACATTGGAAAATCCTAGCTGTGAATAATAATCATCAAGAGCTAGATGTCGTTAGAAACTTAAAGACTACGAAATACAGTAGCGATCAGTAACTGCTTATAAAACTTAGACATTCATAATTGTGTACGTAGTGAGAACTGCACAAACCTTTCTTTATTTAACGGTCAACAAACAACAACACAAGGGATGTGTATTGTTTCTTTCGGCCGCAAAATG
Organism: Aporrectodea caliginosa; assembly: GCA_020284085.1. Lineage (NCBI taxonomy): Eukaryota > Metazoa > Annelida > Clitellata > Crassiclitellata > Lumbricidae > Aporrectodea > Aporrectodea caliginosa. Next base: position 259,450 of record JACEVL010000039.1, read on the forward strand.
TCGCCAAGCTATGATTTAAATTAGGCTAAGGTTAGACACCTTAAAATTTACTATTGCCACAACATTTAATGGGGTGGCAACCGTTCAAACGGGCAGCGGTGGTGAAGGATCTCACCCGATCTATTCATTGAATACTGAGCAGGTGTACATTTACATTTATGGGTCCCGCAATCTGGAACTCGCTTCATCTCAGTCTAAAAGCAAAACTCTCTTGATTTACTGTTTCATTCAATGTTCATATTATTTATGGAGATATTCATTTTGTAATAATGTACTTTGCTTCTGCCTTTACTTATTAGGCGAATATCACACTTAAAAGAGGTGTGTAAATATTTCAGACAGTTCTTGCAGCGGTTTTAAAGTAATACCAAACTTCTCTTCTGATTTTACTTATAGGGCGAATAACAGAGTTAAAAAAGGTTTCAAATTGTTTTGAACCACAGTTCTCTCCGATCATATGGCAAATTATAAAATACAAGAAAGCTCTTATGCTTGTATACATACGACAAATAATTCTCTTAAAAGAGGTGTGTAGTGGATTTGATTTCGTTTGGTGTTTTTTGTACTTGTTGCTATGTGTTTTCGATGGCATTACCTTTGGATGGTGTGATTTTAATATTAAATATGGTCGTGGATACAGTCACGCCCGACGTGATCCTAATACCTGGGACTAAAATCACGCCCGCTACGCTATTGGTCAATGCACGTCACATGATTTTGTGCACGTGAAAGGAGCCAACCGATAAACTCTCCCGAATCCGGGGAAAGATTGTTCACCATGTTTTCTAATGACGAAACTAACCCTAACCCTGACCCTAACCGACCCTCACGACGCCTAACCTGACTCAAACCGTCCCTCAAGATGTCCGCCATTTCAAATTCCAAAGGGAAGTAAGCAAGTTCACGTGACATGCTTTGACCAATAACGCGATGGGCGTGATGGTGGTAATGGGGTTCCGCTAACGCTCGGGTCGTAAACGGATCCACTACGATTAAATATCGTAGTGGATCCGTTCACGCCCCGGGCGTTATCGGAGCCCCAGTACTATATTCACGCCCGTCGCGTTATTGGCTAAAGCCTGTCACGTGAACTTGTTGTCTTCCCGTGGAATTTTGATATGGCGGACATCTTGAGGATCGGTTAGGGCCAGGTTAGGATTCGTGGGGTCGTTTATGGTCAAATTAGGCGTCGTGAGGGTCGTTTAGGGTCAGATTAGGCGTCGTGAGGGTCGGTTAGGGTCAGGGTTAGGGTTAGTGTCGTCTTCAGAAAACACGGTGAACAACCTTCCACCGCAATCGGGAAGGTTTATCGGTCGGTTCATTTCAGGTACACACAATCATGTGACATGTAATGACCAATTGCGAGGCGGGCGTGATTCTAGTCCCAGGTATAGGCTCACGTCGGGCGTGACTGTATCCACGACCATTAAATATAGCAGGCTGAGGTCGACTTCAACGGCCTTAGCAGGCACTAGATGACGTTGAATACTATTGATACTATTAATACGAAGCAATGGCGAATGCATACGCGCAGACGAACAGCATCCTTAGTTTTACGTAGAGAGAGCCGACAAAACAATTACCCAGCTGTTTCATTAAAAATCGGAAGCTGAAGATCCTATGTTTATTATTGAATTTTCGCCAAAAATTAAATCTGACTGTTTCTATTCCTTTATCTCTGAGCAGTGGTTAGCGTGACTGTTTATCGAGATGTCGGGGATTCAAACCCTCGCAAGGACAGAAATATGGTTCCAGATTTCTGCTCAACCTGACCCTCATAGCCAACTCAACTACAGTGAGTACACTCACCGTACACTGTCGGTGGGAAGATGAGATGGCGAGACTTAGAGACCAAATTTAGCTCAGTGGATTTTATGATTCGGTAATGACCGAATAACTTGATTTTTATCATAATTATCATATTAATCTTCTCGGTAATCTTGTGGTCTTCAATTGGTATTCGAGGACAACACTTCTTACACGACGCAGCGCTCCTGAATAAACTGGCGCTATGCGCTAAGCTCTAAACTAACGCTTTAGACATTTTTAATTGTCCTCTGTTGTATTCTTAAATTGGAATTTTAATTAAACTCGCCAAATCGAGCAACGGAATATCTAGGTACAAGCTGTCAAAACCTTTACCCAAAAATATGTCGCTACACAATAGTGTTGACATCGATATATATAAGGTTCAAATTGAACACCTTTATATTGCTTAACACTCCTCTTATATATATATTGTCATTTTCATTTAGTCAAATACTATAATTATTGTCATAAATATTAGTATCAGATCAAATCTATTACAAACATATAGTTGAACACATTCCTTATGATTAAAATACCAATAAACACAAAATATGTGTGATTAATGGTCATTTCATTATTTCATTGCATTTTCTAATGATATTACATTGTTTCATAGGAAAATGTTTAATGAAATGTTTAATTAAGTATTCTGTCATGTAAATAATTGTTAACATGCATTCTTGTAAATAGATGTATGTTAAAATAAAATGTGTATATAATACATGTATATATTATATATATTACACATCTGTGCTGAATTTCTGTTTGCAAATAGCATTACATGTTATTTTAGAAAACTTAAAGAAGTACTGTTAATAACTTTGTAAACATATTTGAAAAGAGCTAAAATAGCCAAAAAAGAGCTGATATAGCCAAAAAAGAGCTGATATAGCCAAAAAAGAGCTGAAATAGCCACCAAAAAAAGAAACAAAAGGAGAAAAAGGAAAAAAAAAAAAGGAAAAAAAGATGTTAAAAAGAATTACAATAAAAAGAGCCAATGGGCCAAACATAACGGAGATACAATACTTTAATATGTATCAAATCAAATAATATGTATCTATCAAATATTGTTAATATTGTTAATAAGATTGAGGAGAAAACAGTTATTAACATTATACGGAAATGATCTTAATCCGTCAGAAACTTTAAATACGTCTACATCTTATCAGAAACGGAATCAAAGCCAAGAAAAGAAAAAGAAAACTGTTGATAGAAATTATATGAAAATGAACTTAAATCGTCAGAAACTTTAAATACGTCAGCATCTTATCAGAAACGGAATCAAAGACGAGAAAGGAGAAAGAACATTTGTGAGAACATTACAAGAAAATGAACGGAAATACATCAACAACTTTAAAGACGTCAACAGCCTTTGTAGCTATAGGATGTCGTTAAATATTGGATTAATAATAATAATTAGTCACTTAGTCTAGTCCTGTTTCCTTCTCCGTATATTCGTAAGAGTCCTTAAAAGTGACTTATTTAAGGTAGTGCCAGACGCAAGAATGAAGGAGGAGGGCGACGGTTATCACCTCTGTTAGAAATCACTGTCGTCAAACAGAAACAACTTGAAGTTGCATAAGTAACTCAACGACATCAGATTCTTGTGCAAGTTGAACGTGAAACTCTCGCAGTTGCGATGGAGTGGGAGATCTAAAAACGAGAAAACTTAGCAGAGGAATTGAAAATACAGAGAAAGAAAATCAACAAAGGACGAAGAACTCAAAAGCAAATGATAAACAAAAGATGAGAGTTGAAAGTATAAAAGAAAAAAGAAAATTTGGAAAGTTTAGAAAAAAGGGAACTACTAAACACAGCTTTAACAGTAAGATATTGTGGCAGCAGAAATTGTAGTAGATTCCGGTGTTTAGCAGCTGTCAGAGCCGTTGACGTCGCCCTCCACCTTCCTTGAGGCTTGGGACTGGCACCTCTTGTTGATTGTTCATCACGATAACGTCTAGAGTGACCAGACAATCGCTCCCCTCGTTAAACTCTTGATCCATTCATTCATATTCTGGTGGAACAAACAGGGGGAAAATACCATGTGAAAAACGACACTTCAATTAGAAACCTTTAAGTGTATTATCGTGCTTTAATTATCATGAGTTGCTTATGACATCAAACAATAGTATTAACCAACTCCATCACTGCCCGTACTCTGGTAGTGCCAGTCGGAACCCTGGATAAAGGAGGAGGACGGCACTAGTCATCTTTGTTATGACACAGAAACTAAGCAATCAACAAATATTATTTAACACTGCAAGTGGCAAATAGTGTGGTCTATGCTACGATGAAAACTGTACAATTTAAATAACACAAATAACACAATCGTTAAACACTGAACACTAGTGGCAATGCAAGGCTCTGCTTAGACACCTTTATATCGTTTCTTTACTACGCTATAAATATTTAATTTTCGTTTTCTTTCTGTTCAGAACATCGCATAAATCGCGAATTTATTTCCTGTCGATGTTAACGGTTTTGTAAGCCATAGAAGAAGAACTGAGGTACCGATCAATGATTATGAAGTGCTAGCGACTTCATTCTCATAGCCTCGGTATGTGAGGGCGGGTGGCCAGTCCTCTCCCTCGCCGTCTCATCTTCGCACTGATTGTGTACATGCAGTGTACTCATTACTGTTGAGTTGGCTTGGGTGCAGCTGGAGTAGAATTATCGTCAACAATTTCTACCCTGGTTGAGATTTCAACCACGATCTCTTACTAGCCACTACACTCTCGATATATCTATGTAACTAAAGTCGCCGTTGAAAGTGATGGCAGCCTTTAGGCGACGATAAGCCTTTGAACCTATAGTTCTGCTTAGACAACTTCAAGTTGATTTCACCCAATGCTATTTGTTCTAAATTTTCATTTCTTATCGGTTTATGCGAAATCTTTGCAATTTTTCCCATAAATCATTCTTACAGTAGACGTAGCGTAGGCTAACATACATGTACAAGGCATTGATTGCCGTAAGATGTAGCTAAACACTAATGATGACAGCAATATTAGGTTCGAATTTAGACACCTTTTTATCGGTTCGCGCTGACTTTATATTTCTAATGTTCGTTCAAATTTTAATCATTATTATCTCGTGTTATATTCGTATGAATCCATACTCTCTACACGAAAGGTGTCATCTTCTCTATAAAGTAATCAACAGTACCTTGCTTTGTGCTATCTTTCTTTGTATCTTTATTATCGCTCCTTCTTTGTGGTGGATCTGGCGAATAATGGAAAGATCAAAGATGGTTTATAATCAGAGCTGAAGCTCCGTACATGTACGTGGAAATTTTTACCTCCTTGTGTTAGCTTTTCGTTGCATAAGAATTTACTAGCGCCCTTCACGGGGCTAAGTAATTGTTGACAGTTTTAATAAAAAATTATTTGCAACTATTTGTGTGCATAGTATTTGCCGAAGCAAATATGGTCTACAAACGGTATATTCGACCGGCAAATATCGAAGGCGATTTCCAGCTAATCCATAATTTTTATCAAATCATATATATTAATCTCATCCTTAACCATTCCACAAGCTTCCCCAAAAACAACATTTTGATCTTCAATCAGTACCTCTGGACAACCCCTCTGACAAGACGCAGCGCTCGTTGATAAGCTGATGCCATCCGCTCAGGTTTTAAGTGTCGTTTTAGAAATGTTGAGTTTACGATTACGATAACGTAAAGTTTATTCGGAATTTTTCCGTACAATCGCCAAATGGAGCGACGGAATACGCAAGAACAAGCAGCCCAAAATGAAACCAAAAAGATGTCGTTAAACACAAATTTTGGCAGAATTATTAGGTTCAATTTAACACCTTTATATTGGCTAACACTGACCTCATATTATTATTTCTCATTCTCGTTTCAAATTACTCCGATCATGGCTCCATATCATTCGTAAGCATCCTCAAAGTCACTGAGTTCGGGCATGACCAGTGCTAACATGAATAAATGAAGAGGGCGACGCTAATCAACTCTATTATGACTCAGTGGCGTCAAACAGAAACTAATAAAAGTCACATGGGTTTCTTAAAGGTGGAATTGACGTCAACGGCACTGACAGAAAAACGAAATGATATTTTGAAGCAAATTATGAATTTGAAACTGTCCGATATTTTGCGGAGCTCTTCGATACCGAGTACCTATAGCTAACCCTGTGAAATCTAGTGTCATTGAGTGCTTAGCATATGGATGGATCCCGAGTTTAACGACATCTTAAGGCTACAAAGGCCTTTGACGTCAACGTCGAAGGAAATTAGTTTCAGCAGTTCTCAGCGATCCCGTGGCATAATGAAGTTAAACAACATGGAACGTGAAAATACTCATTTGCGGTCAGAATCACTCGATATAAAGGTACTTAAACTGATCCTAATATCTATATTACAGCATTCAATGCTAGCTATCATTAGTGTTTACCGAATCCAGGGTAGACACATAATGGAGCAATTAACACTGGCTACCAAGGGGGTGGTGGTTACCACCCCCATGGATTTCGCGTTTGGTTTTACATTATCATATCTTGTAATATAGCAATGGATTCAGCATGCATTTCTGAACAAAATGGTATATTTAGTTGCACATTATGTGAATGCATCTCGAAAATACATCATTTTTAACAACGGAACCAATAATTAGCTATATTTTCTATTATTGCGTACATTTTTACTTTTTGGATAAAAATATAAGATTATGTGTGTTTTGAAACTGATCTATGTATCCAAGAACATTTTAAAGATAATGAGGCTTCATCTGTAACAATAACCTACAAACTAGTCCATAGTCTGTATTAGGTACAGTGAAATTGTGATGCTGCATTCAGCCATTTTCACATAACGCGCATTATTATTTATTTTGATCACTTCCAGTGTTCAAAAGACAAATAAGTAAGCAAGGAAATGAAGCCCTGCATTCCCTCTATAGAGAGGTATTTTTGTTTCGCTTCTACGAAGAAAACTGAATAAGCTATGGTTATCCCCCCCCCTCTGGTACCTCGGCTATATCGGGTATAACTTTTGAACGGCGTGAGATACCATCATGATGTTTACCTCAAAATGTGCGCCAATGAATCTGCTACAGCTACCTAACGCGTAAAAATTATATTCCATATGGACAAATTATGCATAAAAACGTGGGGTGGTGGTAACCACACCCGCCCCCTTGGTAGCCCGAGGGTTAAACATCCTACTGTTTAAACAAAATACCCACGCCCTAGTAGACAAAGGTTATCAACAGATGAAACAGCCACAGTGGGCAACTTTAGAATACGATAATGAAAATGATGATAATTGACAATTTTACTAGTATACAGCGTTTAACAGCACTTACGGCTACCGATCGCCAATGGCGTCGAAATATTATTGTGTTTTAAAATAAAGTCTTGGAAGATTTAAATTTTAGTCTAGCACAAATATGGCGAAAATGGCGATTTTATACCACCATTAATGTTATATTTAAAGGTGTTTAAGCTAAACTGTGCAAATTTACTAGCCTTCAGTGTTTAGCGACATCTTGTGGCCTGCGATGGCTATCAAAAAAGTCATTTGAAATTTCGTGGAAGAATGCTCGAATAGTTTAGAGATTGAGCGACTGCTTTTGACAACAATGGCCTGTGTTGTCATAAGTTGTCGTTAAACTGTGGATCCAATTAAATAATATACGACTAGGAACAGCGCAAGATAGTTACTATTTATTAGGATTGTCCAGTGTCCGCGCTCTGGTTGTTCCAGTCCGAAAGTTGGACAAAAAAGAGGGATCTGGCAGCCACAAGATGTCATTTCACACCGAAAATAACAGGAAAAGGTTTCACCGCATTTTTTTTACTTAAAGTCGACGCAATATATTAGCGATAATATGTGGTTTAGTTAGTTGCTGTTTAACGACCCTGTGTCATGACAAAGAAAATTTCTCGTCGCTCTCCTCCTTTTTACAGGCTTGGGACTGGAACCACTACAGGTAGGCTAGTGGTGGATGAGTGTAGATGCCTTTCGATGTGGTAATCTTTGGTCCTATATATACCAAGTGGAAACTGCATAAAATTTTCTTCATTTAGCCGCCAACGGTTAATGAGGGCCTACTGTTTTTCAGCCACAAGATGTCGTTAAGCACACTAATTCTATTATTTGTGTCACGGTTTAGACACCTTTAAATCGCTGATTTAATACACAATATATTTTTCATTCAAGTTCCATGTTTTCGAGTAAGAAGGTGATCTGTAATTACGTAACTTAATATTAGTTGAGACAGTCGCAAGATGTCGTCAGGCACACTAATTTCATGATTTGCATCAGGTTCAGACACGCATTCTCTCTCAATGTTACCAGCCATCCATGTCATCCTGGTGATAATCTTACAGCGTAGCTGAATATTTGTTCGTGTCACCCTGCTGTGCGGAGGGGTGAGGTGGTTCTGCCCGATGGCGTTCGATCGGGGTAGCGACCCCGTCTGCTGCAGGGCTCGCAGGGCCTTGGCGCCCGCCTCCTCGTTGCCTGTTTACATATAATATATAATTTAATTGCCTGTTTACATATAATATATAATTTAATTGCCTGTTTACATATAATATATAATATAATTACATACAATATTATTGTATAATCGTTTCATTTTTAAGTTGTCGGGTTAGTTTATCGATTCATCTCCTCCGCTTAATATTTACAATGCTAAAAGTCTTCGCGCGTGCACCTGAACTTGCCTCACATTTATAATAATAATGTCGTTGACGTCAATCCTACGTAACGATGCCTAATACTACAGTCACGTGACCCATCCTCTGATGTATTAGTTCAATGACGCGTTTAACGACATCCTGCGATTGTCGAAAAATTTAATTATTCAGTTGCGTTGGAAGATTGCAAGGACTTCATCGGAAACCTTGAACAGAATGCGAAATATATAGCGTTTGACACAAGAGATTTAAAGGTGTCTTAACTGAACATGTTGCAAATCATCGAATTTGTGTGATTAACGACGTTGGAGGCTAAATGACGAAAAATCTGCACAGTCTCACTGCGTGTATAAGTATATACGCTTTTGCAGTTATTACCGCGCCTTCGTGAGTAACGAGAATGCGCTATATTGAGTGTTCTCACACCTAAATACATTATACGCCAAAGTCTTCTAAACTGATCGCTGCTATATTTCGCAGGCCTAAATTGTCCAACGACATCTAGCGGTTTCCTAGGATTACGTCGACTTTCCTAGAAGAAAAGTATTTAACTCTTTGTTATAGTTTCCGGTGAGTAGAGACATTCTTATGGCTGCCAGATCCCTTGACTTCGCCCTAGTTTTTTGACTGTACATTGACACTTTCGACTCGAATGTGATGAGATGGTTGGTGGCCGTTAAACGGCGCTGTGTTGTAACAAAAAGTGATTAGAAACTCCTTCTTCTGACCATGACCTTGCCTGTCTATCGATTTTGTTTTGACTGAGCGCCTACGAAAGAACTGGTTCCCACGACTGTTTTTCGAAGATTGATTTTATGAAATCTAGAAATCAGAAATATATAGCATCGGAAAAACATAATTTAGAGGTGTCTAAACAGACCTTTGTAAAGTTTCTAATGTTCAATGTAAAACCACTTCAAACGGCTAATGATTCGATCCAACATTTTAATAAAGCCTCTATTATAAAGGTGTCTAAGCAGAACTTAATTTTTTTCTTCCAAGGCTTAACATCGTCTTCTAACATTTACTGCGGGTGGCTCGGTCGCAATATAAACGTGGAGTACAATACAATACAATACAATACAATACAACACAATACAACTGGGGCGCGGTGGTATAGGGGTATGTTCGGTGCCTTGCAGCTGGAGGGCTGCGGGTTCGAATCCATCTCAAAGTCACCACGTAGGGACCCTTGGCAAGTCCTTCACTCGCAATTGCTCATGCGCTTGGGCGTGAAACTCCGATTCAGCGTACGCGCAGTAGTCGGGAGCGCCTCTGAGTAGAAATCTGGTAGGGGCGCTACAACAAGTGTTCAAATACAATACAATACAATTAAAGCCGTTGACGAAAGCAATTAACAATGAACAATTGGTTCGTTAGTTGCTTTGCGATAATTGCGCTAGTATCCACACTTTAATATTAGTTTCTTTCCAACGCTATCAAAATCTTATTTTCGTTAAATCTCTAACTTATTAGCGCATTCTTCAACGAAATTTACATGTCTATTTTTAAACACAGGATCGACGTCGTTTTAAACGTCATAGTACTATTCGTCAGACAATTGAATACGTGATTGTAGTATTAGGCATCGTTACGTAGGATCGACGTCAACGACATAATTTTATTTTAATTATTATTAATGGGAGACAAGGGCGTCAATGACGATCAGTTTAGAAGTCTTTGACCTTAAACAGTCTAAACAGTGAGAACTTCAAAACATTTCTTAAATTTAGCTATCAACTGCTTCTGTTTCCTGACATTTTCTTCAGCCGCAAGATGATGATAAACTCGGTAATGCTATGATTTGTATCAGACTAAGGTTAGACACACTTTAGTCGCTTTAGACAGACACTATAATTATGTTTCGCATTCTCGTTCAAAATTTCATTTTTTCAAAGGCCTTCATATAAGTCTATTAACGCAACTTAATATAGTATTGTGAGACAGCCACAAGATGTCGGTTACCGCACTAAATCTGTGATATGTATATGGCTTAAGTTACACACCTTTAAATCGCTTATTCCAGATACTATATATAAATGGAAATTATGTAGCCATACATTTGCAATCATGAAAGGTAACGTAATATTATTTGAGACTGCCGAATGATGCATTTAAACGCACTAAATCTGAGTTAATAATGTATAAAGCTCAGTTTAGACACCTTTAAATCATTTATTCTAGATATTCTATATATTTCGCCTTTTCGTTCAAGGTTTCCGATAACGTAAACTTTATGTAGGTAATGGAAGGAGAATGTGCATCGCCGTTGAGGATTGGTAATAATTATACGCTTAGGAAATCCACCGGAAAAATTACTCGACGTAAGCAACGTAACTGTAAACGAAGAGTCAAATGTAATCGATAACTTAAAATAGAACGATTATACTATATACAAACAGGTAACGCTGCGTCAACGTCCCTTTCAGCCGCAATATGTGGATAAACACTTTAGTGCTTAAAATTATATTTTGATAAGTCCACACCTTTACTCATATACCAATCAATCAATCAATCAATCAATCAATCAATCAATCAATCAATCAATCATTTATTTCTGTAACCATCAGAAGAAAAAAACGAACAATGAAACAGTAAGACAATGGTTTGACATGTACTGGCTACAAGGAGGCCCAGAAGGGATCATGGATCCCGCTAAATAGGGACACCTATAAAAAATACAGATAGGGAAAGAAAGACAGTCAATGATACTTAACAACAAATAAAACAAAAAAAAATAAGATGGATCCATCAAAGATCACAATAACAAAAGAATAAAAATCTTAACTAAAATATCATTACAGACAAAATAATCTAATTTAATTAATCAGTAATTTCAATCAGTCATTTATTTATGTAACCAATATTAGGATGAGAACAACAACAATGAAACAATAAGGCAATGATTATATATATATATGTAGGCCTACTGGTTACATGGGGTCCAGAAGGGATCATGGATTCCGCTAAATTACAGCCAGTCGATACTTAGATTGGAATAAGTCTTAATCAAACAAAAACATAAGAAGAGACCTTTAAACGACATTAACAAAACAATATAGGCTACAATCTTAACTAAAATAGCAGTACAGACAAATACAACTAAGTTAAGTCAATTAATTCATTAACTAGGAGGGAGCGTAGCTTTTTTGAATATCAAGAGATTAGGTGAAGAACGAATAGCTAGAGGGATATTATTCCACACCAAGGTACCAGTAAATTTGATAGAGAATAAACGAGTATTAGTGTGAGCATAGTCACGACGATAGGAATTCGAACCTCTCGTGTTGTAAGAATGGATGCTGGAAGTACGACAAAAGAAGCCTTTGAATACCAGTGGTAACAAATCATGATCATAGCGATACATAAATTCCCCGATTTGAGCGATCCTTATCTGTTCAACCCTTAATAATCCAAACTCAGAAAATAGTTGCTTAGTGTGAGAACCATATGGAACACCTGCTAAGAAACGGACAGCGCGTTTTTGCAGGATAGTTAAGCTATGGAGCCGAGATTTATAAGTTGAGGCCCATACCATATTGCAGTAAGAAAGGTAGGGGTAAATGAGTGAGTAGTATAGAGTAGTACGAGTGTAAGATGGTAGGATATAAGAAATACGAGATAAAATTCCAATATTCTTAGCAGTGTGATTCTCGTCAACGATAACGATAACGAAAATATTCGTTAACGAAAATAAAATGATTTCGTTAACGATAACTATAACTATAACTAAAAAATATCATTAACTATAACTATAACTATAACGAAAATAACAATAACGAAAATTCATCTTTATTTTCGTTAATAAAAAATAAAAAATAGGACGTGCAATATGGTCAATTTGACATAAATGTGAACGAAAAATGCCATATTTTCTATTATGCAATTTGTCAATTACTTTGAAACTCGTGTATTCGTGAAGCTAAATGCACCCATGCTTCAAAGACTTTCAAAGCTCTGAGCAAAATTGTGAAACAGCTTGTTAATACGCACAATTTTGCTTATAGCCTTAATTAGTGTAACTAAGTAGTAACTAAAATTAACTAAAATAAAAATCTATTAACTATAACTATAACTATAACTAAAAAATAATACTAACTATAACTATAACTATAACTAAATTAAAAAACCATTAACTATAACTATAACTATAACTAAAATAAAATCTGTAAGGAGAATCACACTGATTCTTAGCAATTTTTGATGAAATATTTCTTATATGCTCAATTGCTCATTCCATGTTAAGTTTTGGTCTACATAAACACCCAAGAATTTAGTTGATTCAACTTGAGTAATAGGAACACCATCAATGTACAGATTAGGGCAATCAGAGGGATAGCTTTTTCTATGAGATTTGAAGAGAATGTAGTTTGTTTTATCAATATTGAGTGTTAGCTTGTTAGCACAAAACCAGTCTGCAACAAGGGTTAACTCAGAATTCGCAATTTGAAATAACGTGTCCAATGAACCATGAGAATAAAAGATATTGGTATCATCAGCAAACAAAATAAAAAACATGACAGATGAAACATTAGGAAGGTCGTTTATGTAAATGAGAAACAACAAGGGACCTAGATTCGAACCCTGTGGAACACCAAAATTAATTGTATGCATAGTATAAGTAAGTAAGTAAGTATATCCTTTATTGAAAAACCAACTGCTAACCGCATTTTGGTGTACAAAGATCATCAAAATTAATTTAAAAAAAATTAAGTATAAAGCATCCGTGTGATAAATGTTTTACGAGATAGAGAGTTTGCCTTAGGTATTATTCTATTGTGAGTTCTGGGGCGTAGCGAGTATGAAACAGTTTTCACGGGAGGCAGTAGTTGATGTAATACATGTGCAGGGTTGCTGATGATGGTAGAAAAGAGGTTAGAGTCTGCTTTTCTGCAAAGTTGCTCGAAACTTTGGTAGAATTCCGGTAGATAACGAGACCGGACCAGTCGCCGTATAGTTGCCTGAAGACGAGAGCGTCCCTCTACCCCCACAAAGCCCCACCACGCCGGGGCCGCATAGAGCATCCGCGACACTGTGGTAGCATTTGTTACATCACACAGAGATTGGCCCTTTAACCCGTGTGCTGTTAGAACGCGGAAGGCATACATTGACTGTCTAGCCTTAATGACAATGTTGTTAACATGCGTGTCGAAGTTGAATTGTTCTGACAAAGTGACACCTATGATCTTCATGTGCTTTACCCTGGCGAGGCCCGGTGTAACTTTTGGAAGATCAACACCCAACCCTCTCATTGGTCGACGAACTATCATCTCTTGGATCTTAGAATGATTCAGTGTTAAATTGCAAGAATCAGCCCATGTGGTGACATGATCGATTTCGGACATTATCAATTCACTATTTGTTGATGGAATAAGGAGGTAGCTGTCATCTGCGTACTTTATAATTTTGTTTGTAGAGTGTCGTGTTTTTAGTTTGGATATTGCCACTATAAAGTCAACAGGACCCAGCCCAGATTCTTGTACAATACTGGCATTGATTTCGATAGCGTTCGAGGTGACGCCCATAAATTTAGTTCTGTGTTGTCGCTTAAAATACACCATTGCAGCAAACAAGACCATTGATATAGTAGATATCCTTACATTTATATTTTTCTTTATTACAAACGAAACCATATTTCATCGCTAGCTCTTTGGTGCAATACGCAACGGCCTGGTGGCCGCAAGATGTCGTTAAACACTAAAAATCGACGAAAAATAAAAGGCTAACTTTAGACACCCTTAAATCGGTCATCGTATACGTTATAATAACTTTATTTTCGTTCATTCTATAACGAATCCAAACTCCGCCACTGTTCGCTTTCTGACAGTGCCAGTCCCAAGCCTGGATAAAGGAGGAGGGCGACGCTAATGGTCTTTGTTACCACACAGCTAGTCGTTAAACAGAAAACCACCATTCTATGATCAGTCATAAATGACGCTATAAATTCATTTTCATTGCACTGTATATGTTTTAAATCGTCGTCAACGGCCTTTGATGTCATATGACGACGTTAAACCTTGGAGTAAATAAAGAAATAAATCTGTGATCAGTCCACACTCAATGATTTCGATTACCTGATTAAACATTGAATGTTATCAAGCAAAAGCGTTTTTCATATTTCTTTTGATTTATGTCAAACTTGTTTCTTTGTGTTTTGCATGTTATCACATTTGATTGTAGTATTAGGTATAATAGCAGAATGGAAACGACTTCAACGGCCTTAGCAGGCACTAGGTGGCGTTGAAATTAATACTATTAATACGAATGCATAAGCGCACACGTCCAGGATTCTTAGTGCTAAGTAGAGGGCGCAACCGAAAAATACCAACCTCGTACATTCAAAACCCCAAAAGGAACAACTATACTTAAAGAGGAGCAACCTACATCCATGTATTATGTTAGGCCTAATAATGGGCTGTAAACCGCTTATCAGAACTATTATGTTACAGGTAACGTCAACGGCCATGGCAGCCGCAAGATGTCGTTGAACGCTTTATGACTACGAATAATGTTAGGCTTAGTTTAAACACCTTTAAATCGGATATTACAGATCCTATATATTTCTGATTTTAATCAAATTGTGAAATTAACGACACAAGTGTTATTGCAAAGTCAACGACCTCAAAGTCAACGACCTCAGACGAAAACAAGGTAAAACCTTTAGTCAGTCTTAAATTCAAAGCCAAAACTTGAAGGAAATAAACTGCATGTTGTTTGAATAACCAAATATAATAAGTAACGTAAGATCGTCGTCAACAGTCGTAGAGACCGTAAAATATGTAGTTAAATATTTTAACACCATCAATTATCCTAGGCTCACTTTAAACACCTTTAAATAGGATAGTGGCAGCATTATACATACTTTTCATTGTCGTTTGATGTTAAGTAAATACCACATCGTGTGTCCTATAAGGACATTGAAACCGCTGGTCATCGAACTGAATAGCAGAATTGGAGACATGTAGCCTAAAAATTACGAACGGGCGATTGTGTAGTTGTTAGGGCGATGGACTGCTGATCGAGAGGTCGGGATTAAAATCTTCGCCACGGCAGAAATTTGGTTGGAGATTTCTACTCAACATGAGCCCCACAGCCAACTGAGCTGTAGTGAGTTCACTAAGCGTACACTGTTGGTTGGAAAATTATGCGAATTTTTTTGTAGAGAATCGGTCACAATTTTAATGGAGTTTATGCCTCGGTAATAATTGAATAACCTGATATATTCATGTCAATGTTAATTTCACCCATAATCTTTCCACAATTTTTCTCTGAGTAACTTGTTTTTTTCTCACCTGGTATCTCAGGACAACCCGTCTGACACGACTGAGCCTTCGTGAATAAGCTGGTGCCCCTCCCTCTTAGCCTTTATATAGAAACTTCAAGTTTACGAATACGATTACGTGGAGCTTTCGTCTTAAATCAGAACGTTTCCTTTCAGTCGGAAAAAACACGCAATCAACCCGTCGAAAGGAAAATGAATCCGAAGTGAACCGAAAAGATGTCGGAAAAAGGATCCTGAGTGGCCGAGTGGGTTGGTGCCCGCTCGCCACGTCGGCGCCCCGGGTTCGCTTCCCGGTCGGTCAGTCGGTTTATCAGAGATTAATTTCTCGGATCTTTACTGCGGGTGGCTCGGTCGCAATATAAACGTGGAGTACAATACAACACAATACAACACAACTCAATATACTGGGGCGCGGTGGTTTGGGGTATGTTCGGTGCCTTGCAGCTGGAAGGTTGCGGGTTCGAATCCACCTCAAAGTCGCCGCGTAGGGACCCTGGGCAAGTCCTTCACTCGCAATTGCTCATGCGCTTCGGCGTGAAACTCCGATTCAGCGTTCGCGCAGTAGTCGGGAACGCCTCTGAATGGAAAATCTGGTAGGGGCGCTATAACAAGTGTTCAAGTACAATACAATACAATACAATGTCGTTAAACATTCATATTGACATTTATGATGAGGTTCAATTTAGACACCTTTATATCGGTTAAAGCTCGCCTTATATCATTCTAATTTTTGATCCGTTATTAGTGTTGTGATAGTACATCCACCAACCTTCCGATAAATTCTCTCTACAGTTAAAGGTAGCATAATCTAACATCAAAGACGTTGGACGGCCTAACATGTTGCTAAACACCATAATGGCTGAAATTTATATTTCAGGCTGAATTTAGACACCTTAATAGTGGTTGTTACTGACCTTTTAGTCTTCTCATTATCGTTCAATCATCACTAACTCCGCCACTGTTTGTACTTTGACAGTGGCAGTCCAAAGCCTCGATAAAGGAGGAGGAGGGCGCCAATCATCTTTGCTACGACGCAACAACCAACCAATCAACAATTATTATTATTATCAAATACCGCAACTGACAAAAATAATGTGGTCTATGCTACGATGAATACTACAGTATACACAGCTTTTTCTTTAATCGACGTCAGCAGACTTTGATTTCACAGACGCTAAACTGCTGGATGATATCGCCAAAAGCAACCAATCATTAAACGCTGAATTCATGAACATTGCAAGGTTCGGCTTAGACACCTTTTAATCGTATCGCCATGATGATATAAATAGCTGAATTGCGTTCAGTCGCCAATTTCTTGTTCTTCTTGTCGTCAACAGCCATTAATTACAAAAGAGGAAGAAACAGTCCGTTGAGAGGCAAACAGAAGTATGAAGTGTTGGCGACTTTATTGTTTAGCCTCGGCATATGAGGGCGTATGTCCTGTATTCTTCTCGCCTTCTCATCTTCACATTGACAGTGTACAGTCATTGTACTCATTGTAGCTGAGTTGGCTTGGGCACGCGGGTGAAACATATACCAATAACCAAATTTCTACCCTGATGGACCACTAGATGTCGTTAAACTGTGGATCCATCGATTACATCGTTCCTTGCTTCTCACTCTAACTTTCTCAGGTCATTAAGAGTTGCATAACTTCGCCACTGTCTCGTAATCGTAACCGTAAACTTGAAATTTCTATAGCGCAACTCTAAAGCCAAGCGCAGGGCACCAGCGTATTCACAAGCGCTGCGTCTTGTCAGAGGGGTTGTCCAAACATGTGAAAGGAAGAACCCAGTACGGTTGCGAAAGAGACAACAAAGAGGAGGGAGTACGGCCTGGGTCGGGAGCGCCTCTGAGTAGGGACCTTGGAGGGGCGCTATATAAATTTTGATTGATTGATTGATTGATTGATTGATTAATTGATTGATTGATTGATTGATTGATTGATTGATTGATTGATTGATTGATTGATTGATTGATTGATTGATTGATTGATTGATTGATTGATTGATTGATTGATTGATTGATTGATTGATTGATAGTGGTGGTACTAGTATTAAACTTGGACAAAGGAGGAGGACGACTCTAATCATATTTATTATGACACAGCCACTAACCATCTCATCTCGTTCTAGACAAAGAATGCAATGTTCACTAAGGTCGAAGTCAAAGGTAGGGTTAGCCGCAAGATATCGTTAAACCATTTCATTTTACGAATTATATTAGCTCGTGCTAGACACCTCTAAATCGTGTTTTCTGTACCCTATATATAATCAGCTTTACGTCAATGATAATTATTGACTAAGAAAGTCTTGTTTTATTTTTTAACTAGCAGTTTTTACCCGGCGTTCGTCCGGGTTTTCCTCAGCGCCCGTGTATTTGAATTTAACGACATCTTCGTCAGCGCCCGTGAATTTGAATTTAACGATGTGCACATTTTTCGTGTATCCCTCTGGCGAATTTACGCGCTGGCTTGAAATTGTAAAAAAGCAACTCTACGCAAAATATACTCCTTGCATAGCTAGATTTCAATGGCGTTGAAACAGACTATGACCACGTCGAAACTTAAAATGTCCAAATATCGGAGTTTAAAGTAAATTTTGAGTTGAAATAAAGTTGGGTTGAGATCTATAGAAATTCAAATGAAAACGTTCGTTAAAAATTTCGTATCCCTAAAGTGTTGCATTGGCGAATTTTTAAGTCCGATGACCTATAAATTCAGCCGTGGGCGTGACCACTTCTGATTTGAAATCAACGGTCATCGTGATTGGTTGCGAATCAGAGCGTTGACCTAGATCCTCAGCGTGACGTAAGATTGCATATTAATTTAAGCCTTCGTGACGTGAACAAATGGCCATACTATCATGGGCGGTATTAAGATAGCCTCGTTTAAAAAGTTGTAAATGTAAAATGTCCATATATCGGCGTTTAAATAAAATTGCGAGCTGAAAATAGTCGCGTTGACCATGACGTGGCGTAATAATGTTTTGTAAAATTTTGTAAATCGCTAAAGCGTTCCGTTTCGGAGCCTTTAGCGAGACGGACAAACATACGGAAGGACAGAAAAAAGAGACTTTGGATTATATATATAGATGTGTGTTACTCTTTCTATAATATTGTTAAAGTTTCTAATTGATTATATGTGTCAAGGATCTCATACTCCGGTTGATAACATTATAAATTGTCCTCAAAGATTTAAACATTCTGGACAAAGGAGATTATGAATCTCATTTCAGAACAACGTTGTCAAATATGCTGAAATCTGTAATAAAAAACGATTTTACTTTTACACTTAAGCTTATGTGTCAAAACTGATGCTAAATGTTTGTGTGATAGCATCAGATGCACGTTCTTGCCTTAGTGCCAGGCAATGCCAGTCCCAAGCCTGGGTGAAGGAGGGGGAGGTTAATGATCTTTGTTATCACGCAGTTTTTTCAAAGTGAAACTTTTTTGCTAAACGCAAGACAAATCCTTTGTTGCCATAAGATGTTAAGTCATGGATTCCTATTAATTTATCATCCCAAAGTTTTGTTAGATTGAAACCGTACATATGTTTTTTTTTATTTCTCAAAAAATTAAATCCGTTTCATTCGCTTCCTTTAAATCTGAGTAGTGGTTTGCAAACCGGACTGTTTATCGAGATGTCAGGGATTCAAACCATGGCCAGGGCAGAAATATGATTCCAGATTTCTGCTCAACCTGAACCTCATAGCCTACTCAACTACAGTGAGTACACTCACCGTACACTGTCTGTTGGAAGATGAAAATAATGGCGAGACTTAGAGTCCAAATTTAGCGCAGTGCAGTTTATGGTTGGTAATGATCGAATAACTTGATTTTTATCATATCATATTAATCTCCTCCGTAATCTTGTGGTCTTAAATAAATAAATTGGTGTATGTGGACAACACTAGTCTTCTTGCACGACGCTGCGCTCGTGAATAAACTGGTGCAATGCGTTAAGCTTAAAACTAACGCATCAGAAAATTTTAAATTGTCGTCTGTAGTATTCTTAAATTGGAAATTTCCCTAAACTCGCCGAAATGAGTAACGGAATATCTAGATGCAAGCTGTCAACCGCGTAACCCGAAAAGATGCCGCTAAACAATAGTGTTGACATAAATTTTGTATTAGGTTCAAGTTGGACACCTTTATATCAGATTACACTCCTCTTATATATAATATTATTTTCGTTTAGTTATTAGTTTAGTTATTTGTATTACATGTATAGTACGTTAGATACATGAACAGTTTAAACGAGTACTTCGTAAATTTTTTTATATGGATCGGTTGCTGAATAGTTACATAACATTGTTTAATTTGCATGGAATCTTTGTGTCAGAATATAGGAATCATAGACAGAATAAGATGAACTACGTTATGTTACAAAAATATTGAATATTAGTGATATTGTAAAGCTCTGTTTGACACATTTGATGGTGTCATTCGGACGCTATAAATTTCTTGTAATCATTGAATTGTAGCTTTTCTGTATTGTCGTCAACGGCCTTTGATGTCATAAGACGACGTTAAACGTTGGTATAATAATAATAATAAGTTATTAGTTTTGTTTGTTTTTTTGGTAGACACATTTTATCATAGTGTCGTTAAACTGATACTACTATACTACTACTTGGTTTAAATGGAAATGCAAACATTGTGCATCTTTTTTAACTGTTGACGTCGACGGCCTTTGATTCAATAGGCGGTTATTAAACTGCGGTAATTATAAGATCGAAAATTATATTAATTATGGAGCAGGCTCGTGTAGGGTGCGGTCAACAACAGAAGAGGTCAGTCTAGCCTATCTGTAATCTACAATTAGAGCCAATGAAGGCCAGGGTTACCATGGCAAACGTCCGTCTTCCGATTTCTAAATATATAGTAGCGACCAGTGTTTTGATTAGTTGTTGTTTAACGACACTGTGTCACAATTAAGATGATTAGCGTCGCCCTCCTCCTTTTTCCAGGCTTGGGACTGACACTATCATAAGTAAGGTAGTGGTGGATCAGTGTAAATAGCTATCAGTGTAGTAATCTTTGGTCTATATACATAGTGAGAACTGCACAAATTTTCTTTATTTAGCCGCAAACGGTTTCTGAAAACCTGCTCAAAATAACAACACTAATTCTATGCTTTTATCCATGTTCTGTTTAGACACCTTAAAATCGCTTGTTCACGGCGATATATTTTTCGCATTCTAGTTTGATGTTTTCGATTACAGCGTGACGAAGGTGTACTTACGTAACTTAATATTATTTTTCTAGCACACTAATCCTACGATTTGTATAAAATCACTTATTCAGTACACTATATATTTTGAATTCTAGTTCAATGTTTCCGATAACCTGTCTGCGCTATGGCAATCTTACAACGCAACTTATATTATTTGAAACAGCCGACAGATGCCTCTAAACGCGTTATAGTTCTAATCTTCAGAGGATGGGTTACGTGGCTGACGTATTAGTCATCGTTACGTAGGATCGACATGATCGACATATTATCGATAAATTATTATTAATGTAGGCAATGGCAGCAGAATGCAGATAGAATGTGAGGATTATTAATATACGAGGAGGAAATTCACAGTTAACGATTACGATTAGTAAAGTATATATCCCGTGTTGTAGGCAGAGTGTAGTCGAGGTGCTCATTTCCATCCGTTCACTCCTTGAGCCTGCATTGGACGAATTGTAATTGTAATGGTAACCGAACATTTATATAGCGCAGCTCAGAAATCAGTAGCGCTCGAGGCCTGCATCAGTGCCTGCACCAGCAAATAGAAAAGTCTTAAGGCGTCTACGGAATTGGGAAGGTGAGAGGGCTAGTAGCTCAAGGCGAAGAGTTTGGGGAAGAGAGTTCCAAGCTGATGGGCCAACACGGGCAAAGCACCTAGAGTTAGACGTAGCGGAGCGCATGCGAGGGACAACCATAAGGCCAATCCCAAGGTTCTCTATACAGGAGGCCAGTGCATCACAGGTTTATCTGTCTACTTCCCATCCTATACCCCGTTACCGAATTCTACTGCGTGGGAACGGACAAACGCGTGAACTCGCAATCTGCCTAAAGTCGTTGCACGGAGTCCGCTAAGCAATGGGTCCAAACATCAGTCGTTAGATTACGTTAATGGTTAAATTCAATTGGATCTGTAATTCTGGCAGCTAGAACAGTGGCCATGTACCCAACGACCAAGCTTAGTTAGTTGCTATGTCATAGCAAAGATGATTAGCGTCGCCCTCCTCCTTCATCTAGGCTTCGGACTGGCAATGCCAGAGTACGAGCACTGACGGAGTTTCAAAGATTGGACAAAAATTAACTTGATAGAGCGTCTAAAATAACCGATTTAAAGGTGTCTAAATTAAATCTGATAATTTGATCTGATAAACTAGAATTTGATTCGCCACGCCTAAAAAGAGGGCATAGTAAGACCTTTCGTCAGACCCAAAAGGAACGATATTATTTATAATGAGGCCAATTGCAGACCGACCATCAGAACGGTATGTAACAGGTTTCGTAAGGTCGAGGTCAACTGCCTGGTAGATGCAAAATGTCGTTAAACACAAAAAATCGACGAAAAATAAAAGGTTCACAGTAGACACCTTTAAATCGTTAATTTTACATGTTATAATAACTGGTAATTTCATTTCCATTTCATTAAGACTAGTGATCCAACCGAAACCTGTCATAATTGTACATTCAAAACACCGAAAAGGCCTAATCAGTAAGTAAGCAAGCAAGCAAGTAAATAAGTAAGTAAGTAAGTAAGTAAGTAAGTAAGTGTGTAAGTAAGTAAGTATTATATCCTTTATTTATTTAATAATGGGCAGTAGACCGCTTATTAGAATTATGTAACAGGTACTGCAACGTCAACGGCCATGGCAGCCGCAAGATGTTGTTGAACACGTTAATTCTGTATATTTTATTTAATTATGGCAAAATTGTGAAATTAATCAGTTAATCTGCAGTGTGATTGCAGAAATAGGAATAGTAACATCTGTCGAAGTCAACAACCTGAGACGAAAACAACGTAAAACCTTTTGTCAGTCTTTCCGCGCCTCAGATTCACATTTCGGTGTGACCATGCGCGCGTTACAAATTTATTTATAATAATTATAATTACATCGAATAGCCAAACTGGAACGCTCCTGCTTATGAAGGAATAAACTACAAGTCATTTTTATAACTATTATAAAAACAAGAAACGTAAGTTCGGCGTCGACGATCGTGGAAGCAGTAATAATTATATAGTTACACATTTTAATGCTACGAATAATAATTATCTTAAGTTCACTTTAAACACCTTTAAAAAGGATTGTTGAAATACTATAAATATTATGTAATTCTTGTTGGATTATATAAAGTTTACCGGAAATACTACAGCAGAAATCTGAATAGAAATAATAAAAACAGTTGAAGCTCTCTGAAAGCTTGCTAAAATAGGCTCAATACAAACGAAGCGGGCGATTGAGCAGTGGTCAGCTTGCTGGACTGTTGATCAAGATGTCGAGGATTCAAACCCTCTCTAGAGCAGAAATATCGTTCCTGATTTCTGCTCAACCTGAACCTCATAGCCAACTCAATTACAATATTATTAGTACACTCACCGTACACTGTCTGTGGTGAGGATGAGATGGAGAGATTTAAAACCCAAATTTAACTCAGTGGTGTATATGTATGTGTGTATGTATGTATGTATGTATGTATGTATGAGCACTTGTTATAGCGCCGCTTCAAGATTTCTATTCAGAGGCTCTCCCGACTACAGCGCGGACACTGAATCGGAGTTTCACGCCGAAGCGCATGAGCAATTGCGAGTGAAGGACTTGCCCAGGGTCCCTACGCGGCGGCTTGAGGTGGATTCGAACCCGCAACCCTCCGGCTGCAAGGCACCGAACATACGGTACCTCTACACCACCGCACCCCACATGATTCTGTAATGACTGAATAACTTGATTTTTACCATACCACATTAGTCTCCTCCGTATTCTAGACTTCTCCAATTGGTATCTCTGAATCCCTAGACGACGCAGAGTTTGTGAATAAACTGGTGCTATGCGCTAAGCTTTAAAGTGCCGACATTTTGAACTTTCGTAATTTTTTAAATCTGAATTTTCCCTAAACTCGCCAAAATGAGCAACGAAATATCAGAGTATATGCAGTCAACCCTCTTAACCCAAAATGATACTCATAATCTGTCGCAAAACACCAATTTTGACATTTATAATAGGTTCACTTAGGACACCTTTATATCGGTTACCAAGGACTTTATATAGGTCTCATTTTCGATCAGTCATTAGTTTCCAGCCGCAAACCAGAATGAAGCAGCGGGGCGACGGTGACCTCCTCTGTTATAATAAAAATAATAATATCTTTTCTTTAATAAGCGCCTGACAAACGCACTGCGCTGTACATTTACATGTTATGCAATTTAAATCTTAACTACTAACAGAACAGACAGCCTGCAATACAACGGCGCTAATTGCAGCCTACAAAGCATATCCGCCCTGCGGGGCTCGAACTCGATGTTATCTAATGCGCTATCGGACTCAGTGTCGTCAAGCAGACACAATAATGTTGGAAGTTGCATTAGTAACTTAAAGGTCAGATCGTAGTCATCCAAATCCAGAGCGACTTTATAATATTATGGAGTCAATGACTTATTATTCAAAAGTTTAACGACATCTTATGACTTCAGTGGCCGCTGACGTCTGAGTGATAATAAGGATCATATACGTCGCCCTCCTCCTTTATCCAGGCTTGGGACTGGCACTGCCTGGTACTATGGCACGGTCGTTCTGTGGCGTAGTTGAATGATTGATCATCGTCGTCGCCGTCGTCCTAGTTTCAGTTTAACCACAATGTGAAAACAAAGATCATTTACGTCGCCCTCCTCTTTTATCCAGACTTGGGACTGGCGTCGCTTATCTTATGCCAGAGACGTGTCTTGTAAAATGGTTTTCCGATCAAATTCCCAATTCTCAGATGACGAAAGTTCACTCTAAAAGAAACAGAGACGATTGTGGTTAGAAATTTAATAATAGATAATAATATATAATAAGATATAGCATCGGGAAGAAATGATTTAAAGGTGTTGAAGAAGAACTTTCATCAGTACTAGACCTTAAAGGAAATTGTTAGCATTCTGTGTTTAACGACAGCTTAGGCTTCCAAAACCTAAAAATTATAAGGTTTTCGGATAATGGACTCCAGCGTAACAAGTAATATCAACCGCAAGATGTCGATAAACACGTTAATACTACGATTTATATTAGGCTTAGTCTAAACACCTTTTAATTGCTTATTATCGACAATATAAATTTCACATTACCGCAAATTCTCCAATGTGTTTGTACCTTATGAACGGTCATCAAGAATGTTTTTAAACATTTCTTGTGTATGAAGATTGCTGCTAAATATTGTAGAATTTTCATCAGATGCCAAATTACATGTATCACAGACGTAATAAACGGTATTATTTATGTCGTTAAACAATGAACACTAATGACATTAGTTTATGTTTTGACATTCTTAAATGGTGTATTTCAACTCTATGAATTGATTTTCACTGCACTGTATAACGTTTTAAATTGTCGTCAACGGCCTTTGATGTCATATGACAATGTTAAACCTTGGAGTAAATAAATAATTCTCCAATGCATTGAGCAAAATGTTGGAGGATTGTTAATGTTACGCCGTTTGCGCGAAGGAGATCCACTGAGAAAACCCGAAGAAAACAACGCAAACTGTAACAAAACACTGTACATAAAAGAACTTTAAACTGAAACGTTATACTATAATGCAAACAGGTAATTTTGCATCAACGGCCATAGAAGCATCAGGATGTCGATAAACACTTGAATGCTGAGAATTTTTTTAGGATTATCCTACACACGTTTAATCGCATGTTACAGATCCTATAAACCTCTGATTTACGTTCAGTGTTCCATGAAAAAGGTTGTACTATGTAAAAATAATTTTGCCGACGTCAACAGCCTTCCTTGCCATAAGATTTCGTTATATTCTGGATACATCCATTCAATGCTCAATGACAAGTTGTTGCATGGTTATATGTACAGAATATAAAGGTGTTTTAGGTTCTTTATCCGCCCCGTCCATATGGTTTTTCCGTCCTATCAAAGATAACTGTGTTTTCATATCCAGAGTACTATAATTATAAAAAGACATATTCTGATTCCCTTCCCTCAATTACAATACTTATGGTCTAATATGTATAACACGCGTATAGTTTAATTTTTATCTAAACATGACTTCAATCTAATCTTTTGGTGTCGACTTCAGCGCGATTAGCAGGCACCAGATGGCGCTGAACACTATTAGTACTAAGCCGTAGAGGATGGTTACTAGAGGGAGCCTCCGAAAAATTACCAAGCCATACATTCAAAATCACAAGAGTAAAGATTCTAACAATGAAGGTACAAGGTACAGCTATTAATTATATTAGGCCTATCAGAATTAGTATGTGACAGGTAACGTAAGTTCAACGACCCTCTTATCCGCAAGATGTCATTGAACATATTAATACTAGGAATTATGTTAGGCTTAATTTAGACACCTTTAAATTCAATATATCAGACGCTATATATAAATTTGAGTGTCGTAAAATCATTAATCGAACTTTGCTAGACGTCTGCATGCTTAAAAATGTTTGCCTGAACGAACGTTTTGTTGAATATGTCCACCAAAGGTCCAAAGGAAAATTTTCAGGTCACAGGGACGGTTTATTGAACGTTATTTGAACATGTCGACTAAAGGAGCAAAGAAAGATCCTCGTGTCAAAGCGGCGACTTCCGCTCTTGTATTAGAATCGGACGAACCCATTGAAGAATCGTTGCAGCCGTCGCAACCGTTACCAGATAACATCGAGGCGCTTGTCAAAACAGCTGTACAAACAGCACTAAATTCATTCGTGGTTGAAATACGTGAACTTCTCGCCAATACCCTCAAAGAGACTGAGCAACGCATTACTCGTTTAGAGCAGAGATTTGAAACCTTAGAAAACCGTACTCAATTATTGGATGTAAAAACAACAGAGCAGAAATACATGACAGAGTGTATTAGAACTGCAAACGAGATTGACCAGCGTGATCGTCTCAGGAATTTCAGACTTCGTGCTCCTTCAATCCATGAGGGCGCTAACCTTCACTTGCTGACTCTGGAAATATTACGAGACCGACTCCAGCTGGTTGACGTGAGGGAGGAGGAGCTGGAATCAGTTCGCTTGATTCGGCCTCGGAAGAAGAACATGGATGCTCAGTTGCTTACTGCTCAGTCGTCAACAGGGATGTTGATGGTCAGACTTCAGTCGCTGGAAAGACGAAACCAAGTGCTTCGTAATCGTCGGTTACTAAAGGGGACAAAGATTACAATCACGGAGGACCTCACTGGACCCAATCTAGAACTACTGAAACAACTCCAGAGTGATGCTCGTGCCCAGTCCGTCTGGTCTTGGGGTGGTCGCATCTTCGCAACTTCCTCGACGGGAAAGAAGGTGATGGCTAAACTGTTTATGACAAATGATGAAATTTTTGCAGATGGGTGAGACTATTATCTTGCATTGACATTATTATGATTGAACACTATCAGTGAGGAAAGAATAATTGTGTTTTTTCACATTATGTGGTCTACATTTGACTCGCTGTAAAGGAAGTAGCATTAGAGGATTGTACTCATGAGACCCTGTTGATCATTTACTAATTAAGAGTAGTTATGGGGTTTGACCACAACTTACTTCTCTTGCGGTTTTCGTTGTGTTTTTTCACAGTATATGGTCTACATTTTACTCATTGTAATGGAAGTAGTGTTACAGGATTGTAATCACGAGACTCTGTCGAACAATTAGTAACTAACAGAGACTTTTCAGAGTAGTTATGGGGTAGACCACAACTTACTACAACTTACTTCTCTTGCGGTTTTTGTTTAGATTGTGTTTTTGCACATTATATGGTTTACGTTTTACTCACTGCAATGAAGGTAGTATTAGAGGATTGTAATCATGAGACCCTGTCGATCATTTACTAATAAATAGAATAATTATGGGGTTGACCACAACTTACTTCTCTTGTGGTTTTTGTTTTCGTTGTGTTTTTTTCACGTTATACAGTCTAAGGTTGACTATTTACTTTTGTATTTTCTGTTTTTGTGTTGGAACTGTATGGGCGTGTGTGATGAGGAAACATGGTATCTTCAAGAATTGCCATTCTATAAATTAACAAACTGGGAAATATTGTTGGAATACGGGTTAGAGAACGAAATATGGGGAAGTAATTCATGCATAGAATTATACAAATGTCTAAATAAATATGACTTGATTGATAATTTGACCTTTAGATATGTAACTGATTCTGAGTTTAATCGACTTAATGAAAAGGGGAATGATGGGCTTGATCTGAGTTGCATTCATTTTAATATACGTAGCCTAAATGCAAATGTAGATTCGATGAGGGAGTTTCTGTGTAGTATTCAATTGATCTTTGATGTTATAGTGTTGAGCGAAGTATGGGCAACTAATTTAGAGTTTTATAGCAATATTTTGACTGGATATAATTTCTTTTACGAACTGCCACATAAGGGAGTAGTAGGTGGAGTTGGTGTCTATGTCAGACAGCATATATCAGTCTTGGTTCGAAAGGACCTGAAAATTGTAATCAGCTCTGAGGACTTAATAGAAGATATTTGGTTGGAACTCACAAATGACAGACAAAAATATATAATTGGAGGTATTTATCGACACCCAGGTCAAAATATAAATCCTTTTACTGATGGATTAGAGAAAACACTGGATAAAATAGTGAAGGGAGTATCACCATGCATAATGATGGGTGATTTTAATATTAACCTAATGTCCTACAATTCTCATGTTGAAACAACAGAGTATTTGGACATGGTAACAATACATGGGTTCTTACCCGTTATACTTATGCCTACAAGAATTACGTCAACTTCAGCTACATTAATAGATCACGTTTATTTTTATACGGGTTCACTGAATTCTCCAAAGATAAACAGTGGAAATTTTTTGGTGGATATAACTGATCATTTACCTAACTACATAATAATTTTAAAAAAGAAATTAAGTCGGTCATTGGATAGGCCTCATAAAAGACTATTTAGTCCAAAGAACAAATTAACCTTTAGTAGTTTGTTAAAACAAATTAACTGGGAGAATAAACTTTCAAGTCACATTACTGTAGACCAGGCATATGATGTATTTAATAAAGAGGTTAGGCAATGTTTCAATCTCGCCTTTCCACTAGTCAGGATATCTAGGAAGGCATTTAAAGACAAATTATGGATTACCAAAGGTCTAAGAATAAGCAGTGCTCATAAGAATCGTTTGTATCGGGCCTGGTTGAAAAACAGAACTCCACATAGAGAGCAGAAATACAAGAACTATAGAAACTGTTTTAGAAAAATCTCCAAGACGGCGATAGATTCTTACTATCATGATTTTTTAAATGTAATGCCAATAATGCCAAAAAACTATGGATGCAAATAAACTCACTCTGTAGTTACAACACACGCAAAAGTGGTAAAAAATCTCCCCTAAACGAATTAAATATTAAGGATAAGTTAGTTAACAATCCATCGGAAATGGCAAATGGCATGAATGATTATTTTTGTAACATTGGTCCTGGACTGGCATCAAAGCTTGGTAAAGCAAAGCATGATTTTGTTCACTATATGGGCAGTTCTCTTGAGAATAGTATTTATTGTGAGGAAGTAAATAGAGATGAGCTGATAAATCTCATAGAAGGCCTAAATCCTCGTAAATCTCCTGGATATGATCAAATTTCTCCTTTGTTGATTAAAGAGAATGTTGATAATTTTGTGCAACCGTTATTGATGATATTTAACCTATCTTTAAATACCGGTAAAGTACCTCTGGGCATGAAAGTGGCCAAAGTAATACCCTTATTTAAAAAAGGAGACCGCAGTATTATGGCAAATTACAGACCAATTTCTCTTCTATCAGTGTTTGTTAAAATATTGGAAAAACTCATTTATAGTAGGGTAATGAACTTTCTTAAGAAATACTCGGTGTTATACAAATATCAGTTTGGATTCAGAAAAGGTTATTCGACCAGTTTGGCATTGATAGACGTAATTGATACAATTAATATGTCTCTTGATAACAATGAATATGTTGTTGGTATCTTCTGTGATTTGCAAAAGGCATTTGATACTGTTAATCATGAAATCTTGCTTACTAAGTTAAACTACTATGGAATTAGAGGTACATTACTTGCTTGGTTTACGGATTATCTCACAGAACGTAAACAGTTTACTGCTATTAATGATGTTAACTCTGGGTATAATACAATACCTTGTGGAGTGCCACAGGGATCTGTGCTTGGTCCTCTGCTGTTTCTGTTATATGTTAACGATATGCCAAATTCGGTCCCAGGTACTGATATACGACTATTTGCAGATGATACAAATATTTTCTTTCATGCATGTAAAATAGCAGACTTGCACGCAAACGCCAACACCATGTTAAATAACTTGTGTGATTGGTTTTTGGCTAACAAAATGTCTTTTAACAAAGATAAGACGTCCTATATGTTTTTCGACTTCAAAAGAAAAACCTCCTCTGATGACATTGGTCTTTCACTGGACAATGTTAGACTTTCATGTGAAAGTTCCTGTAAGTACCTTGGGGTAATCATTGATGAAAAACTAAATTGGAAAGAACATATTGATTATGTTATTACAAAAATAAAGAAATTCATTG
Source organism: Aporrectodea caliginosa (assembly GCA_020284085.1). Taxonomy (NCBI): domain Eukaryota; kingdom Metazoa; phylum Annelida; class Clitellata; order Crassiclitellata; family Lumbricidae; genus Aporrectodea; species Aporrectodea caliginosa. The sequence goes on from JACEVL010000039.1 coordinate 289,959, forward strand.
GGATTTTCTACAGGTTAAGAAACAAGTTAAATTGTCGTATCTTAAAAGAGTTATTTTTTGCATTAATTTACCCTCACCTGTTGTATGGGGTGGAAATTTATTCCGCTGCAAACAAGTCTGCTTTATATCGCTTAAATATTTGTATTAACCGTATCCTACGTACATTGCAATGTGCTCCTCTTAGTACACCTGTTGCTGATCTATACCAAAATTATAATCTTCTTCCAATAGCAGAACTACGTAAATTTCAGGTATTATGTGTTGTCCATAAATGTGTTCATAAATTAGATGTTCCACCTATATTTCATGATTATTTCAAAATTAATGCTGATGTTCATTCCCATTATACAAGGAACAGTAATAATACCTTCATTCCTAAGTTTTTCTCTACAAAAGGACTGAGAACAACTCGCTACTGTGGTGCGAAGTGGTGGCATGAACTTCCAAGCCACATTAGAAATATAGCTTCAATTAGACATTTTAAACGTATGCTAAAACTGCACTTGATTAACTCCTTGTGCCTGTAGATGTTACAGGGTACCGTATATGAGTTTTGTATTTAGGATCGTCACAATAATTGTGGCCTGTTTAAAGGCTTTAAAGCACTCTTAAGTTGTATGTTTTTGCTTCCCAGTGGGAAAAAATGGATTATTAACAATTGTCACGAAACTGGTTTGTTAGTTGGTACCAGTATTTTGTTGACCTTTTTAAACGTGTATTACGCCAGCATTATTATTATTATTAGGGTGACCGGCGAGATGAGTCCTATGTGACTTCACCGGTAGCCCACCACTCGGTTTGTAAAATTTGTGTATTGTCATTTTGCTTTATTTTGTGGTGAATAAACTACTTACTTACTTACTTACTTACTTACTTTCTTTATTGTTGCTTGATTGCATAAAACGATAAAATCATTAAAAATCCTAAATCGAATAAATATCTAGTGTCATAGTCATGCGCACTTTAAATTTACAACCAAAGCTCCTTTATAATTTCAGTGAAAGCCAGAATTACAGTCATTTTTCTTAGTGGTACATACATGTATGAAACAAGTGACATGTGATTTACAAATGCAAACAAAGATGAAAACTGACCTCTTATTCTCTGTTGTAGAAGTGATGGGGAATTTCAGTTTTATTCTTTGGCAGAGTGACTATGTAAGTCAACCCATTTTCCATAACTCATCATTCAAAGGAATCATTCAAAGGAATTGAGAAGAAGTTTACCGTTCTCACACAACGTCCACTGTTGAAAATGGTTCTCACAAACCCAGATTAAATTTTTTTCTCCAACACCATGTGCCCTTTTGTTTTCAGGTACCAAGGTATGGAGAGGCATCAGGAAGATATGACGTTAACTGGTCAGCAAATGGTCTGGGTTCAACCGTTCAAACTCCTCCCAAAAGAGAAAGATAATATTAAGTTCACTGTTTAAGTTGCGCACTCTTTCGGTGGAAAAGATTATTGGAGATATAGAAGACTGGCCACCCACCCTCATAAGCCGAGGTTAAGAAAATTAAGTGGCTAGTTTATGCATTATGGTCGCTACTAAGAAAAGAGCTACTTCTATAGCGCTTGACCTTGCGGAAAGTGAAAGTCGACCTCGCTAGGTGGCGCCGTACTTAAGTAAGCAGAGTTGAGTTCCTTTAGGCTTTTGGTGGTAATTGTCATAAATAAAGTCTTGTTTCTAAATTTTTAATTCTGAATAATAATTATGAAAGACGCGGTTCCAATGCAATGAAAGTTATAGAAATTATGTCCTTTCCATGGATCAAGTCAGAAGACTCGAACGGCTATGTTTGGACACCTTTAAATCACATTTTATCAATGCTATAAATTCTTCAAATTCGTTCAGAAATAGAAGTTGACTTATCTCTGAAGAAATGTGTAAATAAGAAATATGATCATCCTGAATTTTTAAAACTAAATGCTTTAGAATTAATTTCTAAATATGAGTCTTATATACATATCTATACTGATGGGTCAAAAATAAATGACGTTGTTGCTGCTGCTTTTACGGTACCAAGTTTAAATGTGGATAAGAAATTTAGATTATGTAATAATTCTAGTGTTTATGCAGCTGAATTAACTGCAATTGTTGAAGCTATTCTTTGGATATTAAACAATGAGTGTTATAATAATTTTAAGTTTGCGATTTTCTGTGATTCATTGAGTGCTCTTACATCAATTAAGAGGTCTTACTGTCAGTCTAGACCTACTTTATTAAATGTTTTATTATATCATATAAGCAAACTAAATTCTAATCAAATAAGATTTATTTGGATCCCAAGTCACATTGATCTGTTAGGCAATGATAGAGCAGATACTTTGGCTAAAGAAGGTCTATCTATTGATCAAATAAATTCTACTAATTATCTTGAACTTCAGGAAATTTTTACTTTAATAAAACTTTATATAGTAAATAAATGGCAATTAGAATATAGTAACGATAATAAAGGTCATTTTTATAAATCTATTTGTCCAATTGTTAGCACAGATATAAAATATTTGGAACCTTATAGGCATAAGGAAGTCCAAATTTCTAGATTACGTCTAGGAGTGGCCAATACTAATCAAAGATTATTCGTTATAAAAAGGCATTCTAACGGTTTATGTGATACCTGTCAAGTCAAGGAGACAATTCATCACCTCTTGATTGACTGTGTAAAAGAAGATATTTCAGAATTACTTAGAAATAAATGTCAATTATATAAACACGAAATTTCCATTAAAACCCTTATGACGGTAAATTTATTTCAAAATGAAGTGTATAGGTTAGTTAAGATAATCAATAAAGGTAAAATTTTGTAATTGGATATTTTAAGTTTGTTCCTGTGAATAGTTGTATTTCTTAGTTATAACTATAAATATTTAATTAGTCTTTTATTAATACATTTTTATATTTTTGAAGTAAATAATGCATTATTGTGATTCACAAGTTGTAACTGGATTATTATAGTTTAATTTAGGTTGTAGGCCTATGTCTACATTTTGGTTACTAAAACACTCATAGATAACATCTTTTCAATTGTTAATTATTAAATATGTTATGTCATATAACATTTATAATAAAATTCTGATGTTGGAAAATTAAAAATATTAATTATTGGTTAATGAATATCTATATTGCCATATTACTATTATGCAATGTTGGTTGCAATGTTGGTTGCAATGCTGGTTACTATTATTTAACTTTGGTTCTTCAGTATTATATATTACAAATGGTTTGGTATGGTTGCTGTATCGGAGTGGCTGCTGTGTTGTATAATAATATTGCAGTACTGTGTTACAATGCTGTTTGCTGAAATATCTATGGACGATTTATTTTTGACTGTTGATTTTTGTTTAAAATATGTTATGTAATAATAATAAGAACCCGATGTTAGAAAATTATAAACATTACTTATTGGTTAATGAATATTCATATTACAATATTACTATCATTCAATTTTAGTTCTTCAATATTGCATAATGGTATGGTTTGGTTAATGTACATGAACAGTTTAAAGGAATACCTTAATCAATTATAATACATGTATGCTTTGTTAGTTAATGAAATTTGTCAGGACATAATGATCACAGACAATATGAGATGAAATACTTTATGCTGCAAAAATATTGAATATTAGTGAAATTGTAAAGCTCTGTTTCGACACCTTTAATGGTGTTGTTCGGATGCTATAAGTTTTTTTGTTCTGATTGTATTGTATATTTTCTGTATTGTCGTCAACGGCCTTGATGTCATAAGACGACGTTAAACAACGGACAAATAAATAATCAGAAATTAAATCCATTGATGCGGTCGTCAGAATTGAGTCTAGATCAGAAGTACTTAGTAAGTCGTTGAGACCGTAGCACCTCCTCGCTATGAACAACAATATTCGCAGTGACTGCATCGTTGTTTTATTTCTACTAGAATTGATCTCCTTGCTGTCGTTCGTTATGGCGACAATAAGGAATTTCCTCTTAGATTGATTTATTTTACAGAGGCACATTTTGAACTACTTAAGAGTTTGCAGATGTCAAGTTCTACACCTAGCTTTCTAGACAGTGAGTCCGTATTCAACGACAATGATTACGAAAGTGATGACATAGGATTCCAGACCGTCAGTGGGAAAAGAGTAGATAGGGACGAAAGTCGGACAGAGAAGAAGAGAATGAGAACAAGAAGAAGGTTCACGCATTCGGAGGGAAATCCCAATGAAGATCTGCATGACCACGTGCAATCGAACGTACCCGTCACGTGCCACAAGACTACTGTTACAGCCCCTGTCATGTCATGGACGCCTCTGAAGTAATGGAGACGGGAAAAGAGTAGGCAGGGACCAAAGACTGCCAACTCTAATACTAACGAACGAACGGTAGGGATAACTTTCATCATATAATTCGTTGAGGTCTAAATAGCGAAGGTAAACGCTCGCATTGTTCGTAATGAACTTCATAAAGTATACGGATGCTGAGGAGAGCGTCGAGATCTACGAATCCCAGTCTGAGTCGCCCGTATGAAGGGAGGATGACACGGTCAAAGGACGCCCTCAGTCCCTCACCCTACAGGCCCGCCAAAGTACCTGAGTGTTTCTAGCCCAGTGGAGAGTCAACGGCTGTGACATCCACCCTAGACGTTTTTATTCGCTACAGGATATCTCAAAGGATATCTAAAAGGATATAATTTAAGCGTTTGCAGTAGCATAGTAGCGATTGGAATCCAATTATAGTTAAACACTGAACTTTCAAGATCATCCTCATGGGACGAACATCAATGATCGGTGCAGCCCCAGAGTACATCAGGGAGCTCTGTGTTCCAGTCTCCAGCCAGCCAGGTCGTCGATCCTTACGCTCTGCAGCTCGTGGTGACTTGACTTGATGGTCCCACGCTCCCGTACATCGATGCGGGCGCACCGTGCCTTTTCATGTATTGGACCTTCGCACTGGAATAGCCTTCCATTAACAATTCGTAACATTGCACCGCAGGCAGCTCAGGAAACATTTTCGAAACTTCTTAAGTCGCATCTGTTTAGATCTGTTGGGTAGTCACGTTTAGCGCCTTCGTGAGTTTCTATAAGGCGCTATATAAATGGCCATATACATACATACATACATACATACATACATACTAGTAACGTTTCACGACCGCGCTTAAACACCTTTAGATCGGGCCTTTACGACGCTATAAATAACCAATTTTCATTATTTTCATTGCGCTGACTGTTAGAAAAATTGAGAAGGGCGACTATCTTTGTTACAAAACAGTAACTAACCAATCAACAAGTATAGTTGAATATGCAAAGGCAAATAATGTGGTTTATGCTACGCTGAGAACTATCGTCGTAAGCAGACACTGATGTCACAAGATGTCGCTAACTGTTGAATCCTGTTTAACCAATTTTGGTCATGTTTAATTTATCTGATAGACAAGGACAATAGACAACATTATTGAATGTAATGAGTAAGAAATCTTGAATTAAAATGACGACTCGTTCCAATATGGCTGTCTAAAGCGAAAGTAGTAATAAGTTGTGAGTCAATGCTACCATGTTACCAGTTTCAGATACTAATCACTGAAGCCAAATGCTGTACTCTATCGGTTTGGGCCTGTAATCTATCGGTTTGGCTTGTACTCTATCGGTTTGGCCCTGTACTCTATCGGTTTGGCCTGTACTCTATCGGTTTGGCCTGTACTCTAACGGTTTGGCCTGTACTATATTGGTGTACTCTATCGGTTTGGCCTGTACTCTATCGGTTGGGCCTGTACTCTATCGGTTTGGCCTGTACTCTATTGGTGTACTCTATCGGTTGGGCCTGTAGTCTATCGGTTTGGCCTGTACTCTATTGGTGTGGCTTGTACTCTATCGGTTGGGTCTGTACTTTAGGGTGGCCTGTACTCTATCGGTTTGGGCCTGTACTCTATCGGTTTGGGCCTGTACTCTATCGGTTTGGCCTGTACTCTATCGGTTTGGCCTGAACTCTATCGGTATGGCCTGTACTCTATCGGTTTTGCCTGAACTCTATCGGTTTGGCGTGTAAACTATCGGTTTGGCTTGTACTCTATCGGTTGGGCCTGTACTCTATTGTGTATTTCTATCGGTTGGCCTACTTCAACGGTTTGGCCTGTACTCTATCGGTTTGGCCTTCACTCTAACGGTTTGGCCTGTACTCTATTGGCCTGTACTCTAACGGTTTGGCCTGTACTCTATTGGTGTACTCTATCGGTTGGGCCTGTATTCTATCGGTTTGGCCTGTACTCTATCGGTTTGGCCTGTACTCTATCGGTTTGGCCTGTGCTCTATTGGTGTACTCTATCGGTTTGGCCTGTACTCTCTATCGGTTTGGCCTGTACTCTATTGGTGTACTATAACGGTTTGGCCTGTACTCTATTGGTGTACTCTATCGGTTTGGGCCTGTACTCTATTGGTGTACTCTAACGGTTTGGCCTGTACTCTATTGGTATACTCTATCGGTTTGGCCTGTACTCTATCGGTTGGGCCTGTACTCAATCGGTTTGGCTTTTACTCTATCGGTTTGGCCTGTAATCTATTGGTTTGGCCTGTACCTATTGGTGTACTCTATCGGTTTGGGCCTGTACTCTATCGGTTTGGGCCTGTACTCTATGGGTTTGGCCTGTACTCTATCGGTTTGGCCTGAACTCTATCGGTTTGGCCTGTACTCTATCGGTTTGGCCTGAACTCTATTGGCCTGGACTCTAACGTGTAAACTATCGGTTGGGCCTGTACTCTATTGGTGTACTCTATCGGTTTGGCCTTCACTCTAACGGTTTGGCCTGTACTCTATTGGTGTACTCTACTCTATCGGTTTGGCCTGTACTCTATTGGTGTACTCTATCGGTTGGGCCTGTATTCTATCGGTTTGGCCTGTACTCTATCGGTTTGGCCTGTACTCTATCGGTTTTGTGCTCTGTACTCTATCGGTTTGGCCTGTACTCTATCGGTTGGGCCTGTACTCTATCGGTTTGGCCTGTACTCTATCTATAACGGTTTGGCCTGTACTCTATCGGTTTTGGGCCTGTACTTGGTGTACTCTATCGGTTTGGCCTGTACTCTATTGGTGTATACTCTATCGGTTGGGCCTGTACTCTATCGGTTTGGCCTGTACTCTATCGGTTTGGCCTGTACTCTATCGGTTTGGCCTGTGCTCTATTGGTTTGGCTGTACTGTACTCTATCGGTTTGGCCTGTACTCTATCGGTTTGGCCTGTACTCTATCAGTTTGGCCTGTACTCTATCGGTTTGGGTACTCTATCAGTTTTACTCTATCGGTTTTGGCCTGAACTCTATCAGTTGGGCCTGTACTCTATCGGTTTGGCTTTTTACTCTATCGGTTTGGCCTGAACTCTATCGGTTTGGCCCTGTACTCTATCGGTGTGGCCTTGTACTCTATCAGTTGGGTCTGTACTTTATCGGTTTGGCCTTCACTCTAACAGTTTGGCCTGTTCTCTATCGGTTTGGCCTGTAGTTGTACACCAGATAGAGTACACGCCAAACCGATAGAGTGAAGGTCAAACCGATAGAGTAGGCCAACCGAACGAGTTACAGAACCTGTACTCTATCGGTTGGGCCTGTACTCTATCGGTTTGACCTTCACTCTATCGGTTTGGCGTGTACTCTATTGGTGTACTCTAACGGTTTGGCCTGTACTCTATTGGTGTACTCTATCGGTTTGGCCTGTACACTATTGGTGTACTCTAACGGTTTGAGCCTGTACTCTATTGGTGTACTCTATCAGTTTGGCCTGTACACTATTGGTGTACTCTATCGGTTTGGCCTGTACTCTATCAGTTTGGGCCTGTACTCCATCGGTTTGGCCTGTACTCTATCGGTTGGGCCTGTACTCTCATTGGCCTGTACTCTATCGGTTTGGCCTGTACTCTATCGGTTGGGCTTGTACTCTATCGGTTGGGCCTGTACTCTATCGGTTGGGCCTGTACTCTATCGGTTTGGCCTGTACTCTATTGTTTGGGCCTGTACTCTATCGGTTTGGCCTGTACTCTATCGGTTTGGGCCTGTACTCTATCGGTATGGCCTGTACTCTATTGGTGTACTCTATCGGTTTGGCTCTGTACTCTATCGGTTTGGCCTGAACTCTATCGGTTTGGCCTGTACTCTATTGGTGTACTCTATCGGTTTGGACTTGTACTCTATCGGTTTGGCTTGTACTCTATCGGTTTTGGCCTGTACTCTATTGGTGTACTCTAAAGGTTTGGCCTGTGTACTCTATCGGTTGGGCCTGTACTCTATCGGTTTGGCCTGTACTCTATCGGTTTGGCCTGCACTCTATCAGTTTATTTCTGTACTCTATCCGTTGGGCGTGTACTCTATCGGTTTGGCCTGTACTCTATCGGTTGGGCCTGTACTCTATCGGTTTGGCCTGTACTCTATCGGTTGGGCTCCTGTACTCTATCTATTCTGGCCTGTACTCTATCGGTTTGGCCTGTACTCTATTGGGATTGACTCTCTAACGGTTTATCCTGTACTCTATTGGTGTGCTCTACCGGTTTGGTCCTGTACTCTATTGGTGTACTCTATCGGTTTTGGCCTGTACTCTATTGGTGTACTCTATCGGTTTGGCCTGTACTCTATTGGTGTACTCTATCGTTTGGGCCTGTACTCTATCGGTTTGGGCCAGGTGTACTCTATCGGTTTGGCCTGTACTCTATCGGTTTGGCCTGTACTCTATCGATTGGGCCTGTACTCTATCGGTTTGGCCTGTACTCTATCGGTTTTGGCCTGTACTCTATCGGTTTGGCCTGTACTCTATTGGTGTACTCTATCGGCTTGGCCCTGTACTCTATCGGTTATTGGCTTTTACTCTATTTGTTTGGGCTGTACTCTATTTGTGTGGCCTGTACTCTATCGGGTTTGGCCTGTACTTCTATCGGTTTGCCTGTACTCTATCGGTTGAACTTGCATTTAAATTATTTGCCCTGTACTATTAGCAGTGTACTTATCGGTTTTGGGCTCATACTATCGGTTTGGCCTGTATTAAACACTTGATCCATTCATTCATATTCTGGTGGAACAACCCAGTTGCTAAAGAGACAAGAAGAGAGATTAGGCAGCGGTTGTGTTAATACGAAGTCCGAACAAAGGAGGAAAGCTATTCTAATCATCTTTATATGACACAGCGTCGTTGTACAGCAACTACCCATCTCATCACATTCCAGTCAAAAATATCAAATTAAGTGCTAAGACGAGGTCAGAGTCAACGGTCTCAATTAAACAATTTATTATAGGAATTATATTTGCCAAGTTTAGACACCTCTAAATCGTTTGATTCGGACACTTTATAAACTTAAATCTCCCAACGTCAATGATTTGTTCATAACAGCAGTCATAGCTGGTGTTCACTGCAACTTACAATTCATTAAGCTCTACTGCTTGAATTGCGGTAGTGATAGTCCCAAGCCTCCAACAATGGAAGAGAGCCGCGGTTCTCAATTTATTCCCAGATCCTTATATAAAAATATTTACTAGTTTATTTTAAAATTTTCTACTTAAACTTAATTATCCATTATTGCTCATGTACGCATTTCTGCGTTTCTCTGTCTTTATCTCGAGCGTAGGTTTACATCAAAGGCTTTCGTTGCCGTTATATGTCGCAAAACACTAAAATTGACATTTAAGTTAAGTCCAGTTTAGACACCTTAATATCGGTTAACACTGACCCTATATAAATTTAACTCCGCCAGGTTTGCACTATGTCAGTTCTAGTCTCAAGCGTGGATGAAGGAGGAGGAGGGCGACGCTAATGATCTCTCTGTTGTCACAGTGTCGGTAAACTGAAACTACTACTACTAATTGTTAATCATAAGCTGGAATAACCAATACCGTCGAAAGAGTCTTCAAAAGTGACTCGTTTTGTTAAGTGCCAGTCCGAATAGTGAATAAAGAAGGAGGGCTTCTGTGATGATCTCTATTGTCGTGGAGTACAATACAACACACAATACAACACATCACAATACAACTGGGGCGCGGTGGTGTAGGGGTATGTTCGGTGCCTTGCAGCTGGAGGGTTGCGGGTTCGGATCCACCTCAAAGTCGCCGCGTAGGGACCCTGGGCAAGTCGTTCACTCGCAATTGCTCATGCGCTTCGGCGTGAAACTCCGATTCAGCGTTCGCGCAGTAGTCGGGAGCGCCTCTGAATGGGAAATCTGGTTGGGGGCGCTATAACAAGTGTTCAAATACAATATACAAAAAAGTTGTTGCACGGTAAAGACAGACAGACATTTGTTCGGTGTCATATCCTCCAACCAGCATCATGTTATTTATCGACTCTTTCCTTCGATTCGACCGGCTGGATACTCTGTCCTCCCCGTCCCCATGGTTTTTCCCTTCCCAACGAAGAAGACTGTAATTTCATATCCAGAGGACAAGTATAAAGCATGTATTGATTGTCTTGCCTCAATTGCAACACTTAATTAGGACCATGTCTATAGTTTTATTTAATCTAAGCCTTAATCTAATCTTTAAAAATTGAATAGGACCTTAGCGTATCAATATTTAATTTTTTGCGTACTTGTCAGCTTATTTTTAATTTTTATTTTTTTTAAATTATTCCTTTTTCCATCTTGGGTATTGCAAGCTGGAGTCGACATCAATGGCCTTAGCAGGAACTAGATGGCGTTGAACACTATTAATGCTAAGACGTAGAGGATGGTTGATGGTTACAAGAGGGAGCCACCGAAAAAATTACGAAGCCCATGCATTCAAAATCACAAAAAAGGATTATAATTATCTATAAAAGGTACAAGGCATAGCCATAAATTTTATTATGCCTATCAGAACTATAGTATGTGACAGGTAACGTGAGCTCAACGACCCTGTTAGCCGAAAGATGTCGTTGAAATATATTAATACTACGAAGTATGTTAGGCTTAGTTTAGACACCTTTAAATGGGATATTTTAGATGCTATATATTTTTGAGTTTCGTAAAATCGTTAATAACTGCGTGCTTTCTATGTTATCGCTTGATTGCATTAAACGATAAAATTCAAAAATGGAATATAAATCTTATATCATAGTTATGCGTAACTGTAAACTTACAACCAAAACTCCCTTGTAATTTGAGTAACTTGCTCAAAAATCAGAATTTTTGACATTTTTCTTATTTGTACATATGAAACAAGTGTCATGTGATTTGCAATTGCAAACAAAGATGAAACTGTCTTCTTGTTCTCTGTGGTAGAAGTGATTGCGAAATTTCAGTTTTAGTCTTTCGCAGAGTATATATTATATGAATCATCCCATTTCTCCATAACTCATCATTCAAAGGAATTGATGAGAAGAATTAGTCTGTTCTCACACAACGTCCACTGTTGAAAAATGATTCACCCTAATCCAGAAAGCAGTTTTTGTCTCCAACACCATGTGCTCTTCTGTTTCAGGTGCCAAGGTATGGAGAGGCATCAAGGAGATACGACGTTAACATCATGTATCTTTAGACACCTTTAAATCAGAAGCTGCAGGTTCTATATATACTTGAATTTTCGCCAAAAATTAACTTTGTCTCTTTCGATTCGTTAAATCTGAGTAGAGGTTTGCGTACTGGACTGTTTATCGAGATGTCGGAGATTCAAACCCTCGCCAGGGCAGAAATATGGATCCAGATTACTACTCAACCTGAACCAATTGCCCACTCAACTACAATGATTAGTACTCATTGAGTACACACACCGTACACTGTCGGTGGGAAGATGAGATGCGAGACTTAAGAGTCCAAATTTAGCGCAGTGGAGTTTACGATTCGGTAACAACTGAATAACTTGATTTTTATCATTACATTAATCTCCTCCGTAATCGTGTGGTCTTCAATTGGTATCCGAGGACAACACTTCTTACACGACGCAGCGCTCGTGAATAAACTGGTGCTATGAGCTTAGCACTAAACTATCGCTTTAGAAATTTTATTGTCGTATATTGTATTCTTAAATTGGAATTTTAATTAAACTCGCCAAATTTAGCATCGGAATATTTAGGTACAAGCAGTCAACCCTTTAACCAAAATAGATGTCGCTAAACAATAGTGTTGACATTTATACTAGGTTCATGTTGAACACCTTTATATCGGTTAACACTGCTCTTATATATATTGTCATTTTCGTTTAGTCATTAGTTTAGTTATTAGTTAGGTACATGAACAGTTTAAAAGAGTACTTTAAACAATTATGTATGTATGTATGTATGTATGTATGTATGTATGAGCTCTTTTTATAGCGCCCCTTCAAGATTTCTACTCAGAGGCGCTCCCGACTACAGCGCGGACACTGAATCGGAGTTTCACGCCGAAGCGCATGAGCAATTGCGAGTGAAGGACTTGCCCAGGGTCCGCGGCGGATTGAGGTGGATTCGAACCCGCAACCCTCCGGCTGCAAGGTACCGAACATACCTCTATACCATCGCGTCCCACATTATGATACATGTATACTTCTCTGGTTAATGAACATTTTTATTATAGTGTTTTTGTTAGATACATGAACATTTTAAAAGAATACCTTAATAAATTATAATACATGTATGCTTTGTTAGTTAATGAAATTTGTCAGGACATAATAATCACAGACTGTATGAGATTAACTACTTTATGTTGCAAAAATATTGAATATTAGTGAAATTGTAAAGCTCCGTTTGACACCTTTAATGGTGTCGTTCGGATGCCATAAGTTTCTGGTTCTGATAGCATTGTATATTTTCTCTATTGTCGTCAACGGCCTTTGGAGTCATAAGACGACGTTAAACTGTTGTTAAATAAAATAGTCATTAGTCCTGCATTTTGGTTCGTGTTATATTCGTACGAGTCCTTAGAAGTGACTGATTTAGGGTAGTGCCAGACTCAATCCTGAATGAAGAAGGAGGGTGACGGTGATCACCTCTGTTAGAAATAACTTGGTCAAACAGAAGCACCTAGAAGTTGCAGGAGTCACTTATCGACATAAGATCCTTGCGCCAGGTTAACTGGTCAATTAATTCTCGCTGTTTTGATGGAGTGGGTGATCTAAAAACGAGAAAAACTAGCAGACGAATTGAAAATACAGAGAAAGAAAATCAACAAAGGACGAAGAACTCAAAAGCAAATGAACAACGGAAGACGAGAGTTGAAACTATGAAAGAAAAACAAAGGAAAATTTTGAAACTTTAGAAAAAACTGGATCTACTAAATACAGCATTGTGGCAGCAGATGTGGTAGATTCCGGTGTTTAGCAGCTGTCAGAGCCGTTGACGTCGCCGTCCACCTCTCTTTAAGCTTGGGACTGGCACCTCTCAGCGCTCGTGAGTAAACTGGTGCCCTGACTATGGCTTTCGAGTGGCGCTTTAGAAGTTTGGAGGTTACGATTACGACCTCTTGTTGACTGTCCATCACGATAACGTCTAGAGTGACCAGACAATCGCGCCCCTCGTTAAACACTTGATCCATTCATTCATATTCTGGTGGAACAACCCAGTTGCTAAAGAGACAAGAAGAGAGATTAGGCAGCGGTTGTGTTAATACGAAGTCCGAACAAAGGAGGAAAGCTATTCTAATCATCTTTATATGACACAGCGTCGTTGTACAGCAACTACCCATCTCATCACATTCCAGTCAAAAATATCAAATTAAGTGCTAAGACGAGGTCAGAGTCAACGGTCTCAATTAAACAATTTATTATAGGAATTATATTTGCCAAGTTTAGACACCTCTAAATCGTTTGATTCGGACACTTTATAAACTTAAATCTCCCAACGTCAATGATTTGTTCATAACAGCAGTCATAGCTGGTGTTCACTGCAACTTACAATTCATTAAGCTCTACTGCTTGAATTGCGGTAGTGATAGTCCCAAGCCTCCAACAATGGAAGAGAGCCGCGGTTCTCAATTTATTCCCAGATCCTTATATAAAAATATTTACTAGTTTATTTTAAAATTTTCTACTTAAACTTAATTATCCATTATTGCTCATGTACGCATTTCTGCGTTTCTCTGTCTTTATCTCGAGCGTAGGTTTACATCAAAGGCTTTCGTTGCCGTTATATGTCGCAAAACACTAAAATTGACATTTAAGTTAAGTCCAGTTTAGACACCTTAATATCGGTTAACACTGACCCTATATAAATTTAACTCCGCCAGGTTTGCACTATGTCAGTTCTAGTCTCAAGCGTGGATGAAGGAGGAGGAGGGCGACGCTAATGATCTCTCTGTTGTCACAGTGTCGGTAAACTGAAACTACTACTACTAATTGTTAATCATAAGCTGGAATAACCAATACCGTCGAAAGAGTCTTCAAAAGTGACTCGTTTTGTTAAGTGCCAGTCCGAATAGTGAATAAAGAAGGAGGGCTTCTGTGATGATCTCTATTGTCGTGGAGTACAATACAACACACAATACAACACATCACAATACAACTGGGGCGCGGTGGTGTAGGGGTATGTTCGGTGCCTTGCAGCTGGAGGGTTGCGGGTTCGGATCCACCTCAAAGTCGCCGCGTAGGGACCCTGGGCAAGTCGTTCACTCGCAATTGCTCATGCGCTTCGGCGTGAAACTCCGATTCAGCGTTCGCGCAGTAGTCGGGAGCGCCTCTGAATGGGAAATCTGGTTGGGGCGCTATAACAAGTGTTCAAATACAATATACAAAAAAGTTGTTGCACGGTAAAGACAGACAGACATTTGTTCGGTGTCATATCCTCCAACCAGCATCATGTTATTTATCGACTCTTTCCTTCGATTCGACCGGCTGGATACTCTGTCCTCCCCGTCCCCATGGTTTTTCCCTTCCCAACGAAGAAGACTGTAATTTCATATCCAGAGGACAAGTATAAAGCATGTATTGATTGTCTTGCCTCAATTGCAACACTTAATTAGGACCATGTCTATAGTTTTATTTAATCTAAGCCTTAATCTAATCTTTAAAAATTGAATAGGACCTTAGCGTATCAATATTTAATTTTTTGCGTACTTGTCAGCTTATTTTTAATTTTTATTTTTTTTAAATTATTCCTTTTTCCATCTTGGGTATTGCAAGCTGGAGTCGACATCAATGGCCTTAGCAGGAACTAGATGGCGTTGAACACTATTAATGCTAAGACGTAGAGGATGGTTGATGGTTACAAGAGGGAGCCACCGAAAAAATTACGAAGCCCATGCATTCAAAATCACAAAAAAGGATTATAATTATCTATAAAAGGTACAAGGCATAGCCATAAATTTTATTATGCCTATCAGAACTATAGTATGTGACAGGTAACGTGAGCTCAACGACCCTGTTAGCCGAAAGATGTCGTTGAATATATTAATACTACGAAGTATGTTAGGCTTAGTTTAGACACCTTTAAATGGGATATTTTAGATGCTATATATTTTTGAGTTTCGTAAAATCGTTAATAACTGCGTGCTTTCTATGTTATCGCTTGATTGCATTAAACGATAAAATTCAAAAATGGAATATAAATCTTATATCATAGTTATGCGTAACTGTAAACTTACAACCAAAACTCCCTTGTAATTTGAGTAACTTGCTCAAAAATCAGAATTTTTGACATTTTTCTTATTTGTACATATGAAACAAGTGTCATGTGATTTGCAATTGCAAACAAAGATGAAACTGTCTTCTTGTTCTCTGTGGTAGAAGTGATTGCGAAATTTCAGTTTTAGTCTTTCGCAGAGTATATATTATATGAATCATCCCATTTCTCCATAACTCATCATTCAAAGGAATTGATGAGAAGAATTAGTCTGTTCTCACACAACGTCCACTGTTGAAAAATTATTCACCCTAATCCAGAAAGCAGTTTTTGTCTCCAACACCATGTGCTCTTCTGTTTCAGGTGCCAAGGTATGGAGAGGCATCAAGGAGATACGACGTCAACATCATCTATCTTTAGACACCTTTAAATCGGAAGCTGCAGGTTCTATATATACTTGAATTTTCGCCAAAAATTAACTTTGTCTCTTTCGATTCGTTAAATCTGAGTAGAGGTTTGCGTACTGGACTGTTTATCGAGATGTCGGAGATTCAAACCCTCGCCAGGGCAGAAATATGGATCCAGATTTCTACTCAACCTGAACCAATTGCCCACTCAACTACAATGATTAGTACTCATTGAGTACAAACACCGTACACTGTCGGTGGGAAGATGAGATGCGAGACTTAAGAGTCCAAATTTAGCGCAGTGGAGTTTACGATTCGGTAACGACTGAATAACTTGATTTTTATCATATCATATTAATCTCCTCCGTAATCTTGTGGTCTCCAATTGGTATCCGGTGACAACCCTTCTTACACGACGCAGCGCTCGTCAATAAACTGGTGATATGAGCTGAGCTTTAAACTAACACTTTAGACATTTTTAATTGTTGTCTGTTGTTCTTAAATTGGAATTTAATTAAACTCGCCAAATTTAGCAATGGAATATCTAGGTACAAGCAGTCAATCCATTAACCCAAAAAGATGTCGCAAAACAATAATGTTGACATTTATATTAGGTTCAAGTTGAACACCTTTATATCGGTTAGAACTCCTCTTATATATATATTTATATATATATATATATATATATATATATATATATATATATATATTGTCATCTGCTTCTGAATTCTTTAATTTAGTAATTTTTTAATGTGATTAGTATTATATCTTACTCAAATCTGTAAATATTTAATTAAACTCTTTTACTAATACATTGTTTTTACGCAATTACATGTATGTACTGTGTTGCAATGTTGGTTGCAATGCTGGTTACCATATTTTGGATCCTGAGTGGCCGAGTGGGTTGGTAGCCCGCTCGTCACGCCGGCGCCCCGGGTTCGCTTCCCGGTCGGGTCGGTTTATCAGAGATTAATTTCTCGGATCTTTACTGCGGGTGGCTCGGTCGCAATATAAACGTGGAGTACAATACAATACAACACAACACAATACAACTGGGGCGCGGTGGTTTAGGGGTATGTTCGGTGCCTTGCAGCTGGAGGGTTGCGGGTTCGAATCCACCTCAAAGTCGCCGCGTAGGGACCCTGGGCAAGTCCTTCATTCGCAATTGCTCATGCGCTTCGGCGTGAAACTCCGATTCAGCGTTCGCGCAGTAGTCGGGAGCGCCTCTGAATGGGAAATCTGGTTGGGGCGCTATAACAAGTGTTCAAATACAATACAATTCATTCATTCATTCATTCATTCCGGATATTTATATAGCGCCTCTTCAAGAAACCTACTCAGAGGCGCTCCCAGCCCAGCCACGGCCAAACAGAAAGGACTTTAGAAGTTGGTAGAAAGCAGGCAAATCATTCCGGGGCAGTAAGCGTAACGCAAGTACAGATGAAAGTTCTTCTTCGACACCTTATACAATACAATACAATTTACGTCGCCCTCCTCTTTTATCCAGACCTGGGACTGGCATTGCTTATCTTATTCCAGAGACGTGTCTTGTAAAATGGTTTTCCGGTCAAATTCCCAATTGTCAGATGACGAAAGTTCACTCTAAAAGAAAGAGACGATTGTAGTTAATAATTATGGGAAGTAATAGTAGTTTCAGTATTATAGCGGTAGCGATTATCCAAAATTTAATTATAGACACGTATATAATAATATATAGCATCGGGAAGAAATGATTTAAAGGTGTCGAAGAAGAACTTTCATCTGTACTAGACCTTAAAGGAAATCGTTAGCATTCTGTGTTTAACGACAGCTTGGTCTTCCAAAACCTAAACATTATAAGGTTATCGGATAATGGACTCCAGCGGAACAGGTAATATCAACCGCAAGATGTCGATAAACACGTTAATACAACGATTTAAATTAAGCTTAGTCTAAACACCTTTTAATTGCTTATTATGGACCCTATAAATATCACATTACTGCAATTTTCGAATGTGTTGGTAGGGTCGGAAAGGTCATCAAGAATTTATTGAAACATTAATTGTGTACGAAAATTACTGCTAAATATTGTAGAACTAGATGTTTGCCCGTCATAAGACGGTTAAAGGAAATTTAAAGAAAATGTGTTTATTCCAATGTGCTTATTGCGCATGACATTAGTAAGTAAGTAACTGAGTAAGTGTGATCTTTATTAAACGCTTGCAAACGCACGGCGCTGTACATTCAAAGTTATACAAAGTTATCAAATAGTAGCAGAAAAGTTCACAGCAGCGCTACCTACCGATTTTCGTTACACGCAAATTTAAATCCACGTGACGGTTTAAATTTGATAGCAGCGCTACCTACCGATTTTCGTTACACGCAAATTTAAATCCACGTGACGGTTTAAATTTGATAGCAGCGCTACCTACCGATTTTCGTTACACGCAAATTTAAATCCACGTGACGGCTTAAATTTGATAGCAGCGCTACCTACCGATTTTCGTTACACGCAAATTTAAATCCACGTGACGGTTTAAATTTGATAGCAGCGCTACCTACAGATTTTCGTTACACGCAAATTTAAATCCACGTGACGGTTTAAATTTGATAGCAGCGCTACTTACCGATTTTCCTTACACGTAAATTTGAATCTCCGTTAAAAAGCCCCTCCTCCCTCCCTCGCGCCCCCTATGTGGGTGGTTGTCGACCGCTACGCGGCGATCGTATGTGGCTGGCCCACTTCGCGTTCCCCTCACCTGCCGCTCCAGCCCGAGAAAAGAAATGCGTTCTGCCATCTGGCGAATGACTCTTGCGAAACAGCGTTACACCACGTTCAGATACACGCACGCACGCAGAGAGATTTCTGTTCTATTATTATATTATTAATTTGCATCAGGTGCCACATGACATGTATCACAGACGTAATAAACTGTATTATTTATGTCGTTAAACAACTAACACAAATGGCATTTTAAGGTTATGTTTTGATAGTCTAAAATGGTGTATTTAGGACGCTATGAATCGATTTTCACTGCACTGTACATGTTTTAAATTGTCATCAACGGCCTTCGTTGTCATACGACGACACTAAGCCTTGAAGTAAAATAATAAATAACTCTCCAAAGCATTCAGCAAATGTTGGCGGATTGTTAATGTTACGCGAAGGAGATCCACTGAGAAAACCGACGAAGTCAACGCAAACTATAACAAAACACTGTACATAAAAGAACTTTAAACTGAAACGTTATATTATAATGCAAACAGGTAATTTTGCATCAACGGCCATAGAAGACGCAGGAAGTCGATAAACACTTTAATGCTGAGAATTATATTAGGATTAGCCTACACAGTACACACGTTTAATCGCATGTTACAGATCCTATATTCCTCTGATTTACGTTCAGTGTTCCATGAAAAAGGTTGTATTATGTCAAAATAATTTTGCCGACGTCAACAGCCTTCCTTGCCATAAGATGTCGTTAAAATCTGAATACATCCATTCAATGCTCAATGACAAGTTGTTGCATGGTTATATAATGTAATGTAATGTAATAAAACATTTATAAAGCGCCACTTAAGAGTCTCTCAGAAGCGCTCAACACGTGGCCATCAAACAGCTGGAAAAATGCGTCTTTAAGAGTTTAGAGAAAACCATATAGCCGCGTGCAGCACGCACAGACGGCGAAAGAGCGTTCCAGATCCGTGGCGCCGCAATCGATAAGTCTCGATGAGCACAGGTGGTGGTTCGAAACGAGGGTATCATCAAGTCATTTCGCGAGGCAGACTATAAAGGTGTTTTAGGTTCTTTATCCGACCGCGTCCATGTGGTTTTTCCGTCCTATCAAAGATAACTGTAATTTCATATCCAGAGTACTATATAAAAAAAGACATATTATGATTCCCTTCCCTCAATTACAATACTTATGGTCCAAAAATAATATAACACGCCTATAGTTTAAATTTTATCTAAACATTGCTTCAATCTAATCTTTTGGGTCGACTTCAGCGGGATTAGCAGGCACCAGATGGCGCTGAACACTATTAGTACTCAGCCGTAGAGGATGGTTACTAGAGTGAGCCACCGAAAAATTACCAAGCCATACATTCAAAATCACAAGAGTAAAGATTCTAACAATGAAGGTACAAGGTACAGCTATTAATTATATTAGGCCTATCAGAATTAGTATGTGACAGGTAACGTAAGTTCAACGACCCTCTTATCCGCAAGATGTCATTGAACATATTAAAACTAGGAATTATGTTAGGCTTAATTTAGACACCTTTAAATTCGATATATCAGACGCTATATGTAAATTTGAGCGTCGTAGATCCCATGAGCTGTAATATGCCAAAAACTAATCTTTGTCGGCGGCAACGGCCTATGTTGTCATAAGCTGCCGTTAAACTGAGGATCCAAGATCCCTAGTCATCCCTAGTCATGTAAATATATTAGGTAATGAAAAAGTTGATGCTTTAGCAAAACAATCACTCAGTTTGCCCATTATTAATTCAACAAATTATCTAGAATTGCAAGAAGTCTTTTCAATTATAAAATCGCATGTAGTTAACGAATGGCAGAGGAAATATGATAGTGATCCTAAGGGTCAACATTATAAATATATATGTCCTGTGGTGGACACAAACATCAAATTTGTTGATTTTAATAGAAAGAAGGAGGTTCAGATTTCAAGATTAAGATTAGGAAAAGTAAATCTAAATGAAAGACTTCTTCTTATGAAGAAACTTGAAAGTGGTCTTTGTACTTTATGTAAAGTCCCAGAAAATATAAACCATTTATTATTAAATTGCAGAAAAGAAAATATTTCTAACATATTAAGAGATGCATGTGTCTTATATAGAGTAGATTTTAACACTAAGAATTTACTTGATGTAGGTTGCATACAAAGTGAGGTTTATAGGCTTATAAGTCTTATTTATAAAGGAAAAGTTGTGTAAATGTTATAGTTTGTAAGCTCTTGCAAGAGTTTCATTTATGTATGAAATCAGTTAATTAAATGTACATTATGGTATAGGTTAGGAAGTCTTGTTTTATTTTTTTAATGTGTGTTAATCTTTCTATAACCTTTTTATTTTTTTATTTTCTCATTGATTATATGTGCCAAGAATCTCATGCTCCGGTTGATAACATTATAAATTGTCCTCCAAGATTTAAACATTTAGACAAAGGAGATTATGAATCTCATTTCAGAACAAAGTTGTCAAATATGCTGAAATCTGTAATAAAAAACGATTTTATTTTTACACTTAAGTGTCAAAACTGATGCTAAGTGTTTGTTTGATAGCATCAGATGTCATAATCATAATTAATATGAAATGATGTTTCTTGTGAACTTTGGTCTATAGTTATGCTCGTTTGTAGACTCTTGTTGAATTTGCTATATTATATACATACTGTGGATGTATTAGAGTCCTGTTCTAACTATTTGCATATATTATGATAATATTGTGTGATTGAAATTATTAAATACTTCCATACAATGTACCAAAAATTACAAACTTCATGTCTTACTTGCATGTGTGACAAATATCAATCAAGCTGTATTAAGAACATTGAATGTAATAAATTGAGAATTTCGGGTGAAGTTTATTATATTGTCAACACGGTAGCATAATAAATGATAAAGAAATTATTGTCATATTCA
Organism: Aporrectodea caliginosa; assembly: GCA_020284085.1. Lineage (NCBI taxonomy): Eukaryota > Metazoa > Annelida > Clitellata > Crassiclitellata > Lumbricidae > Aporrectodea > Aporrectodea caliginosa. The sequence continues at coordinate 311,456 of JACEVL010000039.1, forward strand.
CTGTTGAATATATTTCTTTAAAAATTCTTGACTTTACTGATTGATGACATCTTAAAAATCCAAAAGTGAACTTCATGTTAAACTTTCGTGTCTTCTAAATTTGTAAAATAAATGTTATTGAAATAAATAGATTAAGAAGTAAATGTGCATTAGTAATGGTGATCAAGAATTAATTTTAAGAAACCTTTCTTGTATACGACAATTGCTACTAAATATTGTTGAATTTGCATCAGATACCAAATTGCATGTATCAAACTGTATATTTATGAATTGTATTTTTAATGTCGTTAAACAATGAACACTAATGACATTTTAAGGTTATGTTTGGACAGTCTTAAATGGTGTCTTTTCGACGCTATGAATTCATTTCACTGTACTGTATATGTTTTAAATTGTCGTCAACGGCCTTTGATGTCATATGACGACGTTAAACCTTGGAGAAATAAAATAGAATCAAGAGCTGTAATATGCCAAAAATAATCTTTGTCGGCGGCAACGGCCAATGTTGTCATAAGCTGCCGTTAAACTGGGAAACCAGAATCATTAATCGAACTTTGCTAACGTCTGTATGCTTTTCTTTATTGTTGCTTGATTTAATAAAATGATAAAACCATTAAAAATCCTAAATCGAATAAAAATCTAGTGTCATAGTCATGCGCACTTTAAATTTACAACCAAAGCTCCTTTATAATTTCAGTGAAAGCCAGAATTACAGACATTTTTCTTAGCGGTACATACATGAATGAAACAAGTGACATGTGATTTACAAATGCAAACAAAGATGAAAACTGACCTCTTATTCTCTGTTGTAGAAGTGATGGGGAATTTCAGTTTTATTCTTTTTCAGAGTGACTATTTAAGTCAACCCATTTTCCATAACTCATCATTCAATGGAATCATTCAAAGGAATTGAGAAGAAGTTGTCCGTTCTCACACAACGTCCACTGTTGAAAATGGTTCTCACAAATCCAGATTAATTTTTTTTCTCTATGTGCGATTCTGTTTTCCGATTCCAAGGTATGGAGAGGCATCAGGAAGATACGACGTTAACTGGTCAGCAACTGGTCTGGGTTCAACCGTTCAAATTCCTCCCAAAAGAGAAAGATAATATTAACTTCACTGTTTAAGTTGCGCGCTCTTTCGGTGGAAAAGATTATTGGACGTATACATGTAGAAAGACTGGCCACCCGCCCTCATAAGCCGAGGTTAAGAAAATCAAGTGGCCACTTGATTTTCTTAACCTCGGCTTATGAAGGCGGTTGGCCAGTCTTCTATATATCCAATAATCTATCCACCGAAAGAGCGCGTTTATGCATTACGGTCGCTACTAAGCATAGAGCTACTTCTGTAGCGCTTGATTTAGCCGAAGATGAAACGTCGACCTCGCTAGGTTGCACTGTACTTAAGTAAGCAGAGTTGCATTTCTTTAGGCTTTTGGTGGTAATTTGTTATAAATAAAGTCTTGTTTCTCAGTTTCTGAATTCTGAATAATAATTTATGAAAGACGCCGCTTCAACGAATGAAAGTTACAGAAAATATGCCCTTTTCATGGATCAAGTCAGAAAACGCGAGCGGTTAAGTTTAGACACCTTTAAATCGCTTTTCCACATTGCTATAAATATTTTACGGCCTCAAAGATTTACTACATCTGATCTAGTCTCAATTCTGACGAACACAGTCGTCGGTACCATCACTAACTTGCAATTTTTAATTTAATCCAATATTTTGTTGACGTCTTTAAAGTGTTTGATGTATTTCGGTTATATATACATTCTGCTCACGACTCTAATGTAGTTCCGCTGGCTCCGCGTTCCTCTGCTTTCCGGCGAAAGATACTTACTATTTATTAAGACTGACATTACTACACTGTCCGTGCACTGGTAGTGCCAGTCCCAAGCTAGGTCAAAAGAAGAGGGGAACTGACAGCTGTAAGATGTCGTTTGACAAAGGAAGCTACAAGGAAAAGTTACATCGTTTTCTTTTAGGGTAAGTCGGCGTAGTAGATTAGGAAGACGTTAGATTCATTCATTCATTACGAAGTTTTATATAGCGCCACTTCAAGGTTACTACTCAGGAGCGCTCCCGACCACAGCACGGCTGAAAAGGACAGTTTTGAGGCAAGTATGGAAAGATTCAGAGTGTCGATAGACACTTTTATTCTGCGAAATATATTAGCAATTATGTGATTTGGTTAGTTGCTGTTTTACGACTCTGTGTCACGACAAAGATTATTAGCGTCGCCCTCCGCCTTTCTCAAGGCTCTGGCCTGCCACTACCACGGGTAGGGCAGTGGTGGATCAGTGTAGTATTCTTTGGTCGTGAGAATTGCACAAAATGTTTCTTCATTTAGCTGCCAACAGTCTGATCCTGGTGGTTTCTTCAGCCGCTAGATGTAGTTAAGAACATTAATTCTATGATTCGTATCGGGTTCAGCTTAGACACCTTTAAAACGTTCATTTCAGAAGCTATGTATGTCGCATTTTCGCTCAACGTTTCGGATCATCCTTGTTGCCTTTGGTTGTTCAAGTCCTGGAACGCAACTCATTATTTTCATTTTAGCACACCAATTCTATTATTTGTATCAAGCACGGTTTACACACCTTTAAAACTCTAACATCCGACGCTATATATATCGCATTCTCGTTCAAAGTTTCTGATTAATCCGATAACTCCGACCAAGTCTTCAAACACAACTTAATAATTACATTTTTAGACAGCCGCAAGATGTCTTTAAACATGTCATAGTACTATTAGCTATAGTCAGAGGACGGATTAAATGACGGTAGTACATAGGATCGACGTCAACGACATTAATATTAATTATTATTGCGATCAATTGGTGTGGATGGCGATCAGTTTAGAAATCTTTGACCTTATAATTATACACAGTCACAACTTCAAGGCATTTCTTCACTTAGCCATCAACGGCCCCTGATTGCTGACGGTTTCTTCAGCCGCCTCGTCGTTACCTGTTTGCATATAATTATTGTATAATCCTTCCATTTTTAAGTTGTCGGGTAAGTTTATCGATTCATCAACTCCGCTTAATATTTATAATGCTAAGTCTTCGCGTATGAACCTGAACTTGCCTCAGATTTATAATAATAATGTCGTTGACGTCAATCCTACGTGACGATGCCTAATACTACAGTCACGTGACCCATCCTCTGATGTATTAGTTCAATGACGCGTTTAACGACATCTAGCGATTTTTGAAAAATCTAGTTATTCAGTTTCGTTTGAAGATTGCTAGGATTTTATCGGAATCCTTGAACCAGAAGGCGAAATATATAGCATTTGACGCAAGAGATTTAAAGGTGTCTTAACCGAACATGTTGCAAATCATATAATTTGTGAGCTTAACGACGTTGGAGGCTAAATAAAGAAAACTCTGCACAGTCTCACTGATTGTATAAGTATATACGCTTTGCAGTAATTACCGCACCTTTGTGAGTAACGAGAATGCGCTATATTGAGTGTTCTCACACCTAAATACATTATACGCCAAAAGTCTTCTATACTGATCGCTGCAATATTTCGCAGGCCTAGATTGTCCAACGACATCTAGCGGTTTCCTAGGATTACGTCGACTTTCCTAGAAGAAAAGTATTTAACTCTTTGTTATAGTTTCCGGCGAGTAGAGACATTCTTATGGCTGCCAGATCCCTTGACTTCGCCCTAGTTTTTTGACAGGACATTGACACTTTTTGACTCGAATGTGACGAAATGATTGGTGGCCTTTAAACGGCGCTGTGTTGTAACAAAAAGTGATCAGAAACTCCTTACTCTGATGTTGACCTTGCCTGTCTATCGAATTTGTTTTGACTGAGCGCCTACGAAAGAGCTGGTTCTCACGACTGTTTTTCGAAGAATATTTTAATGAGTTCTAGAAATCAGAAATATGTAACGTCGGAAAGACATAATTAGAGGTGTTTAAACAGACCTTTGTAAAGTTACTAATGTTCAATGTAAAACCACAGCTAGCTGCTAATGATTCGATCCAACAGTTTAATAAAGCCTGTATTATAAAGGTGTCTAAGCAGAACTTAACAATTCTTCCAAGGTTTAACGTCGTCTTCTAACATTAAAGCCGTTTACGAAAACAATTAACAATAAACCAAGGTTTAACGTCGTCTTCTAACATTAAAGCCGTTTACGAAAACAATTAACAATAAACAATTGGTTGGTTAATTGCTGTTTAACGACACGATGTGATAATTGAACTAGTATCCACACCTTAAATGGAGTCTTTCCAACGCTATCAAAATTTTCTTTTCTTTCAATCTCTAACTTATTAGCGCATTTTTCCACGAAAGATTTCACATGACTCTATTAAACACATGGTCGACGTCGTTTAAAACGTCATTGCACTAATAGTCAGAATATGGAATACGTGATTGTAGTATTAGGCATCTTTACGAAGGACAGACGCAAACGATATTATTCTTGATTATTAATGCAAGGCATGAATGACGATCAGTTTATAAATCTTTGACCGTTTAATCATACACTTTAAAACATTTCTTCATTTACCCATCAAAGGCCTCTGAATACGGTTTCTTCAGCTGCTAAATGTCGTTATGCACATTAATTCTATTATTTGTATGAGGTCCGGCTTAGACACCTTTAAATCGTCTGTTCAAGAGACAATATATTTCCAATTCTATATATTTCCAATTCTAGTTGCATGTTTTCGCCGCTGTTCGCTTTCTTACAGTGCCAGTCCCAAGACTGGATAAAGGAGGAGGGCGACGCTAATGGTCTTTGTTACCACACAGCTAGTCGTGAAAAAGGAAACACACACATGTTTTCGATTAGCACGTTAACTAAAAAGCCTAATTACGTAACTTAATAGCCGCAAGATGTCGTCAAACACTCTGATTCCATGACCCTTTGGCTCATTTTAGACACCTTTAAACAGCTTATTACGGACACTATGTAAGTCGCATTTTCGTTCAATGCTATGCTTCCGAATTAATTGACATTTTATACACGTTGAGAACTCCGAACCTTTTCTTCATTTAGGCATCATCGGACCGATAGCTAACGGTTTCTTCAGCCGCAAGATATTGTTAAGCTCACTAATGCTATGATTTGTAATTTAAACACGCTTAAATCACTATAGAAAGACACTATTTGGGGCCTTGCAGCCGGAGGGTTGCGGGCTCGAATCCACCTCAAGCCGTCGCGTAGGGACCCTGGGCAAGTCCTTCACTCGCAATTGCTCATGCGCTTCGGCGTGAAACTCCGATTCAGTGTCCGCGCTGTAGTAGGGAGCGCCTCTGAGTAGAAATCTAGAAGGGGCGCTATAACAAGTGCTCATAAATACATACATACATACATACATACATACATACATACATACATACATACATACATACATACATACATACATACATACATACATACATACATGCATGCATACATACATACATACATACATACATACATACTATTATATTCCTCATCTCCTTCAAGATTTCAATTATCTAAGGCCTCCATATAAGTCTTCAAACTCAACTTAATTATAGTGAGACAACCACAAGATGTCGTTAAGCGTACTAAATCTGTTCAGTCTAAATACCTTTAAATGGCTTATTTCATACACTATAAATTATATTTCGCTTTCTCGATCAAAGTTTTCGATGACTTAGAGCTGCTTTATAGCAAACTTTAAACGTAACTTAATATTACCTGAAACAGCCGACAGATGTCATAGTACAAATCTTCAGAGGTTGGGTTACGTGGGTGTAGTATAATGCAATGCGCTACGTACGATCCTCATCAACGACATAATAATTCTTATTATCCATAAATTATTATCAATGGTAGGCAATGACAGGAGAGTGTACATGGACTTCGCCACGGCAGAAATTTGGTTCGAGATTTCTGCCCAACCTGCGCCTCATGATAGCCAACTGAGCCGCAATGAGTATACTGACCGTACACTGTCGGTGGGAAGATGAGACGGCGAGGGAGAGGACTGGACACTTGCCCTCAAATGCTGAGGCTAAGAAAATGAAGTAGTTAGCTCTTCATATCCATGGCTGCAGCTAAGGGCTCGCTCAAGGGACCACTCTTCTTCTTCCTCTTATAGGCCACGTGAATGAATTTTTTAGAGAACCCTGTCGCAGTATAATCATTGCAGCTGAGTTGGACAGAGGGCGCAGATGGGGCAGAAATCTTAAGATAACTTTCGGCCCTGCTGAGGATTTGAACCGATGACCTCTCTGTTTACCGTCTAGCACAGTAGCCAATTTTTCACCTCATTTTCAAAGGATTGGTCAGTATATTGACAAAGTGACAATATACTTTTATTTAGTTGGAATGGCAGTCGATAAATACGTTTCCTCAAACCATTATAACGTTGTCTACGCCACAACAACTATTGATGGTGTAACAAAGGTCGCCGTTACAAGTTATGATAACCAGTAAATGTCGTTAAACCATCGAACCTGTTGCGGTGAAAGTTCTGCTTAGACACCTTCAAATTAGTCCCACACAATGGTAGTTATACCAAATTTTCTGTTCGTTTTTGGTTCAACGTCATCCATAATAATGTGCTTCAATAATTACTTTCACAATTCTTTCTGTTACGTTCGTACCAGTTAACAAAAGTGACTCATTTCGTTTAGTGCCAGACCCAAGCCAAATACCGGAGGAGGGCGACGGTGATCATCACTGTAATAACTCAGTGTCGTTAAACATACATTACTAAAAGTCACTCAAGTTTCTTAAAGGTGAGATCGATGTCAGCGACCCTGGCAGCAGTAAGAAATAATATTTTAAAACAATATTCCAACGAAGAATTTTAAACGTTCGGGTGTTTTCCGAAGCTTCTCGATACCAAATCCTAGGAAATTAACGTGACGGAAATAAGAAGCTACATATATATAGGGCCATAGACCTTTGATGTAAAGGTGTTTAAACTGATCCTATACTTATATATTCTATCATTAGTGTTCTACCGAAAGGTAGTTGCTGTCAATGTTGTGTATTTTCAGGATATATATATATAAAAGTCAACCCTAAACCTAACCTCCCTAAGCCTAGCCTCCCTAAGCCCTAACCTTTGGGGGGGGCCCGTGGCGCATTGGATAACATCTGGCAAACAGACCGAGAGGTACCGAGTGCGAGCCCCCGTTGGGCGGATATGCTTTGTAGGCTGCTATTAGCGCAACCTACGTTGTGTATTGCAAGCTGTCTGTTCTGTTAGTAGTTAAGATTTCAATTGCATAACATGTAAATGTACAGCGCAGTGCGTTTGTCAGGCGCTTAATAAAGAAAAGATATTATTATTATTAACCATGGCCCATAAGCCTAATCTCTAACCTAACGGTAACCCCTAAACCTAATCTTAACCGCTAACGCTAACCTAGCCCATGAAAATTCAGAGCATGTGTATTTTCAGTGTATAATTATGTACATGTATATGCACTGAAGACGTATGGTTAGTTTAGGGTTAGAAGGTTAGTGTTAGGGGGTTAGCGTGAGGGGAGAGGATTAAGGTTTGAGGGTTAGGTTGTTTGGGTTATGGTTGTGGTTAGATGTACATATGCCCTGAAAATACACATATCCTAGGACATATACACATTGCCTATAGGGTATTTGTACCCTAAAAATTTGCATTCCCTCATTTCCCTGTACAAGTCCCTCAAGTCTTTTTTCTTTAGTCGTGGCTGGGCCGGGAGCGCTTCTGAGTAGCTTCTTGAAGAGGCGCTATATAAATGCTCTGAATGAATGAATGAATTATGTGAAAGTAACTATAGCATTGCATGACGCAACAGTACAGTAAACTGGAACTATAGTTATGACTTGAATATAATGAAGCCGAAATAGAAACAATTGTATGTACATGTAAAGATCCGAGAAATTAATCTCTGATAAACCGACCCGACCGGGAAGCGAACCCGGGGCGCCGGCGCGGAGAGCGGGCACCAACCCACTCGGCCACTCCAGGATCCTGTACTTTACTGCGGGTGGCTCGGTCGCATTATAAACGTGGAGTACAATACAACACACAATACAACACATCACAATACAACTGGGGCGCGGTGGTGGTAGGGTATGTTCGGTGCCTTGCAGCTGGAGGGTTGCAGGTTCGGATCCACCTCAAAAGTCGCCGCGTAGGGACCCTGGGCAAGTCCTTCACTCGCAATTGCTCATGCGCTTCGGCGTGAAACTCCGATTCAGCGTTCGCGCAGTAGTCGGGAGTGCCTCTGAATGGGAAATCTGGTTGGGGCGCTATAACAAGTGTTCAAATACAATACAATACAATACAATATACATTATTCATTTTTAGGTTGTTATTAGTAAAATTTATTTTTCAAGTGTGTTAGATAACTGCGTTCGTGAATAAACTGGTGCTTTGCGCTTTGCTTTAGTAATTTAGAGTTTCCGATGACGAATACCTGAACAGTCGAAAAGACCATGTTGACTTTCTGTTTCGTTTAATGTTTTGGGCCTACTATTTATCGAATTGCCCTAGTTCGGAAACAACGCTTCGCCTCTGCTTTTATTTATTGGGCGAATATTATACTTAAAAGAGGTGTCTAAAATTTTTTTTTACATGGAGTCCGCTAATGAGGTTCCGTAGTTCAATCGGTACATTATAATACAGATAAAGAAGCCAATTCCAGGCCGCATTTAAGACTTTCGGTACTGTATAATATTTGTTCGGCGGCAACGGCCTATGTTGTCATAAGCTGCCGTTAAACTGTGGACACATGTCGAGGTAAATGATTATTGCGGCCGCAAGATGTAGTCAAACACTTTTAAGCAACGAATAATTATAAGCTCACTTTAAACACCTTTCAATCGTTTACTTCCCGCGTTATAATAATTGTTATTTTGTTCAAAGAGCTGTTACATATGCCAAAAATAATCTTTTGTCGGCGGAAACGGCCAATGTTGTCATAAGCTGCCGTTAAACTGTGGATCCATCCATCAACTTGCTTTCCCGTCGGAACGCCGTTCGAACAACTGCCTCAGAAGTTCACTCGACGGTGTAGATGTCCGATGCGTACGCCTTGACGTGGCGAGGGGGCTTCAGCCGATCATGACATCTGGCCAGCCAGGGAAGATGAGCTTCAGCCCCGTCTGACTCCTGGCCAAGCTGAGACGAGGATCGGCGACCAAGTACGCAAAGGGCAAAGTTACCTCCGCCACTGAACGTTCGTGCATTGTACAACCGTGCTTTGTGCCAGTCTCATATCATATATTCGTTTAATGTGTTAACAACAGACATAACGCTGTAGGTGTACATAGAAAATAAAATACATCTAGATATTAATAGTATGAATTAATAATAGCTTAGTAAGAGTTCAGGAATAACATACGAGATATAAAATTTCGTGAGTCCTTGTCAGGAAGGTTAAAGTTATGTGGTCTGACCCTAAGAAAATAGGGCGTAAAATGTTGATTAGGAAACATGCATCTGAGTGAATGATTCTCATTTAAGAGGACGGCCTTAAAGAGTGAAGTGTCTGCGTTATAAGCAAGAACATTCATAGAAGGAGAATCTGACTGAATAAAACCAGAGCGTTTTAATCTGTTGTTCAGATGTTCAATGCGGGATTTGTCCTTTTCGCTCGCCAGACCCCACCAGGCGGGAGAAGCATACATTGTTCTGGCTATGATGGTGGCGCGGGTGATCAGTTGTAGAGAATCTGCAGATGCACCATGGTTTTTGAGTGTTTTAAGGGCGAAGATTGAAGCAGAGCCACTTTTGACGACTTTGTTGATGTGTTCCGTGACAGAAAGTTTCTCATCGATGGTGACGCCTAGGGCTTTTAATGAGGTAGAGCGAGGAATACCGGTGATTGAGGGTTTGTTGGAGAGTGAAGATTGGTTATGCTTGATGACTGCCATTTCACGGGTTTTGGAAGAGTTTATTTTTAGGTTCTTTTCCTCTGACCAGTTGTGGATATGTTGAAGTTCTGTTTCTGCGGTGTGAAGGGAGTTTGATCCGATGAAGAGGTAAGAGTCGTCAGCGTATTTGGAGAGACGATTTTGAGGATGGATGGGATGGAGGTCAGATATGCCAACAATGAAACCAGTTGGGCCGAATACTGAGCCTTGGATGACACTGGCGTTGATTGAAATTACTCTTGATTTTTGACCTTTGTAGATGGTGTAATGCTTTTTTTCGTGTAAGTAGTTGATTATCCAGTTGTAGATGTAGTCCGGAAGGGAGAGGATGCTAGTAATTGGGTTATTGCAGAGTGACTGATAGAGTCAAAAGCTTTAGAAAGTCCATTGATATTATTACAACATGGTCGTTGGTTTTAAGAAGGTCAGTGGCATGCTGTATGATGGAAATGATTGCAGCGGTGGTAGAACCGGGGAGTTTTAGGCTTTGGGTGATTATGGCAGTTTTCCATTGGTTAGGGAAAAAAGGAAAGTGTTAATGATTGGGAAATTAGAGTTGTTAGTATTCCAGAGTAGCCGGGGCCGTTAGTCTTAGAAACCAGGGGGGGATCTCACCAACTGCAGTGTGTTTGAGATGATCAAGTAGAGAAAGATTAAACTTTCGGTAATGTCGATCTGCTCTGGGGGGGCGGTGGACTTGGGGGAGGTGCAGATAATTGGGATCGAAAGCCGGGGGAAAAATTTTTGGGGATCATCGGCATGATGAAAAAGGGGGCCATGGGTTTGGGTTTTTTTTGTAATTTGGTTGACTTGTTTTCCCAAAATGATTCAGCTCCTTCAGAGGGTTAGCGTGTTTGAGGAATGAGGTGTTCTTTTTAGTGATAGTTTAGCGATCCGGGGGGCTTTTTATTTTTTTTTATAAGCGAGTCCCGGGGTTTTTTTCCGGGGAATAAGGGGGGCAGGAAATTTGTGGGGGGGGTGTTTTTTTCGAAAGGGGGGTAGTAGAAGTTTTCCCTCTTTTTCTGGTGGGGGGGGTTTTTGGGGTTTTAGTGGGGAAGTGTTTGGGGGGTCTTTTTTTTGGAATGGGTTTTTTTTGAGGGAGGGGAAAGAACCCCTTTTTTTATCTTGAACAAATCGGGAACAGAAACCATGAACTGATCTAGAATGTTGTTTCCACGAGTAGGTTCAAAGACTGTAGGAGTTAGGCCTGTAGTTCGGTAATTTCATCGATATTTAGGCGATTGAAATCTCCGCCTAAATAAATTTTAAATTCATCCAGTCCCAACCCGGAAAAGGGGGAACGAGCTAATTCTTTGTTAACAAAACTGTCGTTAAAAAGAAATCTTTTAAAATTTTTTATTATTGGTCGTTTTATTGTCTAAATTTTTTAAATCCGTTTAACAAATTGTGTTAGTTAAAAAAAACGGTCGTCGTTTTACATAGGGGAAAATACTTTAAAAGAGGTGTATTATTTACCACACCTTTAACGTCGGATATTACACCCTAGAATGAGGGAGGGATACCACACCTTTAACGTGGAATATCACACCCTGGAATGAGGGAGGGATACCACACCTTTAACGTCGGATATTACACCCTAGAATGAGGAGGGAAACCACACCTTTAACGTGGAATATCACACCCTGGAATGATGGAGGGATACCACACCTTTAACGTGGGATATTACACCCTAGAATAAGGAGGGAAACCACACGTTTAACGTGTGATATCACACCTTAGAGTCGAGTGGTCTATCACACCGTAGCGTGAGATATTACACCTTCAAAGAAGGTGCTAAACTCCACCCATAGGGTGTAACGAACCAGGGTGTAGTATTCAACCTTTTACTAAAAATAGGGTGGGGTATAGAGACCACCCTAAATGGTGGGATATAAAAAAGGTGTTAAAATCCACCCCTAAGGTGTAACAATCCAAGGTGTGATCTCCCACCCAGCAAATATGGTGGGAAATCCCACCATTATCTACAAAATAGGGTCGGCTATAGAGACCACGTTAAAAGGTGGGATATCCCCCCTTTTCCGGTAACAGTGTAGGGGAACATAAACGCCTTAACGGTATTCTGAGAAAAATGACCCGTCCAGTAGGGTGGTTCACAGATGCATGGTCAAAAATGAAGTGCAAGCTAGAAACCAGGGCACCCTCTCCGTTTGTTAGACCTATCAATAGTATTATTTAGACAAAATTTCAGCTTTCAATTCCAACGGGAAGACGGTGCTCACGGACTGTGTCACTTTGCATGATACCGATAAAAAGACACTAATTGTGGAAATGAATGTGTCGAGCATACATTCCCGTACGAATGTATTTTGCTTCACTATAAATCACATATTTACTGTGATTTGACCACACATGTGATAGTAGAACAGTTAGTCAGGTTGAACTGTAAAATTTCAGTAGGTTTGAAGAATTGGAAACGTCCAAAAATTGAAAAACATCGTTCAGACCATCAATGTCGATTGTTCCGGTTTTATGACTTCAACACCCGCTACAGTCTTAGAGTCTAGAAACTGCAAGCACTGCGTCAACAAGAGACTACTTTATTGTTGTGAGGCAAATAGCATTCCTATTTTCCCCACGACCACTTGGAGATGACACTGCTTTTTTTCTTCATTATTGGTGATAAGTCGGCTGAATTCCTTGAACAACTTCACAAATCTCTGAGCCGTGTCGTTCACCACTCTCAACTGCTGAATTCTCTTTCTACCTTGTTTGTAATCCTCATTCTCGATCCATTTCTCTTGTGGAAATGTGAGAAAATAATCACTAATCTTCAGGTGTGACAGCATTGTCAGTTTTCAATTGGTTGCAAAATCACCCAGCAAGCCCTCTCCTTCAGTACCGCAGCATCACCTCTCACCTTCCTTTCACCAGGCCTTGCAGTTATTCTGTGTACAATATTCACCTTATCTGTTACTGGAAGTTGGTCTGAGAACAGTGCCAGACCTACAGCCTCATCTTAAAGGTACCACAAGTGGTTTCTAGGGCCTTCCTAGCAGCAACGCTGATCTCGGGGTCAACTGACTCGTGTTTTCCTACATTAATCCAAAGTGACAGATCTTGTCCTGGAGCTTCAGCAGCAAGTGAAGCCTTTGTCCATGCTTTTGTGTACACAGAGAAGGGCAACAAAGCTGCACATGAATCTAAGTTTCTTTCTTCTTCGTTAGATTGAATACTCCACGTTGATCACGAAAAGGGTAGATTTTGATGGCATAGGCCTACAGTAACGTGACCATTCAACTTGCATGGTGAATTGGCCCAGGGCTCTCCAGTGAATTATCGAAGGCTAACTTCCAAGACAACCATTTTCAGCTCAATGAGTTCTTGACCTCTTATTGCTGAATCTGATTTTTTGTCAGTTAACTTCTTGAGAACACTGAGTGCTGTTTCATGATATTGTTCGGTACCGGATATGAATTTCAGTTGTGTATCACACTTTCCCAAGCAGCTTTATATGTCTTGAAGATTGGAATATGTGGTGAATTAGATGGACCGCAGCACAAGGTTAATACTTTGGCTAAAATCATCACATGGTGACGGCATGCCAACCACAGGAGCTGTCTTTCAGCAGAACGCACACTCCGTTGAAGAGCTCAGTGTTGACAGATATCAAAGCTCAAGGTTTGAATCTTGTCAAGTTGTCACTGAGTTTCCACAACTCCAGAAGATTATGAATGGCCATGAATTCATTGTATCCTGTCCAACAGGCTAATTTCGGCACACCGAAAAGTTAAAGGGTTAAATATGAGCTCCTAAATTTCATTTGAAAATGGTAAATTTGAAAATTCACTGATGAAAAATGTCTGCCAAAAACACAGAAAGTAGACACCATGACCTTCAGCAAGAACTTTACACTTTGTTCAAAATACCAGTAAGTAAGTAAGTATAACACAACAGAAACAATTTGAAGCTCATCTCCATGACAAATGTTGAGTTGTTGACCAAGTTATACGACATAAAGATTTACCGCTAATGCTACTATATGGTAATATTTCTATGTCATTGAGCACCATCTTCCAGCTGGAATAAGATGCTGAAATTTTATCTCAATAATACTATTGACAGGTCTAACAAACTGAGAGGGTGCCCTGGTTTCTAGCTTGAACTTTGTTTTTGTGAACCACCCTACCGTCCAGGCTTCCTCCCTGCCGATGTTCCTAGTTTTGACAAACACGTACTGTTCTAGAGCTTATTCTACTCTTTTCCGTTCAATTCTCTTAAACCCTTGTCACTTCCAGTTCATTCATATAATAAAGTAATATTTTTCACAGATCTAGATGGATTAGGTACTTTTATATCGAAATCATCGGTGAAAAATTTGAGGTAAATAAAAGCTCAAAATGTACTCCATTTGGCATCAAATGCTCAAAATTGCGTCGGCTTCTGGGGCTCCGCCCCAGACCCCGATGGGGGAGCTTACGACGCTCCCCCATACCCCTAGTCGTTAGGGGCTTCTTGCCTTCGGCAATCGCAGCTTCGCGCCTTCGCGCGCCCCTACCCCACTCACACATTCTAGTAGGTCCCCCCCAACTTCTGGACCGTGGTTGCGCTCTTGCTGGAAATCCCTTCTGGCCAAAATTATAAAACTAGGCTAGGGAGGCTTCTCACGCTCCAAAAACGAGTGGTTCGGGTCTTGGCCAGGGCCCCCTTTAATTCTCATACTTCTGCTCTATTTCAAGACCTTGGAATAATGAGAATAGACCAAATTAACTTCTATCAAGTGGCTGAATTTATGTACCGTTATACTTATAACCAGCTCCCAATTGCATTTTCCAATTGTTTTAAATCTAGTTCTGACCTGCACACTTACAACACGCGCAACAAAAGCAATAAGTATTTTGTGGAATTCTCTCGCACTAATATACGTAAGTTCTCGCTTATCTCATGGGGCCCAAGAGCCTGGAACAGTCTCCCCTTCTCTCTAAGACATACTCCCAACCTCCATGTATTTAAAAAAAGCTCCGTGTTTACCTTCTGTCTCTGGATAACCCTCTGCAGGTCTGAGTAATAGGTTACTGTCGTGTTCCTATTTAATTTTGTTTTTTCCTATCTTTTTTCCTTTTCTATTGTGACTATCTCCATGTAATTATCTCTTTGGTTATTATTATTTTATTTTTATTTTATTTTTAATTCCAGTTATGTTTTCTGCTATTTTAGTTACCTATAAACAATGCATAACTAAAGACCACCTTACTTTTGGTAATGGCTATCGCTTCTCTAACTGAAACTGGGGGCCTTATTAGCGGGACCTAGGTCCCTTTAGGTCTCCTTTATTGACCCTTCTATTCTAACCCATTATGCTTTCTACTGCGGATTTAAAACTGTATGTACGTAAATACTTACATTGAATATCTTTGGCTGTTCGTTTTTTACCTTTCCTCAGCATTTGTGTGTTTTCATGTAATCTGGCAATTTTTGTTCTTGAAGGTCAATAAAAAATGATTTAATTTGATTTGATTTGATTTGATTTGATGTAGTAGCCCACTAGACAGCAGCAGGGAACTAATATCAGACGTATACAGGATGTATAGCAAAGGGCCCAAAACCGACCCTTGGGGTACTCCAGTGTGATTCTCGTTAACGATAACGATAACGAAAATGTTCGTTAACGAAAATAAAATGATTTCGTTAACGATAACTATAACTATAACTAAAAAATATCATTAACTATAACTATAACTATAACGAAAATAACAATAACGAAAATTCATCTTTATTTTCGTTAATACAAAAATAAAAATAGGAAGTGCAATATGGACGATTCGACATAAATGAGAACGAAAAATGCGATATTTTTATTATGCAATTTGTCAGTTACTTGGAAACTCGTGTATTCATAAAGCTGAATGCACCCATGTATCAAAGTCTTTCAACGCTCTGAGCAAATTGTGAAACAGCCTGTTAATACGCACAATTTTGCTTATAGCCTTAATCATTGTAACTAAGTAGTAACTAAAATAAACTAAAATAAAAATCCATTAACTATAACTATAACTAAAAAATAATACTAACTATAACTATAACTATAACTAAAATAAAAAACCATTAACTATAACTGTAACTATAACTAAAATAAAATCTGTAAGGAGAATCACACTGGGGTACTCCAAAAAGGGCAGGGACCCAGCGGAACCTAGAGTACCCAACAACAACACAGTTAGTGCGCCCAGTGAGGAAGGAAGAAAGCCAATCTAAGGGTTTGCCATACCAATGATCCTTGTATATGCACTGGTCTTACCAGAATTTAGACCATGCCAATGATCTTTTATTATGGTGTTACTGTTACTGGGTTTTACACCATTCCAATGGTATAATGACGTTTACACCATACCAATGATTTCTTATTATGATCTTTTACTGTGACGATCGTGGGCTGTTTCGGACGCCCGTCTTGCACTTAGCCACTGTTCTTTACACGGTGATGTTCCTTTACATGGATGTTCCTTTACATGGTGATGTTCCTTTAAATGGCGTCGTTGGACATATGAACCTGCCTGAGGGCAGAGAACGTGAAGAAGAAAAAGAAGTTCCTTTACACTATGTTCCTTTACCTGGTGATGTTCCTTTACATGGTGATGTTCCTTTACATGGTGATGTGTTCCTTTACATAATATATAATATTTTCGTTTATTGAAATAATCCGGTTGACAAACCGCAACCGGTTACAGTGTACAATTATGCAATTGAAACAATTCACAAGAACACAAATGACAGAAGACATAAATCTTAACTACTAACAGAACAGACAGCCTGCAATACACGGCGCTAATAGCAGCCTACAAAGGCATGTCCGCCCTACGGATCTCGAACTCGGTACCTCTCGCTCTCTATGCCAGTGTGTTATCCAATGCGCTATCGGGCATGGAGATGTTCCTTTACATTATGCTTCCCCCCTCACCGGACGGGTATAAATAGAAGAGCTCTAGCTGAGCTGTGTGTCATTTCGGTTGGTTATTCGTCTGCTGAGTCGGTCGTTTCTTGGATAGTGCTGATGCTTGAGTTATTTCGAGAATACGTCCTGTTGAAGACCTAGTGACGTGTTGATTGACTTTGGCGACCGATCAACTGAGAACGTTTAAGTCCTTCGCAATACTCCGGAGGCCGGACTTGCGCTCCTTCGAGCGACACGCGAGACTGCTGCTCCGTGCAAGCCTAAACACTGCCTCTGTAGCCCGGAGAGCGCAAACGGCGGGTTTTCGCTACACTGGTACCAGAAGTGGGGTACGCAGTTTCTCCTGCCAGTCGACGACCGCTAGAATCAACCGAAGATGTTCCT
Source organism: Aporrectodea caliginosa (assembly GCA_020284085.1). Taxonomy (NCBI): domain Eukaryota; kingdom Metazoa; phylum Annelida; class Clitellata; order Crassiclitellata; family Lumbricidae; genus Aporrectodea; species Aporrectodea caliginosa. Next base: position 328,620 of record JACEVL010000039.1, read on the forward strand.
GAGAGACGAAGAGGACACGATCGAGAACCCGATGCCGGGAGCTGTTTGCTGGAAAGTATCGGCTTCGACGATCCGCAGCCGGTGAGATTGAGCTTCCGCGAAAAGACTGACGCACCGACAACTTCGGTGCCGAATCTGCTGGAGAGTGTCGGTGGCTTGCTGCGAAACAGAGTGACACCGATGAAGCCAGGTAAGTTCGATGGGACGGGATCGCTGGAGTCGTTCATGGTGCAACTCAGGGTCTGTGCAATGCACAACAAGTGAACCGCCTCGGGCAAAGTCGACTACTTACGTTGTGCGCTGGAAAAGGCTGCCACGAGGCTACTCTGGGACTTCGGCGCTCAACCGAGCGTGAGCTACGAGGAACTTGTCGAACGTCTCCGGCACAGATACGGGACGGAAGGCCAAGCTGAGACCTTCCGTGCCCAGCTGTACTACCGACGTCAACGCCCTGAAGAAAACCTGAGTGACCTGCTGCATGAAATCCGTCGATTGGTCGTGTTGGACTACCCCGTGCCCTCCAACAACAATACGCAGCTCATCGTGAAGGACTCCTTCTTGGAGAGACCGAGAACTTTTGCTCAAGGTACGCGAGCGAGAGCCGATGACTCTTGATGACGCTTACCGGACGGCGCTACGGCTGGAGGTCTACCAGCGAGTGACCGACGCCGATGACCGGAGCAGACCGCCGAGCAGAATCCGTGGAACCCAGGAAACCGACGGGCACACCCAGTTGGAAGCGCAGCTGGACCGGTTTCTGACGACTCAGCGGAGATGGCAGCGAGAGATGGAGAAAAGAATCGACCGTCAATTCCGGGTGCTACGCCAGGGAACTCAGACGGACGATGGACCGGGTCGTGACGCTCACCCCGAACAAGATCGCCAGCCGGAGAATTCGCGACGAACGGCGACCTGCTACAACTGTGGCCAAGCCGGTCACATCTCGGGCAACTGCCGCCAAGCGCGCCGCCCCCGGAACCGCCGGGACGAGACCGTGCCGACTGAGGAAGAAGCTGCGACTCCGCTGGACCCGTGGCCATGAAACATACGACAAGCCCGAGGTTGCCGAACCGCGCCAGTAACAACGCCGTCTACATCCGCGGGACGATTCACGAACGATGGCTGCTGTGCCTGATCGACACTGGATCAGAGAATAGCCTGGTCCAGTCATCTACTGTCGAAGGGTTAGAACCACGCTCCTGTAATCGTTTTCTGATGGCTACTAATGGGTCTGATATACGTGTCCTGGGGAATTCCAGGTATCCATTATGGTATGGAGGGACTTTGAGATCCAAACCTCGTTTCTGGTGTCCGACCAAATAGCTGGGCCCATGTTAGGCATGGATTGGCTACGGGAACACCGCTGCCGCTTAAGGTTTGGGACTGGGGCTTTATTCGTTGGACATAGGCTTGTATCCCTGGTGAGGGGTAATGGGTCTATGTGGTGCCGGCGCGTGATCGTTGCCGAGTAGGTGATAGTTTTCCCTAAGTGCCAGAGCGATATACCGGCTAAGAATTTTTACGGAGATCTGACTACGGTAGCACCCGCCTGGATGACGGAGGCTAAGGAAATCCAACCCGGGGTTCATCTTGCCCGCGTAGTGGTAGGTGATTACGGAGATACCCGGGTGAGGGTCGTGATTTGAATGAGGACTCGGTCAGGTTAGCTAAGGATCAAATCCTGGTACAGGTGCAGATACAGGAGACGCACGCGGGAATCGCGGGGCCCGTAAGCGTAGCTTCGCCCAGCGAATCGCTGTTGGCAGACTTGTCCGAGGAGGTTCCGCCGGACATCCGACATCGACTGGGAAAGATGCTAGTAGAATACGGGGATGTTTTCTCTGTTACCGATCGGGGGTGGGAAGGACGTCTGTTTGTGCCCATAAAATTGAGACGGGTGATGCGCGCCCCGTGCGCCAGCCGTTAAGACGCCATCCGCTACCGCATAGGGCCGCCGTTGATAGCCAGCTGGACAGTATGTTGGCTGATGGGATTATAGAACTTGCCGTGAGCGAATGTTCTGCTAGCGTGGTGCTGGCCCGTAAGAAAGACGGCGCCTTTAATGTTCTGCATCGACTACCGACAGTTGAACGATAAGACGAAAGAAAGATTCATACCCGCTCCCGAGGATAGACGAATGTCTGGACGCGCGGGGGCTAGTCAGCACGCTGGATTTGAGAAGCGATTACCATCAGGCTGCCATGGTCCCGAAGGACGCAGATTAGACCGCGTTTGTCACGCGAAGGGGTATCTTCAGATGGAAAGTTATGCCGTTCGGGATTTATCACGCGCCCGCCACTTTCCAGCGGCTTATGGATATCGTCCGGGTTTAACTTCGAGATCTGCCTGGTTTACTTGAACGACGTGATTATTTTTGTTAGTACACTGGAACAGCATTTAGATCGACTCGAGCAAGTATTCCAGCGATTGAGGGCGTGTAGCCTATAATTAATATATAGCTTTTAAGCTTAGTCGAACTTGGCTGAGAAGGCCTTACGTACGATAAGTGTTGTTGAAAATATTGACACTGGACACATGGTAGTAAATAGATTAAAATAATATTGAAAACATAAGTCAATTCTGTACAACAATTATAGCAAATCCTATCTACCTATAGTGGCGTATTTAATCTACAATAAATAGATTATTATGAGGCTTATCTGATTCCCCATTACAAGTGCACGTGGATCCCATGTCGAAGTTATCGTAGAAGAATTCTTGGATTGGTCTCACGTAGTCGTAGATACTCGAGGTTCAATCGCTGGTCTCGAATACGTACATCACTTCTCCGTCTTTGAAAGTCAAGGTAGCGTAGAAATATCCGAATCCACACGTAGGAAGATAGTCTCACGCTTTAAATTCCTCACAACTAACCGTCCAATTGGCTCGCAGTTGGCTCCGAATGACGATCGCTCCCAAACAACCTCGCAACAGTAATTCCAGTTGAATGTTAGTCTTTCCAAGCTTACGCCGGAACGAATGACTTAGCAATCCCACTGTTTTACTCCGTTACACATCCACTTTCTCTCAACAGTAACTACAGCAGAATGACAGTCTTTCCTAACTTACGCAGGAACGATTGACTTCAAATCTCGCCGTCTTACTTCATCGAATAATGTCGTGGCAACGCTTCACTACCACCGACGCTCGCAAGATTAAAGTTCGCTCGAACTTCACTTCGATCGAAACACTTTAAATCCTGGATTCACCGTGATCGCTCCTAATAAAGTCGATCCACGTATATCTCCGCAACTCAAACGATGCTGCTGTTTCCTTCCTTTCTCAGCAATTCTTTTCACCACTCTCTTCACTTGAACTTACAACGTCTCAACTGTCATTACCGGTCTTTAACCGTCCCTGTGTTTCTATCCACCTAGCGTCATTGGTCGCTTAGCAACATAGCACATCACGTGACATTTAAATTACGTTTAAAAGCCTCTTACCTAGTCTAATATTATATTTATGTATCGCCACTACATCTTTTATATATCGCCACTGTAATTGACTAGCTTATACTAGTATTATATTAATTAATTAGTTAAACATGGCATTTGATAAGATTTAATCGCTACAAATAGGCCCCCTCTTAAAAAGACTGTTTACAGGCTTTCTATCTCTAACCTACTTATCAAATGACTTGTCATTCACTAATTTAAACAAGAATAACTATTTAAACATACTTACAAACAAACTATCTCATCTAAACTTAACATATTTCTACTTATTCTATATACATCTATATACCTTACTTTCTTACCTATCTTAATAAATCTTAATTCTAAACTGATCCTCTACTCAAGTAATCAGATATCACATTGTTACATCCTTTGATATAATTGATTTTGAAGCAATAATTCTGTAATGCAAGACTCCACCTCATCACTCTAGCATTCTTCATTCTCCCTTCCTTCATGTATTGCAATCCACAATGATCTGTTTCAATCACAAACTGTTTCCCAAATAGATATCTATCAAACTTCTCAATGCCCCACATTATGGCTAAACATTCTCTTTCTTCCACTGAATATCTTCTTTCTCTATCTAGTAACTTCCTACTTGCATATGCAATAGGGTGATTTACATCCTCGTATTTCTGCATTAACACACAACCTATTCCTATACCAGATGCATCCGTCTGAATCGTAAATTCCTTACTTAAGTCAGGTAACCTCACTATAGGTTTACTTGCTAACGCCTCCTTCAGCTTTACAAATGATTTCTCCAGTATTGGTGTCCAATCTACTACGTTTGGTGACTGTTTCTTAGTCAAGTCAGATAATGGTGCCATTAATTCAGCACAATGAGGAATGAACTTCCTATAATAATTCACTGCGCCTAAGAAACTTCTCACCTGTTTCTTATTCTGTGGCCTCGGCATATCCACTATTTTATCTATCGATTCTACCTTAGGACTTATTTCACTACCTTTGAGTGTGTGCCCCAGAAAATCTACCTTCCCGTACCCTAATGAACATTTCTTTGGTTTCAAAGTAAGTTTAGCCTTCCTTACTCGTTTGAAAAATTCTCTTAACACATTCATGTGATCATCCCATTCCACCGTATGCGCTAGTATGTCATCTACATAACTTTCTAGATTCTTTGTTCCATATAGGACCTTTCTTATCATCCTATTATAACTTGAAGCACTGTTTATTAAGCCGAATGGCATGACTTTGAATTTAAACATTCCATTGGCGCAAATAAAAGTCGTATAATCCTGTGAGTTTTCTGCCATTGGTATTTGCCAGTAACCTTTGCAAAAATCGAATTTACTGTATATCTTGCTCCCACTCAATTTATTAAAAACCTCTTCGTTCGACATCATGGGTTCCGGATCAAATACTGTTATCTTGTTTAACTGTTTGTAGTTACAACAGAGTCTATTCGACCCATCTGATTTCTTCACTACTACTAGTGGTGCAGCATATGCTGATTCAGATCTCTCTATTATCCCATTGTTCAACATTAACTCTATCTCTTTATCTATTTCTTTCTGTAAATGATATGGAGTTGGGTATGCTTTTGATCGAGTTGGTTCTGTACTAGTTAACTTAATCTCATGTTCAACAAGATCTGTCTTCCCTGGTACATCAGAAAATATATCGCTATATTCTTCTAATAATCTCATCATATCTCCTTTTTGTTTTTCACTCAAGTCTGGGTTTATATCAACATCCTTATAATTCTCCTTTTGTTTACTGTTATATAACTCTAGGATCTCTTCCTCTCCATCTATTCCTATTTCTCCATCATGTACTACCGCTGACACATAAGCAACTACTTCTGCTTCACCTGTTCTATCTTTTTCAACATTTGCTTTCTCCTCTAACATGTCTCTCCTGTCTATGTATTTCTTTAGCATGTTGATGTGGTATGTCTTAATCCTTCCATTCTTATCTTCAACTCTATAATCATACTCTCCTACTTTGTCTCGTACGATTAATGGACCTTGCCATTGCATAAGTAGTTTGTTGTTGCTGGTCGGCAATAACAATAATACTTTATCTCCAATTTCAAGTTTCCTATTTCTCGACTTCTTGTCATAATACTTCTTGTTCTTCAACTGTGACTGACTGATAGCTTTCTGTGCCAATACACATGTTTCATCTATTCTCTCCCTCAATTCAAGTACATAAGTGTATGCATCTTTAATCTCCTCTTCTACAGTTCCATTAGTCCACAATTCCTTTAGAATTTTAACCGGACCTCGACATGATCTACCGAATACTAATTCAAATGGTGTGAACCCGTGGCTTTCGTGTACCGTATCTCTCAATGCAAATAAGAGAGGTGTTAAATACCTATCCCACTCTTTTGGTTGTTCACCTATCAGCTTTCTTAGTGTCGCCTTAATTGTACCATTAAGTCTTTCGACACATCCGTTTCCCATTGCGTGGTAAGGGCTAGTCATGGTGTGCTTGATTAGCAACAACCTGTTCACATCTGCCATTAATTCTGATGTGAACTGACTTCCTCTGTCGGTATGGATCTTTTGTGGTATACCCATTCGACAATAAACACTGAATAATGCCTCAACCACTTCTTCTGTACTAATTCCCTTTAAAGGTATGGCTTCTGGATACCTAGTGCTCAAATCTATTATGGTCAACACGTATCTGTACCCCCTGACTGACATTGGATTTACAGGACCTATTATATCAACACAGATATGGTTGAAGGGTACATCCACTATTGGTAAATGTCCCATCGGTGCCCTATAATTCACCTTCTTGTCTACAGCTCTCTGACAAGTATCGCAACTAAGCACGTATCTACGTACATCCTGATTTATTGACGGCCAATAGAAGTCATTAGTAATCTTACTCAATGTCTTCGTTATTCCTAGATGTGCAGATAAAAGAGAACAATGTGCGATCAACATTACCTTATCTCGAAGTGTCTTTGGAACCATTAACTGTAACTTAATTTCGTCTTTTAGGATTTCCTTGTACAGTCTATACAGTAATCCATTTTCTTTGACAAATCTTATCTTGCCTGTCTGCTCTTCTACATCTTTTGTCTGATCGGCTATCTCCATGTACTTCTTTAGAGTTTCGTCCTCCATTTGCAATCTTTTAATCTCCTCAGGAGTTACTTTAAGATCGGGTAATTTCGCGTATTTTAGAGGTCTAAACTTTTCGACTTTAGCGCTCGCCTCTCTCGTCTCAACAGCGGCCATCGTTAGTCGATGTTTACATTCTTCGATGACGTCATCCGTCGCGGTGACATCACGATCTATGTGTATATCCTCTTCTCTACTGCTTTCTGTATGCTTGTGTATCTCCGAGTATTTGTTTTGACCTGTGTTTGTTTCAATGTCAACCTCGGCTCTATTACACGTATCACTTTCCAAATTTACTTCTGCCGTTTTATCTTTTCCTAGTAAATACCTTACTCCATTTATCTTCCCTATTATAACAGGTTTTACAGGGTCTTCCATTACAAGGGCTTCTATTTGTCCGGTGAAATATTCTCCCTCGATTATAACATTTGCTGTGGGAAATAACTTGGTACTTCCATCAATTAGTGTGCATAATGTTTCTTTACCCGTCAATGCTGAATTGTCTATCAGGCTTCTCTTGACAACACAACACGTAGCACCTGAATCGTATAAACACTCTGATTCTATTCCATTCAGTTTGACCCAGTGCTGTGAATTGACATTACTTGACCTATGCAGATCATGACAATCCATATCCATGACAAAAGCACTTGTTACTTTCTCACTTGCTTCACTTGTCCTAATCTGTGGAATCCTCCAATTATCTGATTCTGATCTACACATTACACCACATCTACCTCGACTATTCATTATCTTATGTCTGCTATTCTCAAACACTTGAATAGCTGCAGCTGTATGCTTAACATGACCTTTGAATTTATTTGGGCAGTTGTATGCCTTATGACCAGCTATTTTACAGACATAACAGACAATTCCCTTCTCATTGTTCTGTGTTCTTTCTTTGTGAAAATCTCTGTTATTTACCCTACTCCTATTGGTTTCACCATGCCATTCATTAGCAGCTTTGAACCTATTTGTTGCATTGGTAAACTTATCCTTGGTTCTTTCTTCAAATACTTTATGTTGGTCTCTGTCAAATGTGAACCTTGGTTTTACTCTCATACTGGTATCACCATGTTTGTACCCGTGAGCTTCAATGTATGCCTCCGCATGAGTTAACATGTCCTTGAGTTTAATCTTACCTTTCTCCTTAATAAAGATCTTCAATTCTGGTGAGCAGGTTGTGAAGAATTGTTCCTTCAATATTAAACTCTCTAACCCTTCAAATGTTTCCTCATATCCTGCTAAGGCCATCCACTGTCTAAGGTATCTCCTCAATCTTTCCAAAAATTGAGAACAATTCTCTCCAATTTCAATTCGACTTTCTCTAAATTTTTGTCTGTAACCGCCTTCTGTCAATCTAAACCTCTTGAGCAATTGTTCTTTAAGACATTCATAATTTTGTGCCTCTCTAGAAGATAATCTCTGGTAGACTTCTAAGGCTTTCCCTTCTAGATGTCTAGCTAGTGTTAAGGACCAAAGTTTTTGCGGAATCTCGTACGCCTCCACTGTCCTTTCAAATCTTAATAAATATGCGTCTAAGCAATCCTTGTTTTCATTAAAATTGGGAAATTTAATGTCTCTCATTCCCCTTCCATTATTTCCACTATTTCCTTCTTCATTATCATTTACAAACATTACATTACTGCCTCCATTTTGTTGACGATCAGCAGTCGCCCTTGCTTCAATCTCTTTGACCTTAAGCTCTATCTCAAGTTTCTTTAATTCTAATTCCATTTGTCTCTTCGCTCGTTCCTCCTCAGCTTGCCGCTTGGCTTTCTCTTCATCTATTTCCACTTGTCTCTTAGCTCGCTCATCCTCTACTTGTCTCTTAGCTCGCTCATCTTCAGCTTGCCGCTTGGCTTTCTCTTCATCTATTTCCACTTGTCTCTTAGCTCGCTCATCCTCTCCTTGTCTCTTAGCTCGCTCATCCTCTAATTGTCTCTTAGCTCGCTCATCCTCTAATTGGCGCTTTGCCCTCTCTTCTTCTAATAACTCTCTAGCCTTTTTATCTTCTCTCTCTTTGGCTCTTTCCTCTCTCAGTTCAGCCTGACGCTCCTTCACGAAATTTTTCAGTTCCTCTGCTTCCATCCCCATCTCTTGGCCCATCTGTAACCACTGTTGGTAGTCAGTAACGGACATTTTACTTGCTTACTTTTGTTTCGGCTAAGTAATAAATTAATAGCTTTGTGCTATATAAAATTCTCGAATACTAATGACGCTCTATATGTAACCTCTTATTGATATGTACTCTATGGAATTACTACGTCATAAATTTAATATCTAATCGCACCGTTTCGAATGTCCTACAGATGCGTACCGTTATAATTCAAATTAAACTAATCAATCTACTACTATCCTAATGCACATTAACTAACGGTTTACTTAAGCACAATAAAGTCTCTCAAATCCTGGACTATGAGCTCCCAAAGTTGTAGCCTATAATTAATATATAGCTTTTAAGCTTAGTCGAACTTGGCTGAGAAGGCCTTACGTACGATAAGTGTTGTTGAAAATATTGACACTGGACACATGGTAGTAAATAGATTAAAATAATATTGAAAACATAAGTCAATTCTGTACAACAATTATAGCAAATCCTATCTACCTATAGTGGCGTATTTAATCTACAATAAATAGATTATTATGAGGCTTATCTGATTCCCCATTACAAGTGCACGTGGATCCCATGTCGAAGTTATCGTAGAAGAATTCTTGGATTGGTCTCACGTAGTCGTAGATACTCGAGGTTCAATCGCTGGTCTCGAATACGTACATCACTTCTCCGTCTTTGAAAGTCAAGGTAGCGTAGAAATATCAGAATCCACACGTAGGAAGATATTCTCACGCTTTAAATTCCTCACAACTAACCGTCCAATTGGCTCGCAGTTGGCTCCGAATGACGATCGCTCCCAAACAACATCGCAACAGTAATTCCAGTTGAATGTTAGTCTTTCCAAGCTTACGCCGGAACGAATGACTTAGCAATCCCACTGTTTTACTCCGTTACACATCCACTTTCTCTCAACAGTAACTACAGCAGAATGACAGTCTTTCCTAACTTACGCAGGAACGATTGACTTCAAATCTCGCCGTCTTACTTCATCGAATAATGTCGTGGCAACGCTTCACTACCACCGACGCTCGCAAGATTAAAGTTCGCTCGAACTTCACTTCGATCGAAACACTTTAAATCCTGGATTCACCGTGATCGCTCCTAATAAAGTCGATCCACGTATATCTCCGCAACTCAAACGATGCTGCTGTTTCTTTCCTTTCTTAGCAATTCTTTTCACCACTCTCTTCACTTGAACTTACAACGTCTCAACTGTCATTACCGGTCTTTAACCGTCCCTGTGTTTCTATCCACCTAGCGTCATTGGTCGCTTAGCAACATAGCACATCACGTGACATTTAAATTACGTTTAAAAGCCTCTTACCTAGTCTAATATTATATTTATGTATCGCCACTACATCTTTTATATATCGCCACTGTAATTGACTAGCTTATACTAATATTATATTAATTAATTAGTTAAACATGGCATTTGATAAGATTTAATCGCTACAGGGCGCTAACCTTAAGCTAAAGCCTAGCATGTGTCAACTGATGAAAAGGACCGTCTGCTTCATAGGCCATATCGTGACACCGGACGGAGTGGCTATGGACCGTCGAAATCTAAGATGTGGTGGAATGGTCAGTGCCGCAACGGTTACGGGATGTACGGGCATTTGTAGGATTGTGCTCGTATTACCGCCGGTTTGTACGAGACTTCTCGACAGTGGCGGCCCGTTGATTGCCTTAACTAAGAAAGGCAGGGCGTTCATCTGGGACGACGCTTGCCAGGGGACGTTTGACCTCCTGAAGACTACTTTGACGACCGCCACGATTCTAGCCTTACCGAGAGACGAGGGTGCCTATGTGTTGGTTTGCGATGCGTGCGATTTAGGCATAGGTGCAGTATTGTCCCACCTCATAGAGGGCGAGGAGCGAGTGATCGCGTACGGGAGCCGCCTGTTGTCTACTGCTGAGCGAAACTATTGTGTTACCCGTAAGGAGTTGCTGGCAATAGTTTACTTTGCAAAGATGTATAGACAGTATCTGCTGGAAAGGTCTTTTGTTTTGAGGACCGACCACTCCGCATTGTAGTGGTTTCAACGGACGCCGGAGCCAAGCGGCCAGCAAGGGCGATGGCTGGAGCGCGTTGCTGAATTTGAGCTTCAGATGGTGCACCGACCCGGTAGGAAGCATGGGAACGCCGACGCGCTCTCGGGTCGCCCGTGTCGACAGTGTGGCTGAGAGGAGCCGGCCACGATGACCGCTGTTACCGAGGTGTCCGAGCCGCCCCCGCCGGGTGCCGACTCTGGTCCGTCGGACTCTATAGAGAGAGCCCAGAGGGAGGCCCTCAACCTCCGAATAGTGCTTAGTTGGTTAGAAGAGGGTGCGAAGATACCTGAGTTCGTGGAGCTCTTGCAAGAAACCGAAGCCATTAAGATCTATTGCATCAGAAGGACCGATTCTGTTTGCGGGACGGGGTAATCTACCGCCGGACGCCGGAAGGCGTGGACCTGATGGTCATACCGAAAGCGAAGGGAGAGAGGAGTTCCTGAGGCTTGTCCATACTGGGGTAACGGGAGGTCATCTGGGTGTTCGCCGGACGCGGTGGCAGGTGAGGCGCCGGGCGCACTGTGTAGGTTGGTCAGATGACGTGAAACGTTTTAGTTAGCGGTGTTCCCCCTGTAGCCAGTATCACCGGGTCTACCTCCGAGGCAGGGCCCTCTCCAGCCGTTGCCATGCGGGGAAAACCCTGGGAACGTTTGTGCATCGATATTGCGGGTCCTCATTCGCGTAGCCACCGGTGTCACGTCTACATTTTGACGGTGATGGACGGGTTCACTACATTTGTGGAAGCCATTCCAATAGCCAATCAAGAAGCCACCTCGGAAACCCGGGCCCTAGTTGAGAATGTAATTGTCAGGTATGGGGCACTCCAAAGATTCGGACCGATTGACGTTTGAAGAATACATCGTGTCTAAACCTAATGAAATGTTGGTGTTGACTTGGGCGATTGATCGACTGAGAGCGTCGAAGTCCTTCGCAATGCTCCGGAGGCCGGACTTGCGCTCCTTCGAGCGACACGCGAGACAGCTGCTCTGTGCAATTCTAAACTCTGCCCCTGCAGCCGGGAGAGCGCAGACCGCGGGTTTTCGCGACAATACATTATGTCCGATATCAGTATCACTGCATTATTTTTTATAGTAGTGATATTTCAAAAAAAGTTGTGCATGTTTCTGCCTCGGGGCCACAAGAAAACTTGTGTGACAGTGTGATCATCAGCGTTTTTGGCACCATGGCGCCGGGGCCCCTACACCTACCTAGGCCCTCATATTCTGAGGCTATAGAAAATGAATTGGCTTCTTTTCATATCCATGGCTTACTTTGCTTCTCCTCTGCTTCTTCTTACGTGGCAACTGGTTGATAACAGCAGTGTATTAGTTTATGGTACTTCTTCGAGAGCCAGGGTATCAGTGACGCAGATACCAAGCAGTGCCACCCCTAAACAGTGCTTAGAGGTGGTCGAGCCGTGCGTTCGCACAGGGCCACAACTTTGGGGCCAGAAAATGTAACAGAAAATTAACACAAACAAGACACCCTGATCACCCTGATCTATAGAGTCATTGAAATAGTTCGCGGTAAGTGCCCATGATGGAAATTTGCCATCATACAATTCAATCCTTAGCTTAGGTCAATGCATTATCTAAATATGTTTATTCATTGTTATACCACAATTAGTTAAGTGACCTAGTTAAGTGTTGTTAGTTAAGCCAGAACCCTTTTACATACATGTAAGAAGAATTTTATCTTAACCAAAAATCCTACTTTATTCTCATTTTTTCTGACAATGCTATTTGTGTAGACTATGCTCAACTGTCATCCTTCTGCTAACATGGTACACGGGTATCCCTAACTTAGCGGGACTTTAGTCCCTTCTGGGAACCCGATTGTTTCCCTTAAACGTTAACAAGATAATCATGTGATCTGTCTGTTTTAATTTCTAAACGTATGGTCGTCGATTATGATTATTCTGGATCACTACTTGTAAACTATTCTATGGAAACAATAAAAGGATTGATTGAAGGTTGATTGAAAGTTACCTGTTTATTTGGCTACAATGCTATATATATATATATATATATATATATAAAATTATATATATATATATATAAAATATATATATATATATATATATATAAAATACACAATACAAATGAACATTATATCGCGCTTTAACACGACAGGTCTTGCACGAGAGCGCGTTTCGCTACATTCTTAGTCATAGTGCAAGGTGAACAGATGAGTTTTAAATTTTGTTTTAAGCTGAGCAACAGAATGATGTGCACTGTCGAACTGAAGTTGGAAGACTGTTCCATTCTAAAGGTCCTGGGACAAAGAAAGCACGGTTACCAAACCTCCGGTTTGTGCGAAGTCGGCTACGGTGAAAACCCTTCTCGTCGACGATCGGAGTCCTCTAGACTGTTGAAAACAGAACATGGCATGACCATGGATGCCACGTATGAGAGAGAGGGTTCCAGAGTGAATGTGATACATGAGGACTCATTGAGGAGGCAGATTTTGAAGGCGATACAGGCGCGGATGGGAAGCCAGTGGAGTTGTTGCAGTGTAGGCGTGATGTGATCTCTTGGACAAAGATCTTTTATTAGGCGAGCGGCGGTGTGTAGAACTGAGGATAATGGTTGCAGTGTCGATGAAGGAAGACCGGATAGGAGATTGCGAGGCGAGAGAGCTTGGATGTGGATACGAAGGCAGGTTTCGTCGAGGTAGGCCTATGCAGCGTTTCATCTTGTTGCATACATACATACATACATATGTAGAAACGCTAAGTCTCTACAACAGTAAGGTAATGTACATAGCCTAAGTAGCGCAGCATAAGGGGCGAACATACAGACGCCTCACAAGGGAGTTTAAGAGATGAGTCACAGCTGGCAAACCCTGGAGGGATGGCAGTTCAGCCAGGAGCAGTATTGAACGGTAGGAGGAAACGTAAAAGGAGGATAGGAAGTCGCCTCTGCCGCAGCCAATGGGAAAAGAGCACGCAGGGTGATGCTGGAGTTAGGCTATACAAGCGAGGGGCAAGCCGCTTTCGTGGCCAGTCTGACGATTCTGCCGACGGAGAGGGATCTCTTACGAAACCGCTGGAAGCGAGGAATTACGAATGCGCGGGTCTAACAAAGAAATTAGATGCTGCGTACGAACGGCGACGAAACGGAAAGTTGCAGAGATTCGCTGACGAAATGTTTAGGCTGGCCCGAGATTGGATCGTGGATCGTCTCGTTAATTAAAGGAATGTACGAAGGAAGTGTCGAATGATCGTAAAGTCGACGCATGCAAAGTCTTGAGGAATTCAGACGAGGACGACGCTGTCCACTCTTATTAGCCGTGTTCAAGACAAAAGGATTATGTCAGTGCTTGTGGACTGACCACGGAGTTTCACGATACAGGCAACAAGCCTGAAGAGGTAACATTATCGATGTGCTGAGCCAAAAGGAATTCCCTTATATAGATAAGCTGCAGCCGCTACAGAAGCGATAATAAATCTTAGTATAGGAGCAGAGTATTAGCCACGCATGAAAGTGTTGAATGTGCGAATGAAATATTGCTAATTAGTTATATATAACTGTTAGTTAATCTGTCAGTAGAAATTCATGTAACTGTTTAATTGTCCTAAAATTGAATCGTAGTTGCTTTAATTATACTCTTTAAAATGTTGTCACCGACTCATTCGATTAGCGAGAGAGAAGGAGAAGAAGAAGAAGAGATTAGCAGTGAACGCTCTCAGACCGAAGATAGATCTGTCGGAGCGCTGGATAGAGTGGTAGAAATGATTGCCACTCTGAACAGTACAATGACGCATATGCAGAGAGAGACAGAACGAATGCAGAGAGAGGCAGCCGACAAACAGGCGAACATAACTAATCGAATGCTAGACCGACTCGAAGCATTGGAAGTTATCGTTCAAGGACAGATAGGGGACCGGACTGCACCTAGAACCACCCACACTCAGCCTAGAGGGCTGAGGACGTCCTGTCCGGACGTGTCGCCTCCCTCGGAAATTATAACCACCTCGTCAACAGAGTACAGAGAAAGAGGGCCAATCGCCAGTTGGTCCTGCCCCTTGGTAGCGCGAGAGGGAAGTTTGGCAGGAGCAAGACAGGGAGCAGAGCAGTCCGGTAGTGGGTTCGAACTCGGAGGGCGCGTTAGCCCACGAGAGCAGTCATACCCACCCTACACATACATACATACATACATACATACAGTCATACAGTCATACCTGATACCTGATAGTCTTCTGTTGAAGAAACTGTCGGTAGGGCCGAGAGGGACGGTAACTGATGCCAAGAGGACATGAACAATCAACGTTGAAGCTGTAATTGAGTTTTCGTTTTATTTGGTGAATAAAGAATATTTGTTGAGCACTTCGTCTCTTGCAGACCACAAGGGCCTTACATAGGCAGACATCCTTCCACTCGACGACCGTCATCCCGCCACAATCTGTCGGATTCGGCGAAGGTGGAAATAGCATGCTTTGGCAATAGAGGAACGTGTTGAGTCATTTACAGGCTGCAGTCTAGCAGAACACCGAGGTCGCGAATCACATCAGATGGTAGAATGGCGCAGTTTGGCTCCAGATTAAGAGGTTTTATTTGCTTATCATCGTCCGGTCGGCTTCGACGGTCGAACCAAATGAGTTCTGTTTTTGTGGCATTTAGCTTCAGACGCATAGATGCGCACCAGGATTTAATAGCCTATCTCGGACGCATGCCGCAGTTTTGATTTGGAAGTTATCAAAGGTTTTTTGCCAGAGAGTTTTATGTAGAGCTGGATGTTGTCAGCATATAAGTCGATCATAAGGCGATGTTGTGAAGCAATGTTGACAATGCTGGAGGTGTATAGTATAACTAGAAGTGGGACTAAATTGCTTAATTAATGCTACCATTGGCTGGTCTTTAATTTCATTAGATAGCCTATGTAGGCCTAAGCTAAATTTTAACCGTGTTCTGATGTAACTTGTCCATTAGTTTTTCTGATTAATATACTTTAAAGTTTAAAAGAACAATCCAACAACTTAATTAGTAGAACGACGAATATAATTAATCAATTGCTTAATTAATGCCAAGAAAAAACTAAATTTCTTACTCGGACCTTCGTTTCTGTGGTCGCATACAGTCTGTTCGTTGTGCTGTTTTCTTGCTGTCTGCGGTTGCTTAAAAAGTCGACCGTCTTGAAATTCTTGCTCATTCGAAGATTTCAAAAGTCGATCTATCTTGAAATTCTTGTTCACTCAACTATTTTAAAGATTTTCACTTAGGCCCTATTAAAAGATTTTTTCTGAGACCGTCTTCGAAGTTCTGCACGAATTGAGAAAATTAACGTTGCACGTACCATGACAACGATCATCGAAAGATGACGTAAGACAAAAGCCCAAAGATGACGTCATCGCTTAAGATTAAGACGTTACCATGATAACGCAAAATGACGAATTCGTAATGAGAAGATTATTTATTAGTAAGTAACTATGTATGTAATGAAAATCGTCATTTTAAGAATCATACAGAGCCCAGAAGAAATTTAGCTATAGCAGTCGTGCGAGCCAATTCATTTACAGCATGCTCAATCAAACTAATGATTTGCATGATTATCTCATCCAAAAGGATCAATTTGCTGTTTGATAAACATGAAGTTTTAATTTCACTAAAGGCACAAGAAATTCGGAATTTATTGAAGGTACCAATGATGCGTTAATAACAGCTTCTCTGTCCTATATAGGGGTCGTCCATTAATTATGTCAACAAAATAGGGGGAAGGGGGTTTGGAAAAGTTTGACAGTTGTTGACAGGGGGAGCGGGGTTCGGTTCAAGTTGACGTCAAAAAATTTGTTTTCCCAATGAATCCAAAAAAGGTAGCGAAAGAGTAAATGTCTAAAAAAGTCATATAAAAAATGTCTTAAAAAACGGTCATCGGAGTTCAAATCTCCAAAAAAGTCATTGAGAACAAAAATTTCAGACTGGCTACGCTGCTGGCTGGTAGGGGGGGGTTATGGGATTGTTGACATAATTTTTTGGGGTCCGTCAATGTTTGACAGTTGTTGACAAGGGGGGAGGGGGTCAAAAAAGGCCTAAAATTTGTTGACATAATTAATGGACGACCCCATATCTCACCCTCTGGCAACCGAAGTCGGGCCTCCTTAAGTAAGTAAGTAAGTAAGTATTTCCTTTATTGAGAAGCACTAGCAAACGCACAGCACTGTACATAGCAAGATTAATACATTCAAACAAATAAACAAAAATTTCTATATACAACCATAGAATTGAATGAGAGGCTTTATTATACAGAGGAAGAAGAGCTAGAGCTAGTCATAGGGGAAAAAAAGGGTTTAAATAGCCAGATCTAGGGAAAACATATCGTTTATTTGTATAGCATCCGGGCAAGGAAGCATTTCTGAGACAGGTTGTCAAACATGGGAAGCTCACGGTTATGGGACCGTGGCCGCAGGGAGTAGCGCGATTGCTTGATCGGTGGCAACAATTTATGCAGAACATGACAAGGATTGTGCAGAATACAGGCAAAGAGTCTAGTATCCGCATTGCTGCAGAGAGTCTCAAATGAGGGAGAAGATGGAGGTAAGTACCCCTGGCGTACCAACCTTCGGATAATTCCCTCAAGGGCCTCCCGTTCCTGCACTCTCGCAAAGCACCACCACACAGGCGAGCAATACAGCATCATACCAACCGTAGTGGCACGAACTACATCAAATAAACTGTCCCCCGAGAGCCCATGCGACCTCAGGATCCGAAGTGCATAAAAGGACTGCCTTGCTTTTATGGTCAGACGTTTAATGTGACTAGAGAACCCAAATTTCGCTGTAAGCTCAACACCAAGAATATTTAGGGTTTGCACTCTTGCGATACCTTTTAGAGGAGGGGGAACATACCGATGGTACCCCGGGGACGCGTGAAAATTATCTCACAGGATTTGCTTGAGTTAAGCTTGAGGTTGCAACTCTGTGCCCATACACTAATATGCTCAAGCTCAATCTCTGTTGTAGTGATACTTGATGCAGGGACAGCGAGATAGCAATCATCTGCATATTTAAAAATGCGATTGCATTTATTAACAGGTTTTAAGTCAGAGATTGCAAACTACCCTTTTGACAACCCTCTGACTTGACACAACGCTGGTGAATAATCTGGCGCCTTGTGCTTGGCTTCTGAGTGGCGCTTGCCGCGCTTTAGACGTTTGCAGCTTACGCTTACGAATAACAGTAGGGCCAACTACATAGGCTATAGCTGTTGATCGAGAATATAACTGTGGAAATGTCAATGCTAGAGTGTAAAGTCACAATCAGTAACGATGACGTCATTTGGATTGGGTTACCCATGGCAACAGCAATGCAATATGGTGAACATAATATTGGCAATTTTGTCATATGGTTACCTAATAATAGCCACCATATGACGTTGCTGTTAGGGATATTATTATTATTAAGACCTAACAATCGCAATCTCGAGATTTCTACACTCCCAAAGAGCACTGGAATCAGCTTATAATTCATATATGGTCAGTTAAAAAACAAAATCACCAGGCAGGTAGAAGGTTGGAATCAGAACTTGCAGGTAAAGATGCAATGTCAGGCAGCTGGGCGGCTACGGTGGATGGCGTTCAACGATGAGACTAGTGTACTAAAAGTGATTTAATGCAGCTCGTCTCTGAAGACATGTTAAATGAGGCTAAAAATCTTCTTGAGCTTTTGTAAACTACCTGTGCTATGGGATGGGGGGGGGGTACTCCTTTCGATACTGCTGTGTGCAGTAATAATTGGTAGACTCTATAGACCCAAGACTGGCTAATGTTGGTATTAAAGGCAAATGCTGTGCAGAAATAACTGGATGTATTAAATTTAATTGTGGACAGTAAGCATAAACCCGTCTTCTTGTCCGCATTTAGGCGACTTTTCCCATATCCTCTTGGCAGATATTGCGGTCAATGCTAAACAATTAAAGATGCTACAGGTGGCACTGTAGGCAAACACAATATCCATTAGACACCTATATCCCCGTTTGTAATGGATAACATCTTACCAGTAATAGATAGATAGATATTCGTTTTATTTTCTGACAGGTTGACAGACCGCAACCAGTTACAATAGAAATATGTTAAATAACGAAATAAAAAACAAAACAAAAAAACAGACAGGTGTGCAGTCAGGTGAGACTTAGGGCAAGCGTTTGTAAAGTACACGAGGGATAAAGTTCTTCACGTCCTTAGCAGGCAGTTCAAAGTTATGACGTCTTGGGCGGAGGTTGTATCGTCGTTGTACGATTGGTGGGAATAGCCCTCGCATGGATGCACAATTATAATAATTATGATACTGAACGTACATGTACATCTGTCATACAGCAACCTGGTTTCTACTTACACCATGATGATCAAAATAGTTATAAAAGTAGTTTTAAAAAGTAAACTACTTTTCCTAAAACTAGTTACTATAATTACTAGTTAAACTACTTCATAGTCAAAAATCAGTTGTAGATGAACAACGTTTAAATATATTTTGTGCTCATCACTGATGATCTTGTCAATGGCTATCTTGAGCCGTTTCAGTCAGTGGCCATTCCTATTCAACAATAATTCACTACAGACTTGGAGAACTTGGTACATACTGTTCTTGCCAACATGACTACATGGCAGAAAACTGGACACATTAGCTGCAGGACAGAACATTATAAAACTAGATGAAGCTGATTTCACACTGGTTTTAGTGTGCCATTGGTTGATGTGTCTTGTGCATTAGACGCCAGCGCGATAGCCAGTGTTTAATCTAGACGTCTCTCGGGGGGAAAGTTCCCCCCCAGGATCGAGTTTTCCCCCAGAAAAATTAAAGAGATGAAATTTTGTACAGAAAGTGTGAAATTTAAAATTTAGGGGTAATTCCCCCCCAGGATTTAGCGTCTACCCCTGTGTGAGGGAAAATTGTAGGTTGAAAACTCTCGTTACTACCCCCCCAGAACCCTAGATTCCCCCCGACAGCAAGGGGAGTAGATTAAACACTGCGCGATAGCAATTACTAATAACATATACAAACTGTTATCTTTCAATTTGAAAGATGCTACAGCTGGCACTGAAGGTAAACTCAAATCCTAAAACTCCATGCCAACTTCAACAAACCGCTAACCACATGTACAAATTTTAGGAAGTACAAGTATTTAGATTTTGATTAATTTCAGTCAATCATCACACAACATAACCTCAAACATCTCACTACCAAGATAATCATCAGCAATACTGAAATAATAGAGAGAGATAGAATCACTGATAAAACTGCAAAATATTGAAGCATCTGAATGTGAAGTCGAGCCTTATGGAAACTTTGCCTTTTTTGATGCAGCCAAGCCCACAGTCGACATTCACACTCCTGCAAATTATAAGGAGCCTTGAATCTGCATGCTTGTAGATCACTAAACTCTCCATAGTTGTGTACTTTAAGACATTGTGAAGTGGTTAGCTAGTCAACATGTGGTGGAATGTTCTGGACAAAGTTGTCTATTACCTTTAAGACAGACTATTTAGCGACAGATGGCAGTTGGCCGAACTCTCTTCTTAGCGCTGGAATATTGGCGAGGGGCAGTTGGCTTCCCAAAAGTACTTATAGCATTGACCAGATCTGTTTCTGACGCAGCGTACTGACCAATGTTTTCCAACATTTTTCGTACTGCTGGTACAAAAACAGTTGGATTTGATACGAGGCCAGCATTCAATCGGTCAAATATCTGCTGAAGCCGGCCTTGCTCTTCAACAGTCAGCTGAAGCGGGACGTCGACCTCTTCATCGGCCGAAGGCTCTGATGGTTGGTTAATCATTGCGCCAGTGACAGACGACGGAGAAGGTACGGCAGGGCTCGACGGGGACGCTGGTCGTGATGAGGGATCGTTCAAGTCTGCAAGTGACCTGGTTTGAAGCACTGAGGCATGTGCAACCTCGAACAGCTGGCTCCTTGTGTCAACGCTAACAATGTTATATGCTGAGCCAATGCGCATGTCAAGGTACAGCAACACTGCACACGCATGTCTGCACAGCTTACTGACATTTCCAACAGCGCAACTGCAGAATCCACGCACGATGTCAACTGTACACAGCTCATCTTCAGTTGTAGCAGGATGCTGGCTCCGTACTTGGAACATGCCGACCTCTGCCAACAGTTCACTGACATCAGCCGAAGAACTTCCAGACGGATCCGGCAACATGTACCTGAGAAGGCTGTTGGTGTAGCGGCCATGGCAAAAGTCAAGCAGACGTTGTACTACGTACGCTTCATAACGTGTCAGCACGAAATCCACCAGCTGTGGCAGGTTGAACATTCGTGCTCCATTAAAGATGTTGTCATTGACCATGCGGAAAACGATGTCCATGTAACTGGTCGTCTTACTTCGATGCATTGGCAGATTCTTGCGGTAGCACTGCACCCAATCAGTTCGGAGATCCCACATGGATGCAAGATAAGCCCAGAGTTTAGGATACTTTCCATAAATAGGTGAAGTTGTAATGCTGTGATGCAAGGATTCAAGCGTCTGAGCATCAATGGCATAAACCAGTGACTTGAACTGTAAGTAAAGAATTTGACGATCACTGTGATCTAAAATGCCGTTACCGGCATCCAACAGCCAGGACCAAACAGCCTTCAAAACATGGAACTCGCATAGCAATAGCATTGATCCTGGGAACTGCTTCTCTAAAACTCGCTGCTCTTTCATATTACTGGTTGTTAGGAATACCTTTGGACAGCCCTTGCCGTAGAAGCTGCCTTCAGGAAAGCACGTCGTAAGAGAAGTAACCGCAGCCTCAAAAACATCTTGCCGTTCACTGCTGCTGACAATAACTCCAAGGGGGATGTCACCCGCAGCAGTTTGACAAGCGAAAACATACACTCTTGGTGTTTGTTTACGCATACCGCCTGCAACATCAACCACGACCACTTCACCGGCCTGTGTCAGCTTCTGATGAGTTCTACACATTAGCGGTGAACAGATGGCAACAAAGCAGTGATCACCCACAAATCCAAATTTAGCAGTGCCACCATTGTCCTTGTCACAATAGTCCTGTAGCAACCTGTTGACGTCAGATAAAACATCGTCACCACCAGACTCCCGTTTGAACTTGTCATACAACTTTTGAACTCGGCTGACAGATGGCACAAAGCGACCGTCAGTAGCCACACGAAAGTATTCGTCGCTGTGTTCATTCAGCAAGTCGGTTTTCAGACAGTGTAAGGCTGACGATGCGGTGTGACCGTGGTGGAACAGATCCAATAATGTCTGCCTTGTGTTCGTCCCCATGTCACGAAACTTCAGCACGTCAGCATCACTGATGGAGTGATTGTGACATTCATCCATTATGACAATTGTGGGGTAAGTGTTGTTCTTGGCTGCATTCTGACTTCTGGAGTACTTCACATTCCTACAGAGAAAAAACATAACATTTCATCTTCTTTTTAATAGTATTCATCACTTGCCATCAATAATTCGGGACAGTACAGTTGAGGATGGGATGAAGTTGTTGTATCTGGAATTTCGGCAGGCATACAAGGACAGAGTTGCAATAGTCTAGGCACATTATAATGAAGGAGTGGATAAGAGTCACAGCAGTGTCAAATAAAATTTCACTATATGTCTAGAGCTAGTCTGACATATAATCTATAATGATGCTAATAATGACAACAGTGATGATACTGACATAATTTTTTAATACCCGAGGGATGATTCTCATCTTGAGTTAACTCATTGTAATATTAATTGTACTGTAACAGTGATAATTAAGCAATAGTAGCAACATCAATAAGAATAATCGTAATCGTAATCTCCAAACGTCTAACATCATCAGAATTAAATAAAATGGCAAATAATCATGTTACCTCTTTTTTTCGCTACTCAGCAGCTTCAATAAAAAGAATTGATTGATTGATTGATTAATATATGTGAATATGTAAACACAGTCTGAAATCTGAACCAGTCCACTTCCTCTTACCTCTTCACAGCAATGCGCAGTGAAGCCGGACACCCAGTGTGCTTGTGTGAACGCTTCTTGTGTTGAGCTCGGGAGTCAGTATTGTGCTGGCATCTCATATCGACTTGGAAGAGGTTGACACGGCCTGAATGAGGATAGGTCTTGCTGACTCTCCACGTGATGTTGCTAATCGTCTGCAACTGTTCCAGCCAGGCCTTCAATCAAACAATCCACTTCATCTTTACATAATAGTCTTGCACGATCACATTTCTAATTGAACATGCCATCGATTGCCTTTCTCTGGTTATACCAAAAACTAAAACAGTTCTTTTCAGTTGCGGAACCAAACTTTTTAATTCTTGCTTCACATCTCTTTGTTCTCTTTGCTCAGTCACTGATGTAATTTCAGTCTCAACTCAAGATTTAACATTTTCAACTGGCTTCAACTCAAGATTTAACATTTTCAACTGGCTTATCCACTCCTTGGTCTCACTGGATTTTCTGCTTTGCACCGTGTGCATTAGACAGTATAAATAGACACTCATGCTATACAAGTTGCTAATTATTACTACTCGATTGTGTCAGCTTGTTAATGCTATGGTTATAGGCCATTGTTAGGAGTCAGGATAAGAAATTAGACTTTAGACTGCCTGCTGCTGATCACATAAAATTATAAACAACATGGCTGTCCCAGACTGGGAGAGGATAGTGCTGCAACATCTGCACAGTAAGTACAACAGTAAGTAAGCTGTGTACAACACATCCAGGCACTTGCATCATATATTCAATGGATGCTGAGCTTATTCCAATCTGGAAAACGGCATTTGATGCATTCTGTTGTTTTGCATGAACAGAACATCGTAGGTATTCTAAAGTAGCGTCCGCAATTATTCGTCCATTATAGCATATTATCATTTCAGCATCACAAAAATTGATTTCAACGTTAATATGTATAGTTCTCACAAACCACAATGTAAAATAGGCATAAAACAACCAGAAACAACATTTATAAAGAAGAAACATGGATAAATAAGAAGCTAAAGCTGGCATTTGGTTAGTTCCCCTTTGAGTTTGCTAGCACTTCAAATGGGCATTTGTTGTGACAAGTCCATTCAAAGAAGAATTTCTCTTGCGATGCCGTCATTTTTAACACTTATAAACGCCCATTCCGCAAACGTGTCTTATAATGTTTATTATTCAATAATTACTTACTTGAAGAATTGATGTGCATTGCATTGCTCTATTCTCTCCCAGTCAGAGGGGCCTCGTTATTACGTGATCGGCTGCAGATTGCATTAAGGCCAATGTTTGGGTTAGTTACAGCATGTCTTTTTTCAACAAACCGAGTTTACAACTCTACCACACGCCATCTACCGTTCTGTACCGTTTTGCATGAACAGGGTATCGAGCCATAATAGAACGCAACAATAATCATTCACTTCATTGAAAAAACGAGCACGGTCGAGGCCACCATACATTTACATTGTGGGGCGCGGTGGTATAGGGGTATGTTCGTTGCCTTGCAGCCGGAGGGTTGCGGGTTCAAATCCACCTCAAGCTCCGCGCAGGGACCCTGGGCAAGTCCTTCACTCGCAATTGCTCATGCGCTTCGGCGTGAAACTCCGATTCAGTGTCCGCGCTGTGGTCGGGAGCGCCTCTAAGTAGAGATCTTGAAGGGGCGCTATAACAAGTGCTCATACATACATACATACATTGGAACATTGCTAACCCTGGCAGTGTCTTCGTCGCGAACTTCTGCAATCCGTACTTTCAGTCTTCCTTCTTCGCCTATTTCACTATTTTCATATAAATATGTGTAACCTTCTGGTAACGACAGCTGAGAACTAGACATTGTATTATTAAACCAATTTATGTCATTAGAATGCAAACTCGAAAAATGTATAAAATTGAGTTGCATGCATTTGTTATTGTATCGACTCGTGCTAATTTTAGCATGAAACCGATCAGCCAATCGCTGAGCTCCATTTCAGTAACTCCGATCCACCATAGACCAGCGAAAAATAAACTTACATGATTATCTATGGTTCCATGGGGCTTCTTTCTTCCTCTTATCATGTCTTATCATCAGATCAGTTTACTCATGGCCCTACTAGAAGCACAATAATTATTATAGACTCTTTTCAATCAAGTGTTTGCACTGCAAAGTCTGTCCTAGCCTTCAGATTTTAACTAAAAACTCATCTTTTTCTGGACTCCTTTTCTCAGGTTGTTTCTGCATCTTCTTTCACTCCTTTTGGCTTTTGACCAGACTCGCCCTGGTATTTTGCTTGCTCAACGATTTTGATTAATAGTGACCACTGATTGATGCTTCTAGCATGTTATAGACTTATAGTTATATATATTCGTTTTATTGAGACCTGAGTGACAAACCGCATTCAGTGTTGCACTAAAGAAGTTCTTAGATTAGAATCTCTAGCATAAAACAACTAAGCGTCTTGAAAATAAATAACAGTGTGTTAAAGGTTTGTTATCTGCTGATTGAAGTGCTCAACAGTGTAGCGGTTGGCGCGCTGGATTGTCAACTGAGAGGTCGGGGGTTCAATCACCTCCAGGGCAGAAAATCTGGTTCGAGATTTCAGTTTCACCAGCACCACGTAGCCAACCCAGCCATAATGAGTACACTGACCGTATACTGTTGGTGGGAAGACGAGACGGTGACGGAGAGGACTGGCCACCCGCCCTCATATGCCGAGGCTAAGAAAATGAAGTCGCTAACACTTCATACCCATTGCTGCCTCAGGACTAGCTTAAGCGACTGCTCTTTTTCTTCTATTGATTTTCAAAGGCATTCGACTCTATCACAATCTTGTTCTCTCGCACAGTTATCTAGTGGAGAACTTGCTACACGTGCCCATGTCCTCAATGTGGCGTGACACTTCTGCTTTGCAGCTAGGGTTGACCTTTTGACCTCTTTTAATAGGGTCACCTCCAAAATGTTAATACTGTAGGCGGAGATCTCGTGAGTTCTTGTAATAAAGGCGCTACATAAATGGCCATGTACATGTCATACGTACATGGCCATTTACACTATAGTGCACTGTAGCTTGGGACATAATGTAAGAGATGTATGATTGGGATAACAATTGCACCTGGGCTCTCTTCACATATCATATTGAGTTCACTGCCTATCAGTGCCTACGGATTTAAAGATTTTAAGCCTTCCTATATGGTCACAGATATGGAGATAATTGATGAAATTCAAGTGCTTTTCAACAAATTAAGTTAATACAAACAAAGGTACATGTAAGCCTACACTTGTATGTTCACCAAAAAAGCAATTTGAATTTTGAACAGCTCTCTTGTTAGGCATTTAAAAGGCACCTCAAACCAACGACCTCATTATATATAAGCCCCAAACATGTCTCAAGCACATGCTTTGAACTTTCCACAGGCTCTTAAAAAGCTTTCTGTAATTATTTATACGACAAAACACAACCGCATCAAAACACAAGTTAAAGCATAAGTTTTCAGTTTATTTACTTCAATGCTTTGATAAACAAACAGCTTGACCAAAAATAAGTTTCGGTCACAAACCGATTAGAAAATATTTTTAGCTTTTGAGAAACTAAAACGTCACTGATTCCAGAAACTGAAATTTTAATGACCTTAACTAAAAATGACCAACACAAATGAAACATTAAAAGCCGACTTATGTGATTTGTTCCTCTGTCAGACAGTTGACCCTGATTCAACCGAATCATTACAGAGTCACATAATCTCTGCAATAATTTCCAGCACACATCAGAATTCTGTGGAAGTCTTCGCATTAAGTAGCACAACGAACGACAAACGAAAGACGGTTTACAAAATGACGCCAAAACGTAGCCAAGCAACCAAAGTTGCACTTAATATCCATCATCATGCCAAACACAGTGTCAAAACTATTCGGTGAGTTGACGATTTTGACAGAATTACCTAAGAGATAGCGCAAAGTGCCTTCCAGCAAGCACGTCTTGGCCAAAATTCAGATTTGCACTTAAAATTCCAAGAGAACTTAAATTAATACTCAAGTTATTATTTAACAACAGCGTTGGAAGCCAATTTCTTTTACAGTGACAGCCAGTTTGCATCCAACAATACAATATCGAACAAGGAAAAGCCAAACTGTCAATAATGGATGCACCATGTACCTGGAAATTCCAGCAAATTCCAAGAGCATAGATACGAGCTTTTGGAAGCGCTTGAGCCTATTAAGTTGATGTAGTACAAGTAGTCGATTAGGTGAACAAAACTACTGAAATCTTTGAAAAACATGTTTGGAATGAAGTGTGTATAGTAAGTGCAGACTTGGCTTGAGATCTCACCATTACAGGTCAACCACCCGACAATTCTGGCACCCAACAAGAAAACACATACCGGTAACTAGAGTTTACGCTATTCAGGACTGCATTGAAGACAGGACGGTCACGGACAGATCACCACTGGTAAAAACTGACCGCATCAGGAATTTAGAAAATAGCAGCACATGGTCCCAACAGGTTACAATTTGCATTCAAGTTTTCATACATTCAGATCCTAAAGGTCAGAGTTGACAATTGCAGAACCATGCACAGACATGGTCTATACCAGAGAAGCAATTCTGATTTTTTCCTTTATTAAAACTCTCACTCCTTACTAACTATTACCTGAATCGGAGGTCGACAAATCTCACAGTGTAGATCTGACCTTAAATTTCTTCACTGGCATACACCAAGCAGCTCGACTACAAGCTTCAAAGCTGCTATTTTCAAAATTCCTACACTGTACCATCAGTGATTCATTTAAAAGCAGCAGAAACCAGATTTTTATGACAAACATGAAGATTAAATCACACAGAAACAAATGAGAATGCTTCAGCCATGTTATGGAGACTTGTTAAAGCACATCTGACAAAAAATCAACTAGTCACTTTATTTTAAACCAGTTGCCCTGGCATTAACAATCAGCACACAACTAAAGGTTCGTCATTAACAAGTCTCCAGAACATTTAAACTGTACAAATGTCCCACGCTCAATGTTACAATTCAGATGATGACGTCGCATAGGGAAGTTATCGACAGAGTTTCTAGAAAAGACTTCTTCTCCTCCAGATGTGTCTACTTGCTCACAAGTCGTCTACTTTGTTACAATTCAACTTTGCCTTTCTTCGACTTGATCTTCTTTCCATCGCGACTGTAACTGCTGAGCGGAGTCGAAGCCTCACGGGCCAGGTACTTGATGAAATCATCCACTTCTCGGCCACCCTGTTCAAAACAAGAATTCCTTTCAATCTAAATCAATTGGCTTCATTGATATTAAAATAAAATTGCACCCATATATCTCTATTAATCAAATCTACAAGCAATTATCAGTCCAAAAGCCACAAGAGTGGCTTGCAAAAACAACTCATGCCCAGTTTTCAGTCATGATTAATTGATTATGGTCCAATTGTTATGAATGACATAGATTACAAAACCCACAGGAAACACAAAAATCAGGGGTTATTGTAAAACATACACATCTTCGCAATGAACTATAGAGCCTTTAATGATTACTCAGTGATTGCTCCAATACATGGCTATTGTTAGATAACTACAATGTGAGACTTGATTCACTGGGGAAGAATATTCCCTAAGACAAGGTTAGTGCACGAAAAAGTGTGATGTACTTGAATTGTTTTACAATGTCTCAACATACTGCAAAGCAGCGTGCAGTTACTTTCATAAAATACCTAGCACAGAATTTATAAATAAGTAAAACGATTGACTGAAGGCAGTGGGTGTTTATACGGTCTGATTAACATTCTGAGCCAGTGAAAATGTGTTGTAAGCCAATTGATGTAAGAAAATCTTATTTACCTCATATTTCTTAGGATTGCCCTTTGATCCCTTTGGTGAAAAGTATAATGTTGGGAATCTGAAATAAAAAGAGTTCGTTTTTAATACCATAGTTTGCACTATTATCTCAACACACACAAACTAAAGAAAGAGTTGCATGCCAAACAGAGTTGAAATGTCATTCAGGTCTAAACGTTGCAGTTGGGGTCAAGATTCAACTATTGCACCCTGCAGA
The DNA here is from genome assembly GCA_020284085.1 of Aporrectodea caliginosa. NCBI lineage: Eukaryota > Metazoa > Annelida > Clitellata > Crassiclitellata > Lumbricidae > Aporrectodea > Aporrectodea caliginosa. The sequence goes on from JACEVL010000039.1 coordinate 357,311, forward strand.
ACCATCATAGCTCGACTTCTGGTTTTCCCAACCTATCAGATTTTTGATTAGGTTTCTCTTTAATTACTCGGATATTTATATTAATTAATCAGATATTCATACCACCCTAAAGTATGCAATTCATCTGGGTAGCCATAAAAAAATAAGACCTCTAATTGTTAGCAAAATAATATCAGAGAAAAGAAAGGCCTTGCAAAGCCATTGGTAGTGAATTCCATAGATATTGACCAGTGTGCAAAAAGGCACAGACCCACAACATACATACCGGTACACACATACTCTGACAATACAGCATCATTACTTCTAAGGCTAAGTGATGGGCAATGACCTTCCCTGTGTCTTCTGCCCATTAGCTAGCAAGCAAAATGCTTCCTATAATGTGCTTGCTTGCAGTTGTGGCTAGCAATTGACCATCAAAAGCATTTCTAAAGTGAAATAAAACCGATTCTTACCCTCTCACTTCGTACGGCTTTGGAACGTCATTGGCTGTGGCATCCATCTTGGCAATCACGATCTCTGTGTCATCTTTCAACTAAATAAAGATAAAACACATCAGATGTATAACTGCCATCTCCCTTCTTTTGCTGGCTCTTTCTGCCTTTTGGTTTCACTTAGCAAAGGCCATTGACAGACACCTCGTGCATCAGGCAGCAATGCTACAGAAAAGCTAAGACTTGATTAGACCTCCAAAGTTCTAAAATATGACATAAATATGACATTCAAATACATGCATGCTTGTGAGAGGCACTTTTAATAGGTACTTAACACTTTAGCAACGAGCTGCATTGGTTCCCAGTCACTTTTAGTACACACTCGCCATTAAAGTGTTAAAAGGTGCTGTTAAGTGTTTTGACATACATATGCTTTCATATGCTTTAAAACTTATCTTTCAACTTGCTTAACCACCATAGGCTGCCTCTCTGTCACACAGAATGATCTTCGGGATATTGACCTGACTACTATGGCTTGGTTTTGATGTGCAATTGGTTGATGCCTTATACATTAAACACTCACACAACATAAGGTTCTAATTATAATACAAACACACACACAAGCATATATACATACAAACATATATAAACGTATACATATATACAATACATATAGAGGCATTTTTGGCATGTTAGTTTCAAGACTCTTATAGCCTGGGCTGTCACAGACACAGGTTATACAAGTGAATGCAAACAATATCAATCAATCGACAGGCAGGCTGATGAAAGTCTGAAGGAAGAGCGAAAGGATGTTCTGACCTTCTGTGCCAGTTCCTCGTACTTTGGAGCAAGGCTCTTGCAGTGGCCGCACCATGGAGCATAGAACTCAATCAGAACATCTTTCGTCTCGTCGTTGACAATTTCATTGAACGTATGACCCACTATGACCTGTATGCAAGCACAAGACAACATCAGAAAATCATAAAGAAACAACTCCATCTAAAACACCAAGTTTAAGTCCTCCCTGACAGCAAAGCTTTTAGTAATAGTTGTTATTCATATGAAGTTCAATATGATTTTAAGCATTCTGGAAATATTATAGCAATTATATGTTTCAGTTAAAACAATTTTAAACAACAAAAACACTTTTGTCATTCAACTTTTACAACGGTGTTAGAAGGCACTACGCAGATAACTAACTAAAGCATTAACAATACCTGAGTTACAAAAACACTTAAGTGATTCGGAGGACTTATATAGCACCCCCACGAACAAACACAAGTGCGGTTTGGGTGAAAGTGAATGGGTAAGGACCGGCAACTGGCACAACTAAAAAACCGATTCTCATTAACAATTATAATTAAAAAAATAATAACCTAAATGGTTCTAGTACATTATTAATAAACAACAACCCTTGCCATGTGCTCCGTGGCCTGTTCCCCCCACTCCGACAGAGTAAATATGACCTTTGGCACCGGTCACATAATTTTACCCTCCCTCCGAAAGATAACTTTAACTACATTTCCCGGGTACTGTATAAAAATGCATATTAATAACTGTGGTTTGCCTCTGTGAACTGAGATGAACTGCTCTACTTATTGTTGAACGATGCCGTGTAACTAGTTGCATCTTTTGTCAACTAGATTTTTGAATAAACGAATAGTTGATTTGATTGATTAATGATAAAACTTATTACAAAACCTAAAAATAAAACTTATTTGTACAAATGTTATTTTTCAATTAAAAGTCATACTTATATAGCAACATATACAACTTTACATTACTTAATAGTAATAAGTCATGACACCAATTCCGGACAATGAGCCTGAGCATATATAAGTTCTAAGTACCTTGACTCCTTCGTCGTTTGAATCAGGCACTGGCTCAGACTTCAGATAAGGCTTCAGGTTACCAGCCAGCAGAGCGTTGACAAAGCTCTCCAAATTCTCCACACTGTCCATCAAAAACAAAACTCTAATCAAAAGTTGTTCACAACTCAAGAACTCAGTTTACCAGCAATAAACTCTCCAACTCCGAGTATAAGCCACACATCAAGAACTCACAATTTTCAGCCCTGGATGGGTTTTGGTTGAGTTCTACACGTGCATGAGAGCTCTCTAGTGGTAAATTTTCCATTTCAGCACTATTTGCTTACAGATGGACCTGTTGTTCTTAATGAACTTCAACATCACTTGGGTGCGCAAGGAGTACCTTCAAGAGGTACTACAAGGGAGCTATAAAAACATTTATTTGCATAATACACACTGGGTACATTCATCATGAAGTAGCTTTACAGCACGTCTAAAATGATCTTAAGAAGTTCTAGCGGTAAGCAGAACTTGTATCCCCAGGGCTACCATAGAATGTTCAGTTACATAAATATGCATGTATGAATATACTAAATACATCAGTGCTATGTTTTGAAGTAGCTCAGAGTGGACTTGGAACACATCCTGTGACAGCATATGCTACTTGTGTGTACAGCCAGATTTCAACCCATTAATACAGATTGTTAAGAGCTACAAACAGTTATATATATAAACAGACCTTTTAACAATAGTCATTACTAAAACAAGACATTTAACACGGCCTACGGAAGACACCCAACCAGAGAAATAAACGAAGGTGGTGTGTCACCAAACAGTCCGTTTACACGTTTTACAACCAAGTTCGCAAAGGGCACTAGTGCAAAACAACTCTTGGAATATCTTTGTCTTGAAGAGAATTTGAACTTGCAACCTCTGGGTTCACAGTCCCAGAGGTTAGGGTTCATAACCTCTTGACTATGATTTACCTGAATTCTTCAGACATGACGAATTTCTGATCGGCAGAGTCTCTGGCTGCGACAACTGGCTTATCAGGGGTGAAGGTCAGTGCATATTCAGACAGTTCGTGGCTGAGGTCTGTAGCGCTGGACACGGCAAAATGCACGTTCTTACCGGCATCGGCGAACTTCTTGGCTACCTTGATCACCCTTTAAAGAACAATGTACAAAGACAAGATCAGGTAATTGATCAAGCCTCACTCTTTCAACATTTGCTCTCAGGGGTATATTTCTCAAAGAAGTTTTCAGCTGAAGCACTTGTATTTGCAATTAGTAAATTCTATTGCGCCAGTATCTAATGCAAAAGCCATCAACCGATGGTGCACCAAAACAAAGCTGTGACCAGGTCAATATCCAGAAGAACAGTTCGTACGGCAGCCTGTGGTGGATAAGCAATTTGAAAAACGTAAGTTATAAATTGAGAACGAAATGACATAAGCAGCAGAGCAGACAGAGACAAGGACAGGGTTCCAAAATGTAGGTCCAGCAACTGAAAAAAGCTCGTTCACCAAGAACAGTTCTTGTATGGTATTGTATTGCACTGTATTGTATTTAAAAAAGTATTAGGAAAGAACATGGAAACATAATCAGACAACTACCAAAGCAGCACACACTACACAACAGCAATCCAACTCTTCCACAGATGAAACTTACATCTTCAATGCAGACTTTTCCTTAGTAATAAAACTGGTTCTCTTTCTACGAAGCACTGAATGCCTTAGCCAATTTTTGGTGAGACTTGCTTCTCAACCGCAAATACACAAAAATACACCAAAATAACATAAAACCAAGCAATACGACTCTAACTCAAAGGAAGTTTATGATACCTGTTCCTCCAATAGTTCGTTCCTTTGACATTCTTCACATAGTCGACATCGTAATAGACAACTACCAAAGGCTTCTTGAACTGTTCAGTGTTGCTGCTCGTACGATGTCCGGCCAGACCATGTCTACACGCAACACACAAAAAGTATTCTCAATGCAAAGCCATTTTACAGATCTCAACATGTGATAAACTTGATGTGAAATCCCATAATCATTAAGCATCTGGTTATTTATAAAGTGGCTCTTGACCACTGATCTACTGAAAGGTCCTGACAATATCAAAAACATCAAACCAGTCCCTCACACTGACACCAACAGGTGACACCACCTCCTTCGTAAGAAGTGTCAGGTACTTCACTTTCTTGGCCTCGGCATATGAGGAAGAGTGTTGGTCAGTCCCCTCTCTTGAAGCATGATCTTCCCAATGATGGCATACAGTTAGAGTGCTCATTTTATAGCCGATTAAATCACAAACAGAACAGAAATCTCAAAGTATTGTTCTGCTCTGGCATGGATGTGAATCTTGACCCGCATATTAACCACAGGACTGTCACACATCCCCAGATACTGCCTAGAGGAAACTCTTAAAGGCAACCGATGACAACATTTCAAATCATAGTTTTATTATTACAATATTATTATTACTATTCTGATATTTAAATCATGTCAATATAAATTTCACATTAGAAATACACACATGATATGAGTGAACATTTCAAATTCTAGTGTTAATCTACTGTAATAGTTCTACCCACAATACCACAATATGTCTCCAGAGCTATTCCATACGCATAGCATCTTCTAATCAACCAAACACCAAAGCTTTACAAACACCAAATAAATGAAACCACCATTAATTTGCAAGAAACCAGAAGAATCAACTGGCAATCAGTATACGTACAGGTTATTGGAAACCCAGTCCTTGAGGTCACTAAGGGAATTAGAATCACCAGAGTAAACAAGCTGGCTTGGCTCCATCTTAGTCTGCAGTCTCGCTGGCTGGAAGATCACAATATTGCTAAAACAATGACAAAAAACAACAGTCAGTTTTCACACACAAAGAAGGATTTAGTCACTAAATGAAGACTTCTACAGGATTACAACCAACATTCCGAAGACAAATTGGTACATCGGAGGCCATACATCATCATTAGGGATAGTAGACGTTCATGGACTCACAAAAGCCGTGAGTTCCGTGATTTTCGCCATTTGCCGTGAGTTTCCCCAAATGCTGTGCTTTGGGCAAATTTTGTAAAATTTGAGTCAGTTTTACAGACAAGAACCTGGTGATACATGTAATGACAGTTTACAGTTGCAGAAACTATATGCCGAACGTTGACTCAGACGCTTAGCGTGACATAATGCAGCGACAGCGCATTGCTGCTTTGATCCATGTTATTGATATGATAACAATGATTAGATTTTAGTAAATACAAACGTGATTTGATGCAGGACATTTACACTGACATTTATACATAGCAAACATGTCGTTTGTTTCTTGAGTTATTGTTTTGTCAGATCTTAGCAAATAAAGTTGATTTCATGCAGTGAATTTGCCAATGATTTTCGCGGATTTAAAAAAAATTATACCATGAACTTTTTGCCAAGAATTTCTATTATCCCTAATCATGATCAACATTGTCATTAGTTCCTGATGTCAGACATTTGGCGACAGGGCATGTGATTTTTCTAATCTAATAAAAAATCAAACGACTTCTGTAGCCGTTGTCATAATGCACCAGGCACCAGTTGGCCGTTGCTTCACGAGAGATCAAAGTCTAGAATCATAAATCCATTAGTCTAGTCAAAGTCCGATGGGTCATAGACACCAGAAATCGGGCTACAGTGGGTAAGCAAGTTGAAACAGGTTAAGTCTTAATTTAGACCTGAACAACATTGCAGAACTGATAGAACAAACAGAACTGTGCAATGAATTCTAACACTTTGGACCAGATACCAATAAGGTTAAACTAATTGAACGCACTGCACTGGCAAATGGTGACAGAATTTTATATTTCAAAATAATTAAGCAAGACTGCACGGAAGAGTCCAGTGTACAGCTAAAGCAACAGTGCATAACAAGAAAGTACTGCTCTGAAATGTACATACTCTTTATATGAATATTTGCTGAGCACATCGGCATTGAAGGTGTGTGCAAATCGGAAGTCATCACTCTGAGCGCTGGCCAGCTTCTGGAACAGTTTATTTGTGTCAGAACTGTCGCTCTCAAAGAACCCTACAAAACAAGAATTGTATAAATAACTTCAGAACATCAACTCAAAAGTAATAAACCACACCACCATGCAAACCACAACAAACAGAAAATATAAACTCTATGTAATAAATAAACAGAGATGCAGCAAAATGTAAAACTCGTAACTGAGATTTGCCCGATACAGGCAGAGGCCTGATTCAATCACTACTTAGTGCTTGGAAATAAATTATTGAACACTAAGTACTGATTGAACACATCACGAGAGCAACAGCATACCTGTTTTATTATACTGGATACTTTGTTAAAAGCATCTATTAGAGAACTCCAACACTTGAAACCAGCCATTAATAATGCAATTCGTTTACGATTTAGAAACTGTACTGGAATCCAGATTGTTCAGCAGAGAAAAATAGAACATTTAACACAAACTTAACCACAAATAAACTGTTCTGAAATTGGAACACATCTTTTCTCATTGTTCAAGATTTACTTAAAACCCTAATAGTTCACAAATTGTCATTTCGGCTTGTCAGACAGTGCTATGTCTTTTCTGCCTATGGCACAGTCATCGATATAAATAACAACTAAATCATGGTAACTGGTTGTCCACATCAGATTCAGATATGATGTCATTTTGGTTATCATATGTGAGTTTAAGTTAGGAACCTTTCAAAACATACATCTTAAAAATGTAATTAAAGATGCTTTCTTAAAGTGCCTATTTTGTTAAAGACAAACCATATGCAAATGCTAAAAAATTCTAGCAAATAATTAAGTCAACAACATGAGAACTGGTGATATTTTTACAACCACACTTGCTTATAATAGGCAATGTTAATTTTAACAGAACTGCAATATTGCATAATTTTGTATGCAATATCTTCCATATATTTGATGAAGCTTACCAACAATGCCGTGTTCTGTGTTTTCAAGGAATTTTTCAGCATCTTCAACGGACTTGAGTTCCTTGGAGCTTGGTCCAGCCTTCGACCTCATGTACTTGACAATACCATCTAATTTTAACAGATTTCAATTTCAATTTTTTAATAATTTTACAAAACAATAAAGAGAATCTTAATTAAAAATTCTACTCAGATCAGAAAATCTTAAACTCTTAAACCTTTAATGAAAAGTTAGGTTAGTAAAACACTCATTGTGCTATATAAATGTCCTTATACATAAGTAACATCAAGGAGTTTGCAGCTGCTGGACCATCTGTCTGGCAGTTTACTTGCCCAACATCTCTGATCAAATCAGAAAAGTGCTTAAACCTCTGGCCTCGAGAAACCGATTTATCGGTTTCAGCGTCCGTTACTTATCCCCGAGAAACCGATATATCGGTCTTGCCACCCATGACGCATGGGAGTGCCCAGTTACGAAAATATTGCAATGGGAATTCAGGGGTAAAAGGGTTAAAACTACAATCCAGGAAGCAATTCAAAACTAAACTGTGCCATAACAATCATACCCATCATGACTTAGCAAGCGCTTTACAGTTCATGTTGCAAGGGCTGTTAAACTGTCTATATAGAGCAACAGAAATGTCTTTCCACTTGTGTCAAATGCCAGGCCATTACCTTCAGAAGCATCTTTCAGGATTGCCTTGGGGCCAAGGTATGATTTTCCAGAAACAATCTACCATTAACCTAACTTTTAATCCCACGGAATTTTCAGGTCAAAGCATATGTATGTTTTTATGTATCTAAACATTTTTATAGCCCCTTTTAAAACTCTCAAAGGCACTGGAACAGGGCTGTATAAAAGATCTAAAGAGGTGCATCTAAGTGCTGCCGAAAATGTTTGTCCCTTATGAGCCGGAACAGGTACGATTTTTAACACAAGTAACAATGCTAAAAGATGATAAAGCATAAATTTACTATATTGATAAAAAAATTCATCTCTTACCAGCATCTCTTGGTCCCTCATAGTCGAAAGCTTTCTCTCCACGCTTGAAAGCCTTTAGTGTGGGATATCCGCTGACACCATGCTCGCTACAGGTATCCTTACCTTCGGCAGTGCAGTCAACCTAGACAAGAAAACAGTCACAAAATACCTTCATTTATTCTTGTTTATTTACAAATGTGTTCATATTCTTCTCACAGTATTAAACTACTTCTCCAGGGTCATAATATGGAGTCTGTTCAGCAGGTTTAAGCACACCATTGTTGGAATACAGACCCAGGATACTACTGAATACACCAAAGTGCTCATTTTAACACTGCTTTATTTGAACATTTGCAACAAACAAACAAACGGTGCTCACTCTGTTTCTTAAACAGCGACATTACCACTTCAACAAAATAGAAAGCATTCTTTGCATATTTTAATGCAAACACCACGCAATCAATATCAGTTCTCAGAGACAGTGTTCCAGAGTTAAAGAATCTCGTACAATTTCTCATAAACAATTTTCTTAGCTCAAGAGTTACTGACTTTGCTAATGTAGCAAAATGGTCTAACGTGGAAAGAGTACATCAAGCAATATCAAATAAAATTGCTAAAAATGTTGGAGAGCAGCACTGTCATGTACTAGTCATGTTACTACTTGACATAAGTGTAAACTTGCATCATTCACTCATTTTCGCCATTTGTCCTGGTGTAATTTTGCATGGGCATCTAATTACGCCACCTTCCTAACTCTGCCTACTCTCTATTTAATCTGCTGCTTAAGACTGGGTTGGGAGTGCCTCTGAGTATGAATCTTTAAGGGGTCCTATATAAATTCTGATCGACCGATTGGTTGATCCCAGCTGAAGAGATTAATTCTGCTTGAGAAAGGTGCTATGTGACTATTGCAGGACGATTCCCATACTCTTGTACTGATAAACAAATGTCACCACTTCAACATTCTGAAAATTGATCATGTTAACAAACTACAGACAAGTGATTTTATGTATTCGTTTGAGCAAAATTTACTTACCTTTGCTTTCACTGATTATTTTGTAAGTAATTTTAAATACCATACACATCATTCCAGATCACTGCAAAATTATTATAGAAGCCATGCAAGCCCTGCACTAATATTCAACTATTTTCAGTTTAATAATAATAATAATAATAATAATAATAATAATAGTGACAATTTTTAGGGTGCCGTAAAACAGCACTTGCCGTTACAAAGACTCCTTTACAAGCAACAACACACAGTGAGTTAGAGATAAAAAAACAGATGTGTCTTAAGTTTTGACTTGAATCATCGCAGCAAGCTGTTCCAACAGCGGGGTTCCAGCGGTCGAGAAATTGCTATCACCATTGACCTTCTGTCTGGAATAATATATCCTCTGCTATCCATAAACTACCCAACGTAAAACCATTTCAAAAACGTATGCATTAGTCATTACAAATTGATTTGATGTTGAATAGGTGATCCTACTAAGCAATAATCTGGTCGCTTCCCCAGAAACCTATTTGCACATTGCATCTTATGACGGTTTTATTTGGAAACAACAAATGAAATAAATGATCAAGTTTGTAATTAAATAAATAAATAATCATACTTCTGCCAAGAAGACAGGTGGATCATTGGCCTTCAGGATGGTTGAAGCTTTCTCAAATTCAGGTGCGATCTTTTTGCAGTGACCACACCTACAGTTACACAAAACTTGGTTCAAAACATTCACATGTCCACGATAAATTTAAATCATTTGTTCCAAAAAGACATGTCATTTAACAAAACAGTCTTCCACTCAATTTTTTGGCGTGAAAACCTTTAGAAAGTTTAGAGGCAGCAATAAATTATATATCCATCATATTTTAAATTAAAAACTCTGACATTTTAATCAATGTACTGAAGACGGTCTTGCTCGAGGAATTTCCATCAAGTGGCAGCTGGTCCACAGACAATGTTTACCTTGGGCCATATATCCGATACACTCATTTTCAGACAAATTTCCCCAACGTAAATTCATCCACCCCAACGTAAAACCCTATATCCAATCCCCACTGGCAACGTTACCATACATAGAAGAGAAGAAGAGCAGACTTTTGAGCTAGCCCTGAGGCAGCAATGGGTAATTGCGTCTTGACCTCCCCGGAATCTGACCTGGCACTGAAACGAACAGAGGAGTTTGGCTATTGCGGACTTGATTTGATATAGCGCCGGTGAATAAGCTGGTCTCCCTGACGTGGCTTTTGTGGGCGTTGAGAAATTTTCGAAGATTTACATTACATTACATTACAAGTGTTAGGGACTTAATTTTCTTAGCCTCGACATATGAGGGTGGGTGGCCAGTCCTCTCCTTCGCCATCACATTTTCCCAACAGTGTACCCACAGTATACCTGAGTTGGCTATGGAGTGCAGGTGGAAGAGAAATCTTGAACCAAAATTCTGCCCTGGCAGGAATTTGAACCCCCAATCTCTCGACTGACAATAACCACTACACTATCGAGCAAACACACCATACATAACGGAGAGGAAATGATACTAACCATGGTGCATAGAATTTGACGAGGGCGAGATCGTGGTCGGCCAGTCTGCTGTTGAAATCGCTGTCGGAGAGGACGACGACATCGCCGGCCAAACACCCAGCGACGCACATCACAACCAAAGCCACCAACACAGGCAGACAATTCGACATCGTTGCAGTTCTTTAATCTACAAAATTTCGCACAAAATGACGAAAACTCTACAAGAAGCGTGTCCTATCGTTTGAAAACACCGAACCAAACACACCCATCCGAAGAATATGTCAGAAACACACGCAGGCTTTGTAAAATTTAGTATCAGGGTGTGTGTATATTCTCCCGTAATTTTATGCATCGTTAGAGCCGGTTAGGGTAAGGTTACGCGTCGTGAGGGTCGGTTAGGGTCAGGGTTAGGGTTAGTGTCGTCATTAGAAAACCTGGTACCGTCTGGCGTCCGCGCATCATGCCCAAAGATACCTCCGCCCCCAATACTATAAGTTTGCCGATAACTCTACAAGAACCGTGTCCTATCGTTTGAAAAAAGCGAACGAAACACACCCATCCGAAGAATATGTCAGCAACACAAGCAGGCTTTTGTAAACTTCCCTAGTAGGAGGAGGGCAAGGGCCACGGACGGACCGTCGCCCGTTCCTCCCGTAAAATAACAAAATGCCATCGATCGACCACAACTAGACGGTTATCAGTTGGAAAAATCATCAGAGAAACTCACGAGAGAGATAAGAATGAATGGGGTAACGATCCAGCAGCGCTTTTCCAGTCGTTTCTTCCACCACTTCCACCACTAACGTTTAAAGACGAAGCCGTCGACGACTATGAGGATGAGGAGGACGCCGACGGGGGAGGGCGGGAGGGAGGGAGCGAGGCGGCCGCGCTGCTGTCCATCGCTGATTGGACGACAGCGGCGCCATCTGAATACACGACCAACGTCGTACACGTGGACCAGTCAATCAACCAACAAATAGACACAGCAGAACTACTTGGGCTGGGGCAATGGCTGGGGCCAGTGGGGCGGACGGGCGGGCACCGAGCGACGACAGGGTACGTGTCAACCAACCGCTTGTTGACGTGTTTAGAACTATTACGTGTTTAAGCAGATGATTTCTGTTGTTTGCCAAGAACTGCGCAATGTATTCGAATTTATATTGTACTTTAAACATTTTATGAGTCTCACAACATACGCCTCTGAGCAGTTTTCTTAAGAGGGCGCTATACAAAATGTTCGATATAAATGAATACATCGTATCCAACGATTTTAATTTTTTACCTATCAGAGTCAATATGGCTAAGCCGATACAGTCCTATAATACCCTATAGGACGTACTCCACTAAAGTACTCTGTATGAGACCGATTAGAACTTTTCTTTGACCACTGCAGCAAATTTTTATCAGCTCAACACTCAGTCGAAAGTTGTGCCAATGAAATCAACCTAATAAGAGATATGATATCTGTAAAATCCCACGTTAGCCATAATTCCTTGGTGCTAAAGAATACAAATCACGAGAACGTATGACGATTTGGAATATCATGTAGGGCCTACATTGTGCGAGGCTGTCTTGCATTATTTCGTGCACTCAACACCATTCCGTCCTGGGATTATTATTAGTAATAATAGTCCCAGATTCCGTCAGTCGCATCTAGAGCTATAGGCTTTTTACCTATGACACTGAGAGAAATTTTCCGAGAGTTGCATTACAGTAATAGCTATAGGTTACATTACACGTGCATCATTGTAATCAGTGTATCTATAGTTCAAACTCATTTGCATGCTGACGCTCGTATACATTTTAATTTACACAATAACAGCGTCACATAAAGTGTGCATATTGCGGTTTAAACTTTTGGGGTTGGGAGTACTTATTACCACAAGGCAGCAGCGAAAATATATAGGCCTAAATGCAGAAAATTATGCATCCAAAAATAATGTAAGTTGAATTCTAGGACCTAGGTCAAATATTTGTGAGCAGAATAATAACTAGGATTCACAGTACGGGCACAGTATAAATATTTCTACTGTGGTACGGGTCCAAACAATGCAGAGACTCCCTTGACGTGTTCCTATATCTTGGATCTAACTTGTCAGAAATTTTGGTGGAATTTGGCTCTGATCTACACCCACTAAGCCCACTTGGCTTGCTATTATTATAGTGGCCAATGACCGACTATCGACTGATACCGTCCGCATACGCATAGCGCTATAGAAATAATGTGATGCTTGCTTCTAACGTCTTTTAGACGTTTGTTGACAAAATGGCGGAACAAAGTTTGGAATCTGATTTAAAAGTCAATTCAAATGAAAGTTGTAGATGTGCGGAATTAGAGAAAGAATTAGAGGCAACTAAAATTAAATTGACAATTGCTGAGAAAGAGGTGGCGAAGCTCGAGAGACAGATTGCAATTACGGATGGATATAACGAAGATTTAAGGCATCAGGTGGACTCTCTGAGTGGCCAGCTGCACGCATTTAAAAGTTCTGTTCGTTTCACAAGAACAGTTTGCGATGCGAGTACCGAGTGCGAAGAACAACAATACGGTAGAGTGTAGTCTTAACACTTCATTTAGTTGACAATGGAGTCATGATAACGATAATCCTGGTGGGATTTGAAAACACTAATTCTTTTAAGTAGTTCTCTCATTTAGATGGGTGCGGCCCGAATCCCAAATCCCAGAAACGAATGTAGGGCGGATCCCCAAATTCATTTTCTAAGTCCGACCCGAATGCATATAATTAACAAATAAACTCTTGAATAGGCAGTATACATCAAGGCCGCACTAGGTCTATGTCATGTGTACAATTTAACTCTAAACAGCTTTCTGGAGTTCGGCCGCTTTCTAGAAAACTGCTTTCGGGAAATCGGGGTTTTGTGTATTTTCAGCGTTTTCGGGATTCGGGTTATGAGAGAACTGCTGATTTATGGCTTGGATTTGTTGCCCCGTCAGTTAATGTCTGTGTGTTTTAGATACCAGCATAATAGAAGTTACAATTAATAGTAATAATTTTTTTACTGCAGGTGAAAGAGAAGCCACGGGTGAGATTGTCCTTAACCCAGCCATGCTCATCAATTCAGTGTCTGCTGATCAGTCATTTGTTTACGATCCTCCGTCATTCCAGGATCCATTGGCTGTGCTACAGAACTCAGAAACGGTTTCTAACATCAACTATTCACTCTGTAGTTTGGACTTAATTTCAGTTGATAGAAAATCATTTCTGTTTCATGGGATTTGAAAGTTTTTGTATGGTAGAAAAATCTAGAAAGTTTTATGCGGTGATCAAGATGTTCTGGAATGTAGGCTGACTTCTGCTTTCCCAGACCCATCAGACTTTGACTGGACTTCAACACATTACAACGTTTGAAAGAAGTTTCATTTGAAGTTTATTTTCTGGTGTTGATGCCTTGTGCCTTATGATAATAGTGCTACAGAGGTTATTAGATTAAGTTACAATATATTTAAGACTTAATTTATGTGAATCCTTCTTAATATTTAATTAGCCTTTGACTGATATTAAAGGTAGCTTTAAGATTATTCAAAGAACTATCAATGATAGCTCTGACAGTGCTATAGCTGACAGGAGTATCAGTTAATCAACCTGTCGTGTTTATTTCTCGTTTTGAAGCTTGTTTCAAAAGATTTTGTTTGCAAAGTTTTTTTTATAAATGGTTTTACAGTTAGTTTTAACATTGAATGTTTGGGTTCTTAACTTTTTGTGGTTTCTAAGTTTGTCTTAGACTTGCATTATTTTACGTGTATCTTTTCAGCCGGCTGAATCAGTGCAGTCGATGATGGATGAAATCCGAGAGACTTCAGAGTCAGCTGTAGCTCAGTCGTCCTTTATATATGATCCAGAAACGGGAATGTACTACGACTCACAGTCAGGCTACTACTATGATGCGGTGACTATATGCAGAATTTATCTATTTATTTAGGCGCCTCTGAATAGTCATTACTGCTAGAGGCGCTTTATAAATGCCCAGATACAATACAATACAATTAATTGGCAATCAGTGGTTTTCAATCTACGTGTTGTTTGACACCAGTTATGGATAGGGCTGTCAAAATATTAGAAAAACGCGGCCCGGGCCCCCGACCTCAGTTTCAGCGGGGGCCCGTCGGCCCGTCACTTAAAGAAAGCAAGAAATACTTGCGTTACCTTACAGTATACACAGCACATAAAATGGCGGCTGATAGCTTGCTAGTCGCTAAAAGTGATAATTCGCTAAATTACATGTAACTGCTAGTCCGCTAGACAATTAATAACTGATGCCCACATTTTATTCCCAAAGTTTAAAAGTTACCTGCAGTCTGCACTGACGTGATTAGACAGTTAAATGCACAAAACAATGGAATGATTCTAATAAACTACTAAATCTTTATTTCAAACGAAAGCAACAGCAATGGCGGTTTGGCGGTAAACAACGAGATCTCGCGTTAAGATCTAGACAGTCCAAGTAAGTCAGTAAGTAACCAATCTTAATGGTAGTATTATTAACAAATTGCGCTAGGGCTTAAATTAAAAGTTAGTCACTCGTCGGCTTGCAGGTCAGCTACGGGCGGTAGGGCTGACGATAGGAAGCATGTTTCCCAATTTCTGTTCATAAGCCGAATGCAATAACAGCCAGTGTGTCACCAGACTCACCACCAATTCCCGATATAGCGATCTTTCTTCTTTGACTGACAGGCCTAATGGTCGCCGGCGGTCTGTCGCCGATACAGGGTAGCCTATACTGCGAAGGCGGCAGATTTGAAGAGGGGCACAAGGCTCTAGCAGCACATCATCCACTGGTCTGGTAATAGCAGTAATACCTCAACGCGCTGCAACGCATGGCTGGTCTTAGTATAGCCAGCCGACAAGTAAACAGGTACGGGTGCCAAGTTGCCAACTACCCCCGCGCCGATGACTAATACACCACTGTAGCTGGCCAACACATCTTCAAATCCACAGCGTTTTAGGCGACAGAAAGTCTGTATTTAAGCTTTTAAAATTTACTTAAAATAATATGCTGATTCGGACGGGTTTTCGGGCCTTGATTTAAGGGCCCGGGCCGGGCCCTTCGAACGGGCCCCCGGGGGCCCGGGGGCCCGTTGACAGCCCTAGTTATGGATAACTAATTATATGCTAATTAATTACCTGATTAATTTGCCTGGTAGCTAATTCTAATTAATTAGTAATCAAAATTTTGCTAATTTTGATTCTAATTAAAAGTTGTCTAATTATGATTCAAATTTCATAATTAACTTTATAATTATCTTACCTAAATATTTCTGATAATCTGCTCTGTGTAATTAATATATCTGTGAATTGCATGACATTACATTGAGGAGAAGTAATTTTGTTACAACATGTAATCTAAGCTGCTGACTTCTATAGCACCATTACCATAACACAGGGCATCAGTTGATGATTGCTTCAAGTGAAGACCGCTGTCAAAATTCATGATCTACTGGTTGAAGCCAGGTTGAAATTCCGATGGGTGAGGCAAACCAGAAGACAGCCTCTGCTGGGTAAGCAAATTGAAACAGATGAGTCTTAAACATTCTGAGCTGAATAACAGTAAAGTAAGTATATCCTGTATTGAAACACCAACTGCTAACTGCATTTTAGTGTACATAGTTCATCAAATAGAAAAAAAGTTTAAGTATCCATGTGACAAATGTTTTACGAGATAGAGTTTTGCCTTAGGAACTGACAGAATGCACAGAACTGGGCAGTGGATTATTTCACTGGTTTGTTCCATCTCTTTATGTAATAATAATTATTTGTCTGATTTTCCCATTGTTATGTCTGTGCTTGCAGGAAAAGTCACTGTATTACGACGTTTATTCCGGCTGCTATTACTACTACGACTGTTCAACGCAAAATTACCAGTTTCATTCGCAAGTAGACTATGCAAAGTACTCGACGCTTTCACATGTGATACTCAATCGTACGAATAATGCAGAAGCTCAGGTGGATGGTAGTCTCGAGCCTTCCACACAAGGAAAGAAGAAGAAAGTAAGTGAACTGATGCATTACCAATGATGTAGGGGGGGGGTTGCTGTTAATGATATGTGTTGGGTTTGAGGAGCCCAGTCGAAATCTGATATGGTAGGGAAATAAAGAGTAAGGAGTCTGACTTCATGATGGTTAGTCCACATCAGGTTCAATGAATATTGTGCCTTCCATTTGGCACTCAAACTGGTCGGCGGGCAATCTAGTCTGCCGTGTGAAATGACTTGATTAAACCCTGATTTCGAACCACCACCCGCGCTCGTCTGGACTTCTTGTTTGCGGCGCCGCGGATCTGGAATGCTCTTCCACCCTCTGTTCATGACACTAATGCTGCATGCGAATATAGGGTTTTCTCTAGACTCTTTTTAAGACACACTTTTTCAGCTGTTTGATAGCCATGTTTTGAGTGTTTGAGTAACTCTGAAGTGGTGCTTTATAAATGACTTATAACATTGCATTACATTGCATAGTAGGGTTGGCGTACTTCCATTTTTTTTCTTACTAGGATAATACGTCCAATTAACAATGACTTTATGTTTTATACATGTACTACATGTTTGCCTTCAAGCACTATGAAATGGAATTTTCCCCAAATTTGTATTCTCTGCCTTCTGCAAATGGATGGAATAGTCTATGCAAAACATGCCCAGTGTTTGACCTAATTGCTGTGAAAAGTCAGCCCCCCTTCTACAAGCGCTGCAGCTTCTGGAGCCTTCTGACCAATTAGGCCCCTATGCTTCATCTTAGTTATCTCATACTTAGAAAGTAGTGCTACATATATGCAAAGGAGTAATAATGATAGACTAGTGTTTGTTGCCCAACAGATTTTTGCTAGGTCTGCTGAATTTTTCATTTAATTTTAGGATGACGTATCTGAAGTTGTAGAAAGTTTAGACAAAATGTCGCTGAATCCAATCGCCTTGCCAGTACTAGGTAAACGAATTGGTTCATAACTTGTTGTTACAAGTCGTTCAGTTAAGAATTTGTCCAGTTGGCATTGTTTCTTTTTCTCGCAGCCGAAGCGTCTTAGAAAACAAGAGCGAGAGAGATGCAGTCAGCGCTTACATTCGAAAGAGACGAATACCACAGACGATGCAGACGAGAAGCTCCGACAGAGCGTTGGAAGTTGCTTAGGAAAGAAGCTCAAGAGGCATAAGCAGAACAAGAGAAAAGTCAAAGCCACGAGTCCTGCAAATGTAGGACATTGTGCTGAGCTTCTCAAGAAAACCGTCTTTTCAAAGAGCACGAAGCTTCTCGGTTCTCATGATGGGAAGGAATCTATCGAGGTTCCGAACCAGTTAGGTGATTCAGCTGCCAATACAAGCAAAACAGATGGAAAAGAGGATATTGGATCAGCTGGAGAGTCTGGTAGCGATTCCGTGACGGATTGTTCCAGTTTAGAAATCGAGCTGGAGGAAGGAGAACTGTCTTCAAGTTCTTTATCTTCGGATTCGGAAGAATATCAGTCTTGTTCCGAGGAGACTGGCAGCCTTATTCCCATTCAGCCAGGTACTGATTGGGAAATGCATGAGCCAGTCAAGGCTACCTTTCCTTCAATGCACACGTTCCTTCTTACTGATGATGCTGTTCTATTCCCTTTGAAGTCATCTGTTTCTTTTTGCATTGGTTAAGTCTGACTGGAAGAATGATGATCCTTATAGGTCCTTATTGGTCCTTATAGGAATGATACTGATGTTGAAAATGTTGATGATTACCTTCTAATCTAACACAATCTGTAGCACCATCATTCACAATGCTCAATCAATGGTCTCAATGTTGACCCAGATCTGCTGGATGTCCTGATTACGGCCTGGGCTTAGTAGGCTATTGGCTGATGCCTTTTGCTTTAGACACCATTGCTGTAAAGTTGCGTATTAATAATAATCATGATAATAATAATGATTTTATTAATGGTGATCATATGAAAAATGGTGATAACTGTGAGATGATGTGAACAAGGGCATGATGTATGTAATGGTGTATTTATTACTGTTTCTTGACATATAAGATACTCATGATATGCTGCTGCTACTGATGATGCAGACAGACTTCATGGAACAAACTAGAGCAAGTTGTTTACTTTATGTAAAGACCTCTTACTAGTCAGTATAATTTGATACTGGTGTAAGTGGGAAGTAAACAGCAAGTCCAGTGTTGCATTGGCCCCATGTTCAGGGCCTAATTGGGGTTTATCCACTATTGGCTCATGGGTTAAAGAGTGGGAAATGAGAAGCATCCATACATCCATCTGTAGAGCATTGGAGACTGTGTATGTATGTTTGAATCTATCTTGGCTTTAGCAGAGTGAATTTAAAGAACCTCTTAAGCATGATGAGAATTTCTTACTTACTCGTAGGTAGTTCTTTTTTGTAGGGGTGCTATATAATAAAGTTGAGAAGTTTGTTACATTATATTATGTGACTGATTTTGTTAGAGTTCCTGCGCTGTACGCCATGTATTCGAGTCATAGTGAAGAGTTCAGACTACTTGCCTTTTGGATATCTGTACATTGTGACCTGCACGGCCGTGACAACGATCGGACGAGACGAATCGCTGAATCACGCAATCCTCATTCCAGATCCTGCCGTCAGCAAAGTAATTTTCCTAAGTTTATCATCGTCATCCAATGCGCTAGACGTGTAATCTATTTGGGAAATTTTGCTGTTATTGTACTGTAATCCTACCATTGGTTAATGGTAAAATAATTTCTAATTTGTTACACACCTCTTTCTGTTCTAATCTGATGACGTCTTTTGCTCTGTTATCGTAATGTACACTTTTGAGGTGACAATCAGTCGTCACTTCAAGTGAAACCATAGTTGGAATCATGCTTCAGAGAAGTCTGGTCGAAATCCAATATTATTATTTATATGCATTTATTAAATGCTACTATCTAATGACCAAGCATCAATCGATGGTGCTGGGTTAATTGTGAATGAAGTAAAGGGAATATGGCTTGGTTTTGGTATGTAATCAGTTGATGCTTTGTGCATTAAACACTGGAGCTATAGAAGTTAAGAATTAATAGTAATTTATATAGGCCATAAGAAATATAGCTTATGTCAAGTTAGCAGGAATGGTTCGTATGTTAAGAGGAATACTGTTCCAAAGAAAGGGACGTATGAAGGACAGTGCTTGGTTATCTTGTGCCGATGTAATGAGGCAAGGGACCTGAGGCAGCCAATGATTGATGTCCTAACTGGATTCCAACTGATACAAACAACTCTCCTATATATGCTGGGGTGAAACCAAACAACGAGGCCTGACCCTAGAGCAGGATCTTTTGATTCTTTCCTCAACAGGTAGCCAGTGCAGTTTATCCCTCAATTATTCTGAAATACATGAAAGATATACTGGCTACATAAGTCCATTTGTACAACGTACCAGGGTCATTACATGGAGTCCACTGGGATTGCCTTATAATGTATTGTTTTGTTCTGAGTTATGTGTCGGGTCTGATGTTTCATTTGTCATTGGATGTTACAGATGCACTGTGATATCAAATACAACGATGAATTACAGCGTTATGTGATACAAGATCACGCCAGTCAGTGTGGCACTTACGTCAATGGCAAACGGTTGTCAGAGGTAAGAGACCTACAGGTAACAAACAATGTGTTGGATGTATGGGAGTTTATGTTAAACTGATTCGCTGTCCTTTTAGATCGCTGTACACAGTGTACAGACTTATGATGATGGAATACTGTACAATCTGGTGAAGGACAAGAGAGCTGTCCATTAAGCGAACCCTGAGAGGCAGCCTTGGGTTTGAAGTGTTAGCAATGTCAGTTTCTTACTCTTGGCATGGTCCATGGGAGAGCGCCTTGGCGGAATAATTTTGTGACGTCAATAACATGCTTTATTTCTTCTTAAGAGTTCCTACAGAGACAGCCAGATGGATAGAGCGCTTGGCCGTGTAACTCAGAGTCTATGGGTTCAATCCTCCGTGGAGGCAGTTACTGTGTAGGGACCTTGAGCAAGTCCTTCACACATTGTTCAGTGCCATTGGTGTTCTGTCGTATGTTCTTGTATGCACTTCTGAATTTTGTAAGGAGGGTAATATCAAAAATAGTTGTATTGTAAAAATAAACAAGTATTTTACTTTGGTACTTTCTTATGTTTAAATGTTCAGATGCATTCACACAAACATCCATACACATATTTACACGTACATGCCTAAGCACATACAAAGACATACAAACACACACACATGTATGCATCCATACACACTGATGCACTGAGATGTATATATATGCACTCTCACTGTTTGGATGTTCTTCCATAGGCGAAGGTGATTAGTGAACCGTGTCCGCTATTCAACGGAGACATTCTGCAGATCAGTGAGACGGTGCTTGACCTTCACATCCATCCGGGTCACGACACCTGCATGAACTGTGAACCGGGCAACCTCCTAGTCCGAGCGCCTTCGTCTCAGAAAGGTTGCTGCTTTTAATTCTTTGCTTCCACAGAATGTATCCTTATTGTATTGTATCTAGAAATTTATATAGCGCCTCTTGCAGTGCACACCAATCAGAGGCGCCCCAGTGCGAAAGACCCAGAGAAAAGAAGGAGGTCTTCAGACAATGATAAGAGGCACTTGGTCGACTAATTAAAAGTTCCTGACATTTAGTTCTTGTTTTCCTGAAGGGCTACTGGCTTTACCTTGTTTACTCTGCTTCTTTACCAGATATTCTGACCTCGTTGCACCCCACAGTATCTATGTATCTGGACACCACGATGTATCCTCTCTTTATGTTGCTGTCGTTAGTACCTATGAAATTCAAGTACAGAATGAGTGCACTGACTGCCAGTGGTAAGAGCAGATGGCGAGGGAAAGGACTGACCACTAACTGTCGTATGCAATGGATAAGAAATTTTAAGTAACTAACACTTCATAGCCATAGCTGCATAGATCTTAGTGGACTGCTCTTCTCAAGTATGTCTGAAAAGCACTGCTTTAGCTGTTAGCTAGACTAGGAGGACCATGCTAAAGTTCATATATAGAACAACATTCATCTGTAAGCAAATGATGCTCAAATAATTTTTAAAGTCTCCACTGGTGGCTCTTGCAAACACATAGACCTCGACCAACCTACTGTAACCTACCATACTTTGGTCTACCATGTTCTGCCGTAACCAACGCACCATACCCTGCCCTACTTTTTCCTTCAATTTACCCAACTTTACCATAGAGTTACTTTACTTTAATCCTGGCCTCAACCTTAAATTTCTTTGAGCATCTTAAAATGCATCCTTCCTGTATTTTAGTGTGCCATGTAAGCTACTGTTTGCTCTCTTCATACGCTGACATGAGCCTATCTTGTGTTGCTAACAAAGCACCACTGAAGTAGCTGTATGCTACATATGTTACGCTACTCACTTACTACTTACTTCTCTATGTTACTTTATGTTGTATTGTTATGTTGTTGTATTATGTTAGTTGTTGTATTATTGTGTTATTATGTTGTATTATTTTATGTTATGTTGTTGTATCGGACATGTTGTGGTTTCTGTAGAGAATGTTGTCATTGTGAGCAAGGAGGAAAAGGAGCAGCAGAGGAGACAGCAAGTGAAAGCCATGAAGAAGAAATATGGCCTTCAAGTGAGTTCTTCTTCTCATGTCACTACTCTCAATGGTTTCATCTCAGATTGCTACACGATCCAATGGTTACTTTATTTATTTATTTATTTATTTATTTATGTGGGCATTTTATCTTCATGGCTCGTACAACCTAGCGCTGTCACGGTCTCGCTCAGTGTGACGATAAAGAATCGATGGCGCAGAGCAGTAGCGGGTGAAAGATTTGCTCAAAGACCCACAAACTCTGCACTGCAGCCCCGGGCTCTAACCAATCAACCTACCATGCCTCCTGCTGTCTGCTCTTAAAGTGGATTATAGGTAGACAACCCCATTGGTTACTGACATTTCTATTACTTAAGTTAGTACTAATACTCTACGAAGAGCCATTGTATAATGAGAAAGGATCAATGGATGTGTTGAGCATTTGTACTTTAAGGATATGCTCAAGGTTCCACACACTGTCTCAGCAAAGGCTCAAACTTGAACTCTCCACATTACAAGGCGAGCGCTCTAACCAATTGGCTATTATGCCGTGCCCTTAATACGTGTGCCAAAGTGGATCATGAGTAAATGAACCTCATTTTGTTACTAATGTTATTATTACTGTTATTAATTGTTTATTAAGAACCATTGTCTAATGAAAAAGTATCAATCGATGGTGCTGAGGACTCGTTTAAGGTCCCTATATGGGCCCTGTCTCAGGTCTCGGGAGGCTTAAAGCTGCACACTTTGTTACAATGCTAATGCCTACAAACTCTCCTTGCTAATCTGGAAGGGATGGCTTTACAAGTGTGAATATATGGAGGTCGGTGGGGCATTTAATTAAATGAAATTTATCCCTCTTCAAAGATGATTGAGCTGTGAACTTGTCAGATTTTTCATATTTGTAAATATGGCATGGTGTTTTTAACCCTTTCCCGACCGGAAGGTAGTGAATGGTACAAGACAGGCATCCGACCGGAAGGTACCGAATGGTACTGGGCGGTTCTCGTCATTTTTAGCCTTATATCGTTTCGTGGTCGATATAAATTTATGAATACTTATTAGTTTTGGATCCTACGTATAATTTCGAGCCACATGACGTCTTGGGATCCCCGGAAAAACACCTCAGTATATTAAAAACAGCCAATCAAAACTGGCATTTCAATCACGCAAATTTGTGCGACTATGGTATAAATACTAAAGAAATTGTATCTCCTTCAGTTTTCAAAATATTTGAAAGATTTTTTCTTCATGCTCTCTGGAAACAATTTCTGCACATTTTATGTGCTGACATAACATATGTTGTCGCTGAAAATTTTGTTGTAGACTGTCTTGAAGATGAAAATATGTCAGATTTTGGGGGAGGTTCGGTTTGGGGTAACTTTGGGTACCTCAACAAATATTTTGTCCAAAACCTAGACGTAGGTATGGAAAGAGGAGATAAAATCCTAAAGAATGGTGTTTACCGTATGTCTATATGTTAAAAACTGACAGAGATAGAGCAAGTTCAAATTTTTTAATTCTTTGGCCATTTTTGCGGAAAATGTGCGGTCGTCAGGGGGGTAGCTGGAAAAAATTGTGTGGTCGTTAAAGGGTTATAAAGAGCCATTGCATAATGACAGATAAACAATTGCGCATGAGCATTAAGATCTTAAACTCAGTGCACTTTTGCATAGGTAACCAGTGCAGCTCCTCCAACATATACAAGGGGATTTCTAATATGTCTTTTAAGAACCTCTTAAAAGCATAGTTGTAAAAAACGTTTTTTTCGTTTTTTATTATTTTCCCAAAAACGTCGTTTTTTCGTTTTTTATTTCTCGTCTCGTTTTTTTCCGTTTTTTATTTTTGTATGTAACTTTATTTATTTATTAACTCTTTGTTACTATTTGTTTAATTTTATTTTTGTCTGATATCCCTTACGTTGTCTCCGTCCTTTCAAGGATGCATCTTATTTACGTCACTATTATAGTGTCATCGGTTGAGAAATAAACAGCAATGTACAGGTAATAAAATTTATAAAAGTTATTTGAAATTTCTAAGTTATCCAAAGTGTT
Organism: Aporrectodea caliginosa; assembly: GCA_020284085.1. Lineage (NCBI taxonomy): Eukaryota > Metazoa > Annelida > Clitellata > Crassiclitellata > Lumbricidae > Aporrectodea > Aporrectodea caliginosa. The sequence continues at coordinate 381,636 of JACEVL010000039.1, forward strand.
GTCTTTGTACTCAGTAATCTCTGATTGACTGATAAACTGACGGATATTACTCCATATCAAGTTCTTATATAAGTCAGAATTGTTAGTAGACCTACAATTTTTAATTAAGCACACACTCTATACTTACAAAGTTTAGTGTTTAATTGCTTATATCAGCTTGGATTTATGTGGACTTATGTATACAATTTAAATTTGAAAAGATTTCAATATTATTAATTTCTCAATTTCTTTTTAAACCAAACTTAGGAAATAGAAAATAATTGTTGTAGATTACTGTTACTTGGTGTTTACTAATAAAGTTATGTTATTTGCTGATTAAAATTAAATTGTGTAATCAAGGATTTTAATTTTAAAATGCAGTAAAAGATGTAGCAGAGTCAAATAAAACGACGTTTTTTTTCGTTTTTTATTTTGATTTTACCGTTTTTTACAACTATGCTTAAAAGCACTGAGGTGCTCGGAGAATCATCCTTCATGACTCGAGCATTTTACTTGGCGTAAAGCTTGATCTGTACATCCTACCCCGGTCAGGGTGTCGTGCATCCTCTGAGAAGTTTAGAGTAAGAGTTGGTTGTTTTTTCAAAGCTGAGCAAGAGCTTGACTGTGTGTGGTTTCAGAAGATGGACTTTGAAGTGAATGAAGATCCACTCGATAAGACCAGATACCAGGACAGAGCAGCGGATCGCAGAACCAAACACGGAAGCGATAATCCACACCAGAGGGACGACATACCATCATCTGTTCACAGGTCAGTTTCTATACTCTTGTCTTTACATATTTTATATATATATATATATATATATATATATATATATATATATATATATATAGATATTATATGCATGTGGGTGTTTGTATGTATGTAAACATATGTATGGCCTTTGTTAATGTACCATGTGTGTGTGTAAGTACAATACAACTGTAATTGGATAATGCCCTCCTTACAAAGGTCAGAAGTGCACATTGAAGCCGGCTGTGTTCATTCATTCATTGGTAAAATATTCTGAGATGTCTGTACAAGATATCTATGCAGAAGCACTACCAGCCAATCCTGAGGAAAGGAGAAGTTTCAAGAATCATTAAGAGCTGCATTGAGTTTTCAAATAATTTACACATGATGTGTTCATCATTTGAAAACTTCTTGGTTTGACTCTCTGAACTGAATCTGACCCTAGGATATCTTCCTCACTGATTGTTTGTTTTAAAAGCCTGTGGTTAGGGTGGTCCCCGCACCTTGCCACGGTTTTGAGTGGTGATGAAATCCGGAGATTACAATTACGCAAAATTCTTAAGTAATCAACGTCAAGTTTCTGAATAATTGTTTAATTTGTTTTGTTTGAACCAGACCGATAGCGTCTGAAAACGTTGGACACAAGTTGCTGTCGAAAATGGGTTGGAAAGAAGGAGAGTCAATCGGAAAGTCACAGCAGGGCATCAAAGAACCGGTAGATGAACTGATTCTATCATATTGTTTTGTGCAGTGTTGGTTTATTTATGTAATGTAATGTAATTGAAAATTTATATAGCACACATTCACAATATCTACTCAGAGGCGCTCTCTGCGCTAGCCTATATGATGCTAAATGTCATTACCAACGAAAATATTACATCAGTTTGGCAAAACAATGCTGAAAGATTCACCAAGCACACACTTCAACAGCTGACAGATGGTGTATGAATGCCAAAAGTTACCTTTAATGGGATCAGTTAGTTGGATAGATGCCATTATATAAAATATATAAAATAATAATGATAGTAATAATAATAATATATTTAATGTACCACAGTGTCATTGCATTCAAGGACATATTTTTAGATTGTTAAATTCGACTCCTGTAATAACTTGTGATCATCCGTTCATACTATGATTTGGAATCATACTGTGTAATTGTCAGTTTGAAAATATTAAACGAAGATTATTATTATGTGAAATCTCAATTCCCACACCTCTTTTCTCATTGTTGAGTGACCTCAGTTAAAATGAAAATAATGAAGGTGATGGATGATGTGGCTCATTGTAATTTTTGAAACTGTGATTTTGTCAAGATCCAAGCAAGTCTGCGCTATGACCAGTCAGCCGGCTTAGGATCCGAAGGAAATCTGACGTCTACTGAAGATGTTATCCATGTTCATTCGTCCAAGAAGTGGGCCAAGGCTCGACAGAGGTACAACAGGATTGCTAAGAAAGCAGACGAAACCATCGACAAAACGAATCAAACTTTAACAGCAGAAGATGAGAGTCAATTCGACTCTGGGTCAGGTGATGTGGTGCCAAGCAGTGCTACCGTTGTTTATAAACGACAGTGGGTCAAAGGCGACAACATGGAACCACCTGTGACATGACTGGGCTAGAGGTCATGACCTGGAACCGGTCTTGACGTGATAGACTTTCAATCCAAGATTATTTCAAGTACTGGGCATTAGAGTTAAGCTAGCTGTTACGTTAAAGTTGCAAATGCGGTTAATTTCAGACTCGGCATGACAAGAAATGACCAATGCTTTGGTTGTAAATTAAAGTTTGATGAAGAAAGTTTTTGTGACTATTTAAGACTGGCAGAAGATGCTGTTTCTGTGATGTTCATTTGTGCTGATGTTGAACTGTGACAGTTTTCTTTACCTGGCAATGCCAGGGTATTTGTAAATTTTTACAGCAATGCATAGCACGTTGTTTGTACAATAGTAAATCTGATGAAATGTTATCTGCACATTTTGCACATATTTGCCGGTGAAAATTATCAGCATTTGAATGATTTTTCAGAAACTTGGACCATTGAATGATCGAACTTTAACGATTGTATACAGGTTCGGATTTAGGCATGTGCACTATGTGCCAGTGCACAGTCAAAAAATTTGTTGCATTTGTGGTGGAGGCCTCCATGTGGTGGGGGCCTCTACCACAAATGCAAGAAATGTTTTGACTTGTGTCTCATAGTTATGAAATATTTCAGTAGGGCGCAGTGCACACAGACGCAATTTGACACAAATATCTAAAAGTAAGAAACAGTTAAAAGGTCAGAAATTAGTTTGTATTGGATGTGAAGTCATGTCAAATTAGTGTTTAAAGACGAGACAGGGGCACAGGCCTCAACCTAAGTCTGGAGCAGTTCGTGTTCCAATTAATACTTGACAAAGGTGTTGAAAGTTCATATTCAAATGAGGAAATTATGTTAAGAATGTACTTGGTGCTCATGGTCACAAACTGTGGTGCTGAACGCTCATTTCCTAAGATGAGGATAATAATAATAATCTTCGTTTAGTGACATGAACGCAGTATGATTACAAGTCATAGGGTGAACGTTTGATCACAAGTTATTACAGGAGTCAAATTTAACTATTAACGAGAATCACACTGCATCGTCACTTGGCGAATGAAAGGCTGAGTCGACCTTTGGTAGGGTAGCGGGAATCGATCCGGCATCCGTGCTGATCTTCTGCTCTTCATGCCAGAGTGTTAACCATTAACCTAAACCCACTCCCAATGGGAGTTTAGGATAGGCCTAATTAAGAACAGGCCTCGCACAAGTATGACACATGGAAGACTTAGCCAGCCTGAAGTGTTGAGCATAGGGAGTGATATTCTACACCAATTGTATCTTAATCAGTTTATTGATGGCTTTGCGAATTGAAGATTGAACAGAGTCTCTATTGAGCCTACTCAAATTTAGACCTACAGTAGCTCCCTTCCCTCCCCTCTATCGCTGATGTCTTATGTTCAATTGTTCATTCTATTCTGACAAAATCTCATACCTTCGCATCATATTACAATCTCGTTTAGACAAACACTCCTCTAGCACTGATTCACTCCCCTCTCCCAATCCTGCTTCTTCTGCCTCCCAATGTAGTCATCGTTCCAAATTCTCTTGCCTCTGAAGCAGAAGTCCCGCTCCTCCTAAATTATCTTCCTAACAAGCAATGCGAATTAACTTGATCCTATCCCGACCTCTTCCCTAAAAGACTGTGCCTCTGTTCTACACAAACTAAAAACAGATGCATGTAGCTTGAGTCAGTTAATTAGCTCAGTTCGTCTTACAGTTAGCTCTAAATTTGAGTGGGTTCAATAGAGACTAACTAACTGTAAGCCGAACTGAGCTAATTAACTGTCTCAAGCTACATGCATCTGTCTTTAGTTTGTAGGCCTATAGGTCCCGCTTATATTATCTTTACTTTCTTTGTTCGTCTGCATCAGTGACGTCTATGAAAACTTAGTCAAGAAGTTTAAAGCTCATACTTTTGTATTTGAGAAATTATTTAATGCCTATTAATATTACAGAAGACACTTAATTTATAAGCAGTATGATCTTCCCAATTTATTTTCATTTACATGAATCTAACACAAATAGTTATTAATATTGCCTTTAACACATTTGGAGAAAGAGGCAGGAGACTTCCTGGTGGCTGACATCAGATTCCAGTTTATTGCACAGAGAGGCAAGTAGAGTTTCTGTGGAGTGGCGTTTAGTGAAACCAGATTGGTGGGATTGGGAGTGAGTCAAGATTTGCTGTTTTGAGAAGAGGAGAGACGAGAAAGTGCTTGAAGAACATGACAGGGACGTTACCGGTAGAAAGTGAGAGATTTTGGTGTTAACAGGGACGAGAAAAGAGGCACAGTACTTTAAGAAGATGTGGGGATAGGATCAAGTTAATGCTTGTTGGGAAGATAATTTAGGAGGAGCGAGACTTCTGTTTCAGAGGCAAGAGAATTGGGAACGATTACTAGGAGGCAGGAAGAGTAGGGTTGGGAGTGGGAGTGAATCAGTGCTGGAGGCATGTGTATCTAAACGAGATTGTAATGTGAATGGAATGGATGAGATTTGTCCAAAAAGAATTTACATAAATTATCAGCGATAGAGGTGAGAGAAGGGAGCTAGGCAGTGGGGAGGGAGATTTGAGCTATAGGTATAATTATGATTGTTCCTGTCGGAGACTGCGCAACAATAAAGACAAAAAAATTGATGCACAAAAGGGCCCCACCATATTGCGCGCCCATAAGCCCCCACCACCCTAAATCCGGCTCTGGTGGATGCGAGGTGACGGAAGGGCGAAGTGTTAGGGTGGAAAAAGAGCCGGTTCAGCCAAGACCCATGGATTGTATTAGATCCGTAAATGACTGAAGTGACTGATGTTGCACAAGTCTACCAAATAACTGTGATTTAAAGTTTCTTCGGAAACTTGAAGAAACACCAGAAACTTTGTGAAGAATGTTTTATTCATGAGAAATTGAATAACTAATGCGCCAATTAGTCTACTAGTATTCCAGCGTGCAATACAGCTTCAAGTTCAGTAGTAGTAGTCTGCGTCTGGAGCTCTGGCGGTTATGAGTTTGCCTTCGGCCTTGCGGGAAATGTCCTCTGACGTTGAGGTATTGCACTGGATGAACTTGAGGCATTCATCGCCCGTGTAGGTCTGTGAATGACCCAAGACCATCTGTAGGGAAGCAAAAGAGTGCTCCCTCACGTTCTTGTTGACTTTGTCCATGGAGTGTTTTCGTTGACTCTCTGTGGCTATTGACTCCGAGTCCCTTCCTTGAAGTTCCTTCTAATCTTGTCTTCTATCATCTGCCTTCTTATCCCTCGGCTCATTCCAGGGCAACAACAAAAAACAGGGCTTACGGGATTTTACGCCACGCCAGAGGCCTCCTGCTTTACTAGGAGCTTACGGGGTTTTACGCCACGCCAGAGGCTCAGCAGGTCAAGAATAATACAAACACCACAACATGGAGCCATAGTACAACCGTAACATACATCTGAATCCATCCCATATCCACTCAAGCAGAAAACTCGCCGCCATGGCAGCAAAGTGAGCAAACCCAAAAGCACCAGTCACCTACAGAAAAAGAGTAAAACAACGAAGGTTATTATTACACGTTACAACAGATATATAGTATCATGAACGGAAGGAATAAAATACAAGTCTCCTTCTGGGGCGGCTCTGTTGGTCGGAACCGCGCTGACATACACCAGGAAGCTTTATGTTCCAGTCTCAAGTCAACCAGGTCAGCTATCGTTGCGCTCAACTACCTGTGGAGATACGTAGGTGCCGCGCATTGTATCTCATCATGACTCGGTTCTTCCTTCTGAAACAGTCTTCAGCTTTACGCATGCTGCTGAATCTAAGCTTTTATCTTCATTCAGGAAACATTTAAGAAATTGCTTAAACTGCACTTCAATATCTAGATGAGTTAGAGATACATGCGTACAGTTCCTTTGTGAGGTAGCCGACTAAGAGACGCTATATCAAGTGGCTGATGCAAACAAGCAAACAAACACATATATACTTACATGCAAACATGTATAAATACACACATAGGCCTACCTACATACATGCGTGCATGCATCAGGGCTGTTAAATTTAGAAATTAAAAATGCCAAAATGGCGTCTCTTTAACTCTCTTGGCATTGCTGTGTGGTCTTTGTTAATTTCGTTACATGACATTCTACGGTTCTACTCTTCTAGTTAATTTCATTTACATACATCTGATTAATTTGAAGGATAGTATGCCATTTTTATGAGAGGACTTGGGCTACCGCTATCTGGATCAAACGGACATAGGGACTTAGCCTACGGGGTAAAAAAAGGACTTAGCCTACGGGGTCAAACAGACTTAGCCTACGGGGAAGGGAGGCAGCAGTCAAAGGTATGACACCAGGACCGAAGACAGCACCGACAGGCGGCAAGAGACCTTAGGAGGCAAGGGCAACCCGAAATACCACCAGGTCCAAAGAACACGGGAAAGCACCAAGGGAAGGCACCCCACAAACAGTTTCACCCGCCCTCCCACTACGAGTGGGAATGTCCCCCCATTCCCTCAGACGGGAAACAGACCAACGGGTCCGAAAAACAAAAGGTACATGACCAAATCCGGCCATCCACAGTCTATCAAGTCCTCAAATCCTCGGCAAAACCCGGCCATCCACTCAATGAAAAGCGGCAAACGGCTAACAAAAAGTCCCTGAGGCTTAATCCAAAGTCCAGTACAACTGTCAGTGGCCCACGGCCCAGAAAGTCTACAAAAACCGTAAGATAAAAATTATCTTACGGTGGCCAAAGGGCCAAAACAAAACAACGCCGATCCCCGGCAACAAAACGAACGTCCCACAAAGTTTAGGCCCTAGCGGGGTTGTCATCGTTCGGGGGACGGGCAGCTCGCCTATTGGTAGCGGGCAGGTAAGCGAACCGTTCGCTTCGGTCGCCTGGAATTTAGCGACCGGCAAAGTGTCTGCCATAACGTCATCAGGAGCGGTGTTTCCGCTCGCTTCGTCCAGGCCTTCGTCGAAACACAGTCCCGGCTTGTCGACATGAACGACGAACGGGCGTGAGTTCGCCGTCTTGCGTAGCCTGTAGTTGACGAGGCTGCATCGTTCCATCATCATGAAAGGGCCTGTGTACATAACATGAAAGGGCCTGTGTACATAACATGAAAGGGTCTGTTTTACATACGAGCCCACTTCGGACTGCGTCCTTGGTACCGGCGAGGCGTGTAATGCTATACACGGTCGCCCGGGGAGAATTCTGCCTGCCAAACTTTCACGTCGTAGGCATGTTTCCGGCGTTCGGCGGAGACTCGTAGATGATCCCGCACCAAGCGATATGCGTTCTCCATTCGCTCAGCAAAGTCTAGGGTGTATACGGTGTAGGTGGCGAGCCGCCGATCTGCATCGGGAGGCATCGCGTACACCAGGTCCACAGGTACCCTTGCCTCCCGGCGGAACATCAATAAGTTCGGCCGCTACCATGCATCCCGGTAGGCGGTGAGGACCAGGGGCAGAGCTTCGTCCCAATCCCTTTGATGGCTGCTTATTACTTTCCCCAACCTTATTACCTTATTACCTTGCCATCGCGTGCGGCGAACACCCAGATGACCCCCCGTTACTCCTGTATGGGCAAGTCTCAAAAACTCCTCTCTCTCTTCGTCTTGGGCATCAGCACCTGATCAATATCCTCCGGCGTTCGGCGATAGATCACTCCGTCTCGTAGGCACAACCGATCCCTCTGCACTCGGCGGAGGCGGATCAAGCGCCTCAGTCACCGCGGCCACCGTGACCGAATCTACCCAGCCACATTGTCGTCATGGCAGACGCGACAGCGCGTCGGCTTACCGTCCTTCGACAGGGCCGGTGCGCTATCTGGAATTCAAGCTTCGCGAGGGGCTCCAGTCATTGCCCTTGCTGTCCGATCGGCTCCGGAGTATGCGGCAACTATTGCAGTACGGCGTGGTCGGATATCAAAACGAACGGGTGCCATGGCAAATACTGTCGTGAAATGTACTATTGCCAGCAGCTCTTTCCTAGTAACACAATAGTTTCGCTCGGCAGTAGACAGCAGGCGGCTCCAATATGCTATCACTCGCTCATCGCACTCTATGCGCTGGGACAAAACAGCTCCTATCCCTAGATCACACGCGTCGGAGTCCAGCACGTAAGTCTTCTCATCTCTAGGCAGCGCAAGAATCGGCGCGGTCGTCAACGCACCTTTAGGAAGGTCAAAATGTTTCCTCGCAAGCCTCGTCTCATGTGAACATCCTTCCCTTGTTGGTCAGGGCAAACAACGGGGCGGCTAACGTGGAAAAGTCTAGTATAAATCGTTGGTAGTACGAGCACAAACCTAAAAACGCTCGTACATACCGCAACCGTTGTTGGACAGGCCAGAACACGACATCCTGCACCTTAGACGGGTCCATGACCACTCCGTCTATCGTTACTACATGGCCCAAGACACACGCTTCGTCTAAGCAACTGCATTTACTCGGCTTCAGCGTAAAATTATCGTCCCGTAACCGCAGGAATACTTGCTCTAACCTATCAAGATGTTGCTACGGTGTACTCCCGTAGATGATCACGTTGTCTACGTAGGCCAAAAAAACCTTAAAATTCAACCCGGACGATATCCATAAACCGTTGGAACGTGGCGGGCGCGTTACAAAATCCCGAACGGCATCACTTTCCATCTAAAAATGCCTCTTTGAGTGACAACGAGGTCTTATCAGCGTCTCGCGGGTCCATCGCTACCTGGTGATTCCCGCTTCTCAAATCTAGCGTACTGAACCATCCGCCGCCCGCAAGAGCGTCCAGACATTCGTCTATCCGCGGTTGCCCTCTCGTTCAACTGCCGAAAATCCATGCAAAATCTTAAAGCGCCGTCTTTCTGACGGGCCAACACCACATTGGCAGCCCATTGATTTCGCTCACAACAGTTTCTACGATTCCATCGGCCGACACACTGTCCAGCTGACAATCAACGGCGACCATGTGCGGCAGCGGGTGTCGTCTCAACGGCTGTCGTACGAGACGCGCATCACCCGTATCAATATTATGCGTGCATACCGATGTCCTTCCCAGGTTTCGATTGGTGACGGAGAAAACATCCCCGTACTCTACCAGCAATTCAAACAGTCTTTCTCGGATCTCCGGCGACACATCGTCGGTCAGATCGGCTAGCAACAATTCGCTGGGCGATACCGCAACAACTGGCCCTACATTCCCATCGCTCGCCCTGCTCGACTCAACCTGCACCGGGTGAAACCCTCCAAGGAGCTGATCCTTAGGATCACTTAAATTCACCACCCTCATCCGGGTATCTGCGTTTTTACCGACTACTACACGGGCAAGATTGACCCCGGGTTGGATCTCCTTAGCCTCCATCATCCAGGCGGGAGCTACCGTAGTCATATCCCCATACAAGGTTTTTCACCGGGATATAACTCTGGTACTTAGGGGACACTATAACCTCCTCAGCAACGATTACGTGTCGGCAACACAGAGAACCATTACCTCTCACCAGGGAGATACGCCTACGACCAACAAATAAGGCCCCAGTCCGAAAACCTAAGCGGCAGCGATGCTCCCTTAACCAGTCCATGCCTAACAAGGGCTCAGCAATCTGGTCGAACACCAAAAACGAGGTTTGGATCTCAAAACCCCTCCATACCTTAATGGGTACCCGGACCTCCCCAAGGACACGTATCTCAGACCCATTAGGAGCCATCAAAAAGCGATTGCAAGAGTCAAGTTCTAACCCGTCGACAGTAGATGAAGGCACCAGGCTGACTTCCAAACCAGTGTCAATCAGTCACAGCTGCAGTCGTCCGTGGATCGTCCCTCGGATGTAGATGGCGTTCTTACTGGCTCTGTTCGGCAGACTCGGGCATGTCGTATGGTTCCTGGCCACCGGGTCCGGCGGCGTCGTTGCTTCACTCTCGGTCAGTGCGGTCTCGTTCGGGTGGTTCCTGGAGCGGCGCGTTGGCGGCAGTTGCGCGAGATGTGACCGGCTTGGCCACAGTTGAAGCAGGTCACCGTTCGTCGCGAATTCTCCGACAGGCGGTCTTGTTCGGGGCGAGCGTCGCGACCCGGTCCGTCGTACGCCTAAGTTACCTGGGGGAGCGCCCGGAATTGACGGTCGATTCGCTGCTCCATCTCTCGTTGCCATCTGCACTGTTCGTCCCTCTGCGTCGTCAGAAACCGGTCCAACTGCGCCTGCAACTGGATGTTCACGTCGGTTTCCTGGGTTCCACGGACTCTGTTCGGCCGTCTTCTCCGGTCATCGGAGTCGGTCGCTCGCTGGTAGGCCTCCAGACGCAGCGCCGTCCGGTAAGCTTCATCGAGAGTATTCGGCTCTCGCTGGCGTACCTTGAGCGAAAGTTCTCGGTCTCTCATCGCTTCCGAGAAGGAGACCTTCGCGATGATCTGCGCGGTCTCGATGGAGGGCACGGGGTAGGCCAACACGACAAGTCGACGGATTTCATGCAGCAGGTCACTCAGGTTTTCTTCAGGGCGTTGACGTCCGTAGTACAGCTGCCTGGCCTTCCGTCCCGTACCTCTGCCGGAGGCGATCGACAAGTTCCTCCTAGCTCAACCGGTTGTGCGCCGAAGTCCCAGAGGAGCTGTGTGGCAGCTTTCTCCAGCGTACAACGTAAGTAGTCGACCCTGTCAGAGGCTGTCCACTTGTTGTGCTTATCACAGACCTCAAACTGCACCAGGGAACGACTCCAGCGATCCTGTCCCATCGAACTTGCCTGGTTTCATCGGTGTCGGTCGGTTTCGCAGAAAGCCACCGACACTCTCCAGCAGATTCGGCATCGAAGTCGTCGGTCCGTCATTCTTTTCTCGGTAGCTCGATCCCATCAGGTGCGGGTCGTCGAAGTCGAGGTCGCCCAGAAAACGGCGCCCGTCCGGCGGCATCTCCATCGTCGCTCTCCTCGCGGCAGGCGTCGATGCCTCGGCAGGCGTGCGGACGTTGCCCGGCATCGGGTACGCGATCTGGTCTTCGTCGTCTCCCAGGAACATTTCTCTCGGTTGATGCTAGCGTCGTCGACTGGTTTGAGAAACTGCGTACCCACTTCTGGTACCAGTGTCGCGGAAACCCGCCCTGTACTCTTCGGGTGACAGAGGCAGAGTTTAGGCTTGCACAGAGCAGCAGTTCGCGCAAGTCCGGCCTCCGGAGCATTGCGAAGGACTTCGTTCTCAGTCGATCAATCGCCCATGTCAACACCAACACTTCATTAGGATTCGACACGATGTATTCTTCAAACGTCAATCAAAGTACTCGAATGCACACAGCACACCATTACAACAGACAGATTAATAACCAACCGAACTCAGATCGCTCTAGCTCTATCTCTATCGCTATCGCTATCGCTACCGCTACTCCGATCTCTGAGCTCAGCTAGAGCTCTTCTATTCATGCCCCTCCAGCGGACATAGCCTAGGAGCGGACATAGCCTAGCGGACATAGCCTAGGAGCACATGGGCTACCGCTATCTGGGTCAAACGGACTTAGCCTACGGGGCCAAACGGACTTAGCCTTCGGAGCAAATTGGCTACCGCTATCTGGGTCAAACGGACTTAGTCTACGGGGCCAAACGGACTTAGCCTTCGGAGCAAATTGGCTACCGCTATCTGGGTCAAACGGACTTAGTCTACGGGGCCAAACGGACTTAGCCTTCGGAGCAAATTGGCTACCGCTATCTGGGTCAAACGGACTTAGCCTACGGGGCCAAACGGACTTAGCCTTCGGAGCACATGGGCTACCGCTATCTGGGTCAAACGGACATAGCCTACGGAGTCAAACGGACTTATCCTACGGAGCACATGGGCTACCGCTATCTGGGTCAAACGGACTTAGCCTATGGGGTCAAACGGACTTAGCCTACTGGGTAGGGAGGCAGCGGCCAAGGGCAAGACACCAGGACCAAAGACAGCACCGAAAGGCGGCAAGAGACCGTAGGAGGCAAGGGGAACCCGAAATACCACCAGGTCCCAAGAACACGGGCAAGCACCAACGAAAGGCACCCCACAAAACGCTACATTACTTTACATACATACGTACATACGTACGTACATACATACATACATACCCTTCTAGCTGTATTTGATGTTAGCGCTGCTTTTGACTCTGTTGACCATTCTATCCTCCTTCAGCGCCTCTCTATTTCTTTTGGACTTACAGATCATACTAACTGTGTAATTGGAGGCTCCTCTAGGTCCCGCTGGGTCCCTGCCCTTTTTGGTGTACCTCAGAGATCAGTGTTGGGCCCTTTGCTTTACATTCTTTACACATCTGACGTTAGCTCCCTACTACTGTCATGTGGACTCTTGCACCAGCTATATGCTGATGACATACAAGCATACGTCCACTGCCGTGCAGTTGATGCAGTGGCCTCTGTTGGGCTGATGTGCCATTGATGCCCTTTCTGATTGGATGGCCTCAAATCGCTTGCTTTTGAATCCATCCAAAACCCAGTTCATTTGGCTTGGTGGTCGCAGACAATTAGCTTGTTTTGACCCACACCTGTTGGCCGAGATCTTCCCGCATATTGCCTTTTCGCTTACTGTTCGTGACCTTGGGGTAACACTCTTTCGCAGCAAGTCAACCTGATCACACGAAGCTGTTACTACCAGCTCCGTCAGTTGCGTCTTGTCCTGCGGCCCCTCTCCCATGATGCTGCTGTGGTACTTGTCCACGCCTTCGTCACCAGCAGAATTGATCATTGTTGCTCGGTTCTTGCTGGTCACCCATCTGGCTAAATAGGGCGTCTTGAACGGGTCCTTCGTCCTGCTGCTCGGCTTATTGGTCATATTCCCAAATATGTCCCAGTTTCTGCCTACAGAAATGCTTGATGTATTGCACTGGCTTCCTGCTTCGCAATGCATCTCCTATAGGATAGCAGCACTTGTCTGGCGGTGTCTCACTGGTAGTGCTCCGTCCTACTTATCTGATCTCTGTCGCCCGGTTTCCGACTTAGCCTCTCATCGAGCTCTGCGCTCTTCGACTACGGGGGAGCTATTGGTCCCTCAAGCCCGCTCCTCGGTCAGACAGCGTCGAGCCTTCTCGGTTGTTGGCCCCTCCACTTGGAATGGGCTCTCACTTACGCTACGCTTACTGCCCCGGAATAATTTGCCTGCTTTCTAAAAACTGTTAAGTCCTTTCTGTTTGGCCGTGGCTTGGCTGGGAGCGCCTCTGAGTAGGCTTCTTGAAGTGGCCCTATATAAATCTCCGGAATGAAACAATGAATGAATACATACAAGCACTTCTTGGCTGACTATGCGCAATCTTGACCTAGCCTTTTGATTGGCCCTTCCAGAGATTTCAGTCAGATGATCCGAGAGACTGAACAACCCGACGTTGACGAACATCAACGTTTCTTAGATGAGAGATCATCATCTGAAAAAGATGCATGCAGAATGTTTAAGTTAGAAGAAGAAAAAGAAAAACGAAGAGGAGAAGAAAAAGAAGTAGGAGGAGGAACAGGAAGACGAGGAGGAGGAGAGGGAAAAAGAGGAGGAGGAGGAGGAGAAGGAGAAGGTGGTGGGGAGGAGAAGGAGAAGAGGGAGCACTAGAAGAAGGTGAGAAGCGTAAGGAGTAAGAGAGAATGAAGGAGGATACGAAGAAGAACAGTCCCTGAGATAGCTTGAGAGATAGCTCAAGTTGACTGTTAGGCATGTTAGGATTGTAACGGCATGGCTGTGTTACGGCGCCATATAAATTGTCACTGTTATTATTATTATAGCTATGGATATGAGGGAGTGTTAGCGGCGTCAGTCACGTCATTAATTTTTCTTAGGCTCGGCATATGAGGGCCGACAGCCAGTCCTCTCCCTAGCCGTCTGAGCTTCACACAGATAGTGTACGGTCAGTGTACTCATTATAGCTGAGTTGGAACCTAAGGCGAGATAAACTTTTAAACTAAAGAAAAAAACACATAATTTCAAAAAAATAAGAAAATGACCAACGAGAAAATAATTATGGTGCAAGATTACCAAGAATGTATATTTCTTCCAAGATTTGAAGACATTTGAATTGTAGGCTAATTAGTAACGGTATCACACTGCAGTGTCTAACGCACGATCGAGGCATCATCCGATGGCGCACAAAAACCAAACCGTAATCAGAGTGATCCATACATAGGCCACAGAGGTTAAGCACAGTGACTGTTAAACATTGTTCATGTGAGGCTTACCTGAAGTGAATGTCGCCTGCAAACAATTGATGGTTCAGATATCTTTCTGTCTGTTTTAACTCTTTTCTGATGGACAGTTCGACTGTTTGAAATGCCATTCTTGTCGATTGTTGGTCGATTAGCGTCTTCAAAATGCAGTTATTTCGACGAAATTTTGGATTTCAACTTATCTTGTTGACATTTTTGATGATTTTCTGTTCGAAACGGTAATTGCGTGTCGCACATTATGATTCTTGTTCGTTTAATGTCTTCTTCTTTAACTGGCTTCGTTGAATTTCGAATATTTACTTCTTCAAATCGACGATTTTCGATGATTATCTGCTCAAATTGTCTAATCTCGTATCACCTCTTCCATGTCGAATTTCGACTCGTTTCCTATGGATGCAAAGATGACGTCATAGCAAGAAGATGACGTAATCACAAACAGGTTTTGTTTATTGTAATATACGTCATCAGTATTACCGTTGTTATTCGCCTAAATCAAGGACGTTATATTTACTTGCGTCCGACCTAAATCAATATACGGGCCATGGTTGGGTTACTCGTGTTTCTCCTATGTCCGAAATCCTTACCTGCACATTAACTCTATCGTAACGTAGGCCTAGGCCTACGGTAATTCAATCAATCATTTATTTCTGTAACCATCAGAAGTGAAAAGGGGAAAAAATGAAACAATAAGGCAATGGTTTAACATGTAGCCTACTGGCTACACGGCGGTCCAGAAGGATCATAGACCCCGCTAAATAGGACACCTAAACATGCTAGCCTATAGGCCTCCGCCACGGCGGTGCACTGAGGCCTCCCCCTAAGTTAATACGGCCCTGATTGTATTTATAATATAGATGTCCAAAATGTAGACAAAGACTCACACAAACCATTAGAGTGTTGCATTGTATTGTATCTATAAATTTATATAGCGCCTCTTGCAGTGTACACCAATCAGAGGTGCTTCCAGTGTGAAAGATCCAGAGAAAAGAAGTGTGAGACAACGAAAGGAGTCACTTGACTCACCAGTCTGAAAGTAAAGCTTTGACTTTATTGCAAGAAGCAGCTGAAGCTATTCTCAGGTCATGTTACGCTCAGGGCTGTTAAAGGCTTGGTTTTTTGGGTTTTTTGTTTAAAAAAACCGCAAAATTTGTTTTTTGTTTTTTTTACAAATTTTGAAATTATATCATAACCTATTTAAAATTGGCAGCAGATCGATCCTAGCCTAATGGCTGTATTCAACTATGCGTTAAGGTATAGGCCTAGACGTCTTAATAATAGCTGGCAGTCCATGGTATGGTTAAGGACATGATGGCTGTTCTACGCCGAAACGTACAAAGCCAAGCTCCAGCCCACGTACCTGACGTCACAGGTTGGCATTGTGGCGTCACTATGAGTTGCATTGTGGTCTTATTATCGCTGGCATTCGGTATCTTCAATCTACTTAGGGCCTGTATGTTGACTGTAAAGGCTTCTCTAATCGACCAGGTCATAGACGTCGTAATAATAGCCACCTATTATACAAGAGTCCATGACCAGGTCTTCCGACTTTCTGAAAATGTCTATTCCGATAATAAGGACAGCTGTCGACAAGCGCACCGTGTAGTCTAACCGTTTCTGTTACTTGTCCAAGACTTTGGAACTCTTCCGGTAAGCGTTCGCTTTCTAGAGTATGTTATAGCCTTCAGATCTCGACTAAAATCTCGTGACTTCCCGGACTTGTGTCTTTTCGGATTTCCTAATTTTCTTTCCCTTCTTGGCTTACAGCCTGGAGTTTGGCTTGCGCAACGATTTTGCTTAGTAACTACCTTCGTCTGATGCCTTGGCAGTGTAATTCTCCTTACAGATTTTATTTTAGTTATAGTTACAGTTATAGTTAATGGTTTTTTATTTTAGTTATAGTTATAGTTACAGTTAGTATTATTTTTAGTTATAGTTATAGTTATAGTTAATGGATTTTTATTTTAGGTAATTTTAGTTACTACTTAGTTACAATAATTAAGGCTATAAGCAAAATTGTGATAATTAATACGCTGTTTCAAAATTTGCTCAGAGCTTTGAAAACCTTTGACGCATGGGTGCATTCAACTTCATGAATACACGAGTTTCCAAAGTAACTGACAAATTGCATAATAAAAATATCGGATTTTTCGTTCTCATTTGTGTCGAATCGTCCATATTGCACTTCCTATTTTTTTTTTTGCATTAACGAAAATAAAGATGAATCTTCGTTATTGTTATTTTCGTTATAGTTATAGTTATAGTTAATGATATTTTTAGTTATAGTTATAGTTATCGTTAACGAAATCATTTTATTTTCGTTAACGAACATTTTCGTTATCGTTATCGTTAACGAGACTCACACTGTGCCTTGGTCATTATACCACAGTAGGCCTAACGATAGACCTAGATAGACGAGTTTTTTTTAGATTAGAGCTCTGGATTAACAGTTGTTACACTGCTGGAAAACTTATAGACCTAAATAAATCGGGGCGGGGGGGGCCCAATAGCGCGATGGATAACATCTGGCACAGAGACCGAGAGGTACTGAGTTCGATCCCCGTTGGGCGGATATGCTTTGTAGGCTGCTATTAGCGCCGTTTGTATTGCAAGCTGTCTGTTCTGTTAGTAGTTAAGATTTAAATTGCATAACATGTAAATGTACAGCGCAGTGCGTTTGTCAGGCGCTTCAATAAAGAAAAGATTATTATTATTATTATTATTATTTATAAGCTTAGGCCTACATTAAAATTGACGGTATGACTGAGGTTACCCACTACTCGTACTCTGCAGCTAAAACTTCAAACGATGGCTGCGTTTCTAGTCTAGTTTAAGGCAGCCTACTGATAAAAAAAATTCATGAATAAACCTCTTTAAATGGACATGGTTTGGGGCGTGTTAAAACCTTTGGAGCGCCATCGGTTGATGCTTTTGCCATGGTGTACATCATGCTTTGTGCTTTAAACGCAACAACATAAGTTACTAATTAATAATAATAAATAAATTAATTAATTAATTACGCTACTCCATAATATTACAAGTAGCTCAATATTTGAGTTAATTGTGACGTATACTCATGTGATGCAAATATTACGTCATCTTAACTTATTGTGACTCCATCTTGAAACCAGTCAAATTGCGCATTTCTTACTTCACGTTGGCAAACGTCTCCACTACTCGTAGGCTACTCTAGTAGTGCCAGTCTCAAGCCTGTAGAAAGGAGGAGGTCGACGCTAATCATCTTTGTTATGGCAGTGACGTTCAGCAGCAAACTGACCAACAACTCAAGTCGCCATCGATCGTCAAAGAGTCAAGCGAACCAAGAAGAGGGACCTCGCAGGCAAGATAAGTCGTTTATCTGAATCTAAACTGAAATTAGAAGTTTATCTTATCTTCAATCTTTGAGTTACTCTGCTTTGCTCCATATATAGTGTGTCTTTGCATAAAGTTAAGTCGCAGGTTTTGTACCGTCTAGTATGTCCACAAAACAAATTAAGTTAGGCAAAATCGGGTAATTCAAGATGAGATACAACATGTTGATGTGAGGATAATATTCTAGGCAAGATAAGACAAGGCAAGGTACAGAGAGGACACGCTATAGGTCTGGCCAGGTAGTTTTAATGTGAGGGGCGATATAGAAATTTACTTGATGAAGAAATGCATGAAAGTGTAACCGTGAGCGAAACTTTGAATCTTTGGACACCGCTCAATTACTTAGTCTTTTCTGGAGGCCTATTTCAACGCAAGGAGGGGGGGGGGGCGATAGCGCATTGGATAACATCTGGCACAGAGAGCGAGAGGTACCGAGTTCGAGCCCCCGTTGGGCGGATATGCTTTGTAGGCTGCTATTAGCGCCGTGTATTACAGGCTGTCTGTTCTGTTAGTAGTTAAGATTTAAATTGCATAACATGTAAATGTACAGCGCAGTGCGTTTGTCAGGCGCTAAATTAAAGAAAAGATTATTATTACTATTATTAAGCAGGCACTGTCTTTCCAGATTAGGAAGACTGTTCTGAGCAGTCTTACCTCAAGCATGAATACTATTCCGACATACATCGAACATGAAAAAAGAAGGCAAAGAAGAAGGCAGAGCGCAAGGTAAGTAAACAGGCAAAGAAGAAGCCAAAGAAATAAGTTAAATAAAAGACAAAGAAGAAGTCAAAGACGAAGGAAAGAAGAAGTCAAAAAAGAAGCAAAGAAGAAGTCAAAGAAGAAGTAAAGAAGAAGGCAGAGCAGAAGGTAAGTAAAAGACAAAGAAGAAGTAAAAAAAGAAGTCAAGAAGAAGTCAAAGAAGAAGTAAAGAAGAAGGCAGAGCAGCAGGTAAGTAAAAGACAAAGAAGTCAAAGACGAAGGAAAGAAGAAGGCAGAGCAGAAGGTAAGTAGAAGACAAAAAAGAAGTCAAAGAAGAAGTCAAGAAGAAGTCAAAGAAGAAGTCAAGAAGAAGTCAAGAAGAAGGCAGAGCAGCAGATAAGTAAAAGACAAAGAAGAAGTCAAAGAAGAAGTCAAAGACGAAGGAAAGAAGAAGTCAAAATAGAAGCAAAGAAGAAGGCAGAGCAGAAGGTAAGTAAAAGACAAAGAAGAAGTCAAAAAAGAAGTCAAGAAGAAGTCAAAGAAGAAGTAAAGAAGAAGGCAGAGCAGCAGGTAAGTAAAAGACAAAGAAGTAGTCAAAGACGAAGGAAAGAAGAAGGCAGAGCAGAAGGTAAGTAGAAGACAAAGAAGAAGTCAAAGAAGAAGTCAAGAAGAAGTCAAAGACGAAGTAAAGAAGAAGGCAGAGCAGCAGGTAAGTAAAAGACAAAGAAGAAGTCAAAAAAGAAGTCAAAGACGAAGGAAAGAAGAAGTCAAAATAGAAGCAAAGAAGAAGGCAGAGCAGCAGGTAAGTAAAAGACAAAGAAGAAGTCAAAGACGAAGAAAAAAAGAAGGCAGAGCAGAAGGTAAGTAAAAGTCAAAGAAGAAGTCAAAGAAGAAGGAAAGAAGAAGGCAGAGCAGAAGGTAAATAATAGACAAAGAAGAAGTCAAAGAAGAAGGAAAGACGAAGTCAAAGACGAAGGAAAGAAGAAGGCAGAGCAGAAGGAAAGACGAAGGCAGAGCAGAAGGTAAATAAAAGACAAAGAAGAAGTCAAAGAAGAAGCAAAGAAGAAGTCAAAGAAGAAGGAAAGAAGAAGTCAAAGACGAAGGAAAGACGAAGGCAGAGCAGAAGGTAAATAAAAGACAAAGAAGAAGTCAAAGACGAAGGAAAGAAGAAGGCAGAGCAGAAGGTAAATAAAAGACAAAGAAGAAGTCAAAGAAGAAGGAAAGACGAAGTCATAGACGAAGGAAAAAAGAAGGCAGAGCAGAAGGTAAGTAAAAGACAAAGAAGAAGTCAAAGACGAAGGAAAGAAGAAGGCAGAGCAGAAGGTAAGTAAAAGACAAAGAAGAACTCAAAGACGAAGGAAAGAAGAAGGCAGAGCAGAACGTAAGTAAAAGACAATGAAGAAGTCAAAGACGAAGGCAGAGCAGAAGGTAAGTAAAAGACAAAGAAGAAGGGAAGAAGAAGTCAAAGACGAAGGAAAGACGAAGGCAGAGCAGAAGGGAAATAAAAGACAAAGAAGAAGTCAAAGAAGAAGGAAAGACGAAGTCAAAGACGAAGGAAAGAAGAAGGCAGAGCAGAAGGTAAGTAAAAGACAAAGAAGAAGTCAAAGACGAAGGCAGAGCAGAAGGTAAGTAAAAGACAAAAAAGAAGTCAAAGACGAAGGCAGAGCAGAAGGTAAGTAAAAGACAAAGAAGAAGTCACAGAAGAAGGAAAGAAGAAGTCAAAGACGAAGGAAAGAAGAAGGCAGAGCAGAAGGTAAGTAAAAGACGAAGAAGAAGTCAAAGACGAAGGCAGAGCAGAAGGTAAGTAAAAGACAAAGAAGAAGTCAAAGACGAAGGAAAGAAGAAGGCAGAGCAGAAGGTAAGTAAAAGACAAAGAAGAAGTCACAGAAGAAGGAAAGAAGAAGTCAAAGACGAAGGAAAGAAGAAGGCAGAGCAGGAGGTAAGTAAAAGACAAAGAAGAAGTCAAAGACGAAGGCAGAGCAGAAGGTAAGTAAAAGACAAAGAAGAAGTCACAGAAGAAGGAAAGAAGAAGTCAAAGACGAAGGAAAGAAGAAGGCAGAGCAGAAGGTAAGTAAAAGACAAAGAAGAAGTCAAAGACGAAGGCAGAGCAGAAGGTAAGTAAAAGACAAAGAAGAAGTCAAAGACGAAGGAAAGAAGAAGGCAGAGCAGAAGGTAAGTAAAAGACAAAGAAGAAGTCACAGAAGAAATAAAGAAGAAGTCAAAGACGAAGGAAAGAAGAAGGCAGAGCAGAAGGTAAGTAAAAGACAAAGAAGAAGTCACAGAAGAAGGAAAGAAGAAGGCAGAGCAGAAGGTAAGTAAAAGACAAAGAAGAAGTCACAGAAGAAGGAAAGAAGAAGTCAAAGACGAAGGCAGAGCAGAAGGTAAGTAAAAGACAAAGAAGAAGTCAAAGACGAAGGCAGAGCAGAAGGTAAGTAAAAGACAAAGAAGAAGTCAAAGACGAAGGCAGAGCAGAAGGTAAGTAAAAGACAAAGAAGAAGTCACAGAAGAAGGAAAGAAGAAGTCAAAGACGAAGGAAAGAAGAAGGCAGAGCAGAAGGTAAGTAAAAGACAAAGAAGAAGTCAAAGAAGAAGGAAAGAAGAAGTCAAAGACGAAGGAAAGACGAAGGCAGAGCAGAAGGTAAGTAAAAGACAAAGACGAAGGAAAGAAGAAGTCACAGACGAAAGAAAGACGAAGGCAGAGTAGAAGGTAAGTAAAAGACAAAGAAGAAGTCAAAGAAGAAGGAAAGAAGAAGTCAAAGACGAAGGAAAGACGAAGGCAGAGCAGAAGGTAAGTAAAAGACAAAGAAGAAGGGAAGAAGAAGTCAAAGACGAAGGAAAGACGAAGGCAGAGCAGAAGGTAAATAAAAGACAAAGAAGAAGTCAAAGAAGAAGGAAAGACGAAGTCAAAGACGAAGGAAAGACGAAGGTAAGTAAAAGAGCAGAGCAGAAGGTAAGTAGAGCAGAGCAGAAGGTAAGTAAAAGACAAAGAAGAAGTCAAAGACGAAGGAAAGAAGAAGGAAAGAAGAAGTCAAAATAGAAGCAAAGAAGAAGGCAGAGCAGAAGGTAAGTAAAAAGACAAAGAAGAAAGAAAAAAAGAAGTCAAAGAAGAAGTAAAGAAGAAGGCAGAGCAGAAGGTAAGTAAAAGACAAAGAAGAAGTCAAAGACGAAGGAAAGAAGAAGGAAAGAAGAAATCAAAATAGAAGCAAAGAAGAAGGCAGAGCAGAAGGTAAGTAAAAGACAAAAGGCCGTCCATAAATGACGTCACGCACCTAGGGGAGAGGGGGGTCGAAAATTTGTGACGATGTGTGACGTGGGGGAGGGGGTCAGCGAAGTGTGACGTCACATCAGGTCTGTGTAATTAAATTTAACAATTAACAACATTTTAAGTTTAAAATAACAGGACTAATTTTGAGTATTAAAATTTTCATAATTTTTTTGATTATTTTAATGTATACGGGCACCATTATTAATAATTTTCTAATTATTTAAATATTTTTCACCATCAGATTTTTAAATACTTATTACAATGACAATAAATGTGACTTGAAACATGTTTTATTATCAAATGGAAATTTAGTTGTAGGGGGGTCAGAGCTTTGTGACGTCATTTTTCAAGGGGGTGTTACCTTTTGTGACGAAGTGTGACGAGGGGGGAGGGGGCAAAAAATCGGCCAAAATAGCGTGACGTCATTTATGGACGGCCCCGAAGTCAAAAAAGAAGTCAAGAAGAAGTCAAAGAAGAAGTAAAGAAGAAGGCAGAGCAGAAGGTAAGTAAAAGACAAAGAAGAAGGGAAGAAGAAGTCAAAGACGAAGGAAAGACGAAGGCAGAGCAGAAGGTAAATAAAAGACAAAGAAGAAGTCAAAGAAGAAGGAAAGACGAAGTCAAAGACGAAGGAAAGACGAAGGCAGAGCAGAAGGTAAGTAAAAGACAAAGAAGAAGTCGAAGAAGAAGGAAAGAAGAAGTCAAAGACGAAGGAAAGACGAAGGCAGAGCAGAAGGTAAGTAAAAGACAAAGACGAAGGAAAGAAGAAGTCACAGACGAAGGAAAGACGAAGGCAGAGCAGAAGGTAAATAAAAGACAAAGAAGAAGTCAAAGAAGAAGGAAAGAAGAAGTCAAAGACGAAGGAAAGACGAAGGCAGAGCAGAAGGTAAGTAAAAGACAAAGAAGAAGTCAAAGACGAAGGAAAGAAGAAGGCAGAGCAGAAGGTAAGTAAAAGACAAAGAAGAAGTCACAGAAGAAGGAAAGAAGAAGTCAAATACGAAGGAAAGAAGAAGGCAGAGCAGAAGGTAAGTAAAAGACAAAGAAGAAGTCAAAGACGAAGGCAGAGCAGAAGGTAAGTAAAAGACAAAGAAGAAATCACAGAAGAAGGAAAGAAGAAGTCAAAGACGAAGGAAAGAAGAAGGCAGAGCAGAAGGTAAGTCAAAGACAAAGAAGAAGTCAAAGACGAAGGCAGAGCAGAAGGTAAGTAAAAGACAAAGAAGAAGTCAAAGACGAAGGAAAGAAGAAGGCAGAGCAGAAGGTAAGTAAAAGACAAAGAAGAAGTCACAGAAGAAGGAAAGAAAAAGTCAAAGACGAAGGAAAGAAGAAGGCAGAGCAGAAGGTAAGTAAAAGACAAAGAAGAAGTCAAAGACGAAGGCAGAGCAGAAGGTAAGTAAAAGACAAAGAAGAAGTCACAGAAGAAGGAAAGAAGAAGGCAGAGCAAAAGGTAAGTAAAAGACAAAGAAGAAGTCACAGAAGAAGGAAAGAAGAAGTCAAAGACGAAGGCAGAGCAGAAGGTAAGTAAAAGACAAAGAAGAAGTCAAAGACGAAGGCAGAGCAGAAGGTAAGTAAAAGACAAAGAAGAAGTCAAAGACGAAGGCAGAGCAGAAGGTAAGTAAAAGACAAAGAAGAAGTCACAGAAGAAGGAAAGAAGAAGTCAAAGACGAAGGAAAGAAGAAGGCAGAGCAGAAGGTAAGTAAAAGACAAAGAAGAAGTCAAAGAAGAAGGAAAGAAGAAGTCAAAGACGAAGGAAAGACGAAGGCAGAGCAGAAGGTAAGTAAAAGACAAAGGCGAAGGAAAGAAGAAGTCACAGACGAAGGAAAGACGAAGGCAGAGCAGAAGGTAAGTAAAAGACAAAGAAGAAGTCAAAGAAGAAGGAAAGACGAAGTCAAAGACGAAGGAAAGACGAAGGCAGAGCAGAAGGTAAGTAAAAGACAAAGAAGAAGGGAAGAAGAAGTCAAAGACGAAGGAAAGACGAAGGCAGAGCAGAAGGTAAATAAAAGACAAATAAGAAGTCAAAGAAGAAGGAAAGACGAAGTCAAAGACGAAGGAAAGACGAAGGCAGAGCAGAAGGTAAGTAAAAGACAAAGAAGAAGTCAAAGACGAAGGAAAGAAGAAGGAAAGAAGAAGTCAAAATAGAAGCAAAGAAGAAGGCAGAGCAGAAGGTAAGTAAAAGACAAAGAAGAAGTCAAAAAAGAAGTCAAGAAGAAGTCAAAGAAGAAGTAAAGAAGAAGGCAGAGCAGAAGGTAAGTAAAAGACAAAGAAGAAGTCAAAGACGAAGGAAAGAAGAAGGAAAGAAGAAGTCAAAATAGAAGCAAAGAAGAAGGCAGAGCAGAAGGTAAGTGAAAAGACAAAGAAGAAGTCAAAAAAGAAGTCAAGAAGAAGTCAAAGAAGAAGTAAAGAAGAAGGCAGAGCAGAAGGTAAGTAAAAGACAAAGAAGAAGGGAAGAAGAAGTCAAAGACGAAGGAAAGACGAAGGCAGAGCAGAAGGTAAATAAAAGACAAAGAAGAAGTCAAAGAAAAAGGAAAGACGAAGTCAAAGACGAAGGAAAGACGAAGGCAGAGCAGAAGGTAAGTAAAAGACAAAGACGAAGGAAAGAAGAAGTCACAGACGAAGGAAAGACGAAGGCAGAGCAGAAGGTAAGTAAAAGACAAAGACGAAGGAAAGAAGAAGTCACAGACGAAGGAAAGACGAAGGCAGAGCAGAAGGTAAGTAAAAGACAAAGAAGAAGTCAAAGAAGAAGGAAAGAAGAAGTCAAAGACGAAGGAAAGACGAAGGCAGAGCAGAAGGTAAGTAAAAGACAAAGACGAAGGAAAGAAGAAGTCACAGACGAAGGAAAGACGAAGGCAGAGCAGAAGGTAAGTAAAAGACAAAGAAGAAGTCAAAGAAGAAGGAAAGAAGAAGTCAAAGACGAAGGAAAGACGAAGGCAGAGCAGAAGGTAAGTAAAAGACAAAGAAGAAGGGAAGAAGAAGTCAAAGACGAAGGAAAGACGAAGGCAGAGCAGAAGGTAAATAAAAGACAAAGAAGAAGTCAAAGAAGAAGGAAAGACGAAGTCAAAGACGAAGGAAAGACGAAGGCAGAGCAGAAGGTAAGTAAAAGACAAAGAATAAGTCAAAGACGAAGGAAAGAAGAAGGAAAGAAGAAAGGCAAGTAAAAGGTAAAGAGAAATACAAAGAGGACGACAAAGAAGACTGGCGAATAAAAATACAAAGAAGAAAGCAAGGAGAGGACAGAGAAGAAGAAAAAGATGAAGGTAAGTGAAATGGCAAAGGAGAAGGTAAAGAAGAAAGGTAAGTAGAAGGTTGACATAGACGGCAAACAACACAAGAAAGAAGAGAAACAGATGGACAAAACAGAAGAGAAAGAATAGTCAAAGAAGAAGTAAACAAAAAGGCAAAGAAGAAGGAAAGAATGTGGCAAAGACAAAGGTAATTTTAAAAAGGCGGCGAAAAGGCAAGGGATTAGGCAAGAAAGAAGGCGAAGAGAAAGGCAAAGAAGGAGGCAAAGAAGATAAAGAATAAGGTACGTAAAAAGGCAACGGTTAATGCAGAGAAGAAGGCAGAACAGAAGCCAAACAAGAGGCAAAGAAGTAAGGTAAGTAAAAAAAGACAAAGAAGAAGGCAGGAAGAGGGCACAGAAGAATGCAAGGACGAAGGTGAGTAATAAAATCCAGCGAAGAAGACTAAGAAGTCAATGAAAACTAAAGAAGAAGGCACAGAAGAAGGCAGAGAAGTAGGTAAATAAAAACGCACAGGAGAAGCCAAAGAAGAAAGGTAACTAAAAAGGCAAAGAAGAGGGCTAAGAAGAAGATACCGAGAAAGGCTCGGAAAATTTTGAATATTTTTGAGGTTTGTGACGAATCTAATACAGTGTGATTCTTTGTTAACGATAACGGTAACGAAAATGCTGCATAACGGAAATAAAATGATTTCGCTAACGATAACTATAACAATAAATATCAGTAAGTATAACTATAAAAAAATAACACTAACGAAAATTCAGCGTTATTTTCTTTCCAAAAAAAGAAAGTGCAATATCGACAAACGAGAACGTGAAATGGGCTACAACTAATAACTTCGGATTTTGGATTTGTGAATTAGCCCATTAGTGGTGGCGCATTTTATTAAATCAATTTCGCTTAGCCTTATTGTGACTAAGTGGGGCGTGGTGGTGTAGGGGTATGTTCGGTGCCTTGCAGCCGAAGGGTTGCAGGTTCGAATCCACCTCAAGCCGCCGCGTAGGGACCCTGGGCAAGTCTTTCCCTCGCAATTGCTCATGCTCTTCGGCGTGAAACTCCGATTCAGTGTCCGCGCTGTAGTCGGGAGCGCCTCTGTGTAGACATCTTGGAGGGGCGCTATAACAAGTGACCTTAATAAATAAATAAATAAAAATAATAAATAACTACAACTGTAACTGTAACAAAAATGAAAACCATTAACTCTAACTGTAACAGTAACTAAAATAAAATCTGTAAGGAGAATCACACTGATCCAATACATAGGCAGGCTATGGTATGTTCATGATATCGTCTGATACTGGGAAGATGCCAAGTATCAGAATCTAGATCCAGACAGATTGTTTTTATACATTTAGTTATCTTATCCAATATCCACTCTGTGCCATTCGGTAGCATAACATATTGCTTTCAAATTGCTTATCCACAATAGGCTGCCTCTCTGTCTTACGGACGTATCGTATGGATATTGACCTGATTATGGCTTTGTTTTTTGGTGTATCATCGGTTGATGCCTTGTGCACTAGGCACCGGCGCAATAGAAGTTACTATTTACACTATAGTATCAGAAAAGACAGCTAGGATACTATACATGTGCCCCGAACTTCGACACACCTATATAACATATATAATTATGCTTTTGTTTAATAACTACCTTCGTCGTCAAGTTCTCTGTCCAACTCGAACGTGTTCTCTAAACGTCCAATGGCACTTCACGGTGTTTTAGTGGCTTCGTTATTTTCTGTAATATTCGGGGTATCAACAGAAAGACGATCGTCCTCCTGCCTTTCACCTGATTCTGCTGTTCCACAGCCAACGTCTAATTAATAGTTAATATTAAACTGTTCCCAGTACCACTAGTAGTAGGTCACTAGGCCCTATTAAAGCTTGTTCCTTCAGTTTCTATCTGTACCTTCTGATCGACTGATGGAGCGCCTAAAAAGGGCTTCAAACAAATAATTAGTCTATATGTAATTGATAAACAAACATCTAGAAGTAACAATTAACTGACAGCTTATAAGTGCTTAAAAATAGTCAAACAAAGTGAACACCTATTGGTGTAACACTGTTGAGGTTAAAATTTGCAAGCTTGCCTTCGACCTTGCCAATGCGTAAAGTTATATAAAGTTGAATACAAGACTAAGTAATCGTACATTCTTATCCGATATTTTAAAAGATTGCACTTTACTGACAGAAAGAATATCCATGGGTATTAGTTTGGAGTCTTGACACCCCCCCTCTCCTCCCGATCCCTCTTACAATAATCTCTTGCGTCTTTTTATGGTTTAGTTTTAGGTTGCATGCTTTTGCCCAATTTGTCACATGTTCTAGTTCAGCTGAAACAGTGGCACTATATTAGAAGAGGGTATCAGTAAGTAGGCCTAGCTATCATCAGCATACTTTAGTATTATATTTCCAATGTGAATCGTCTTGAGCTAATAGATATTGTGATTATAAAATTATTTGGACCAGAGCCCGAACCCTTTACAAAACTAGAGTTGATTTTTCTGAGGGGAGATGTGACGCCGTTGAATTTAGTTCCATGGCCCCGATCCTCCAGGAAGGCCACGATCCAATTGTAGATGCAATCGGGAATTTGCATCTCCGCCAGTTGCTCAGCCATGGGCATAGGCCCCTATAGGCAGTCGTGCCTCACCGTAATCCGTGACATATAAGGTATGAACTGATTGTCGGTGGAAGTGTCTGGTTAAGTTAATTTATTAGCATGACTTCTATAGCGCTGGAGTCTAATGAACGAGGCATCAAACGATGGCGCACCAATTCCAGACAGGAAATAATAATAATAATAATAATAATAATAATAATAATAATAATAATAATAATAATAATAATAATAATAATAATAATAATAATAATAATAATAATAATAATAATAATAATAATAATAATAATAATAATAATAATAATAGAGATTTGAGTGCTGTAGTTCGTAAGCAGTCGATGACTCGAAGCAACGATTCAGAAGCACTTTAAATCATTTCAGTATCCAAAAGTTAACGTATACTTTGCACCATGCCGCTCTGCATTTGGCTTTTGGCAGTATACCCTCTTCCTCCCCCTTGCGGACGTCCTCACTCCTGCGCAATAGTAATACTAATTAGCAGCCCATGATTGATGGTGCAGGGATGTATACCAGTGTTCAGGAAATAACCGTATACGACCGGTACCAAGCTTAGAAGCGGACCTTCGCACAGGGCATAACAAACCCTCCCTCTCGCGGGCGCCCCTTCTTTGCGGATGTCCTTAATGAGTGACCCCTAAATTGCAGTTACTGCTGCTGTGACCTGCTGCAGCAGACGATCGTGTGATTGCCACCAATTGCCAGTATACGCCACGAAAACCATCACACGTATCATATGGTTGTCACGCTCCGGTAGGTGGCGTCTATCAGGCAATTAACGATGTTTGTGAAATTCCCAGACAGTATAAGTTACACTGTTAAGTGTTACCTCAGCTGCATGTCTCTCTGATCTATCGTCAGATTTCTCGTGGGCCTCTCTCCTCCCAGCACCCCCCTCCCATTACGATCTGTGACTGTCTGTGGGTCGACTAATTGAAGTGATCATCGACTGATCATGTCCTGTGCATTATGATGACGGCGCTATAGAAGTCACGGATTAGATGCCCCTCCCCCAAGTGAGGAGGCACTATTGCGTCTACTTAACGCTTATCAGACTTAAACGGATCTGTGGCCAATTGAAGCAGACTCGAGTGTCAACAGCAGCTGTCGAACGTTTTGCCTGATTACTCTCGATACTACTAGGCCTATAGTTAATGTCTGGCCACAAGTAATTATGATACATTTATAATGGCCAAGCATCAATCGATGGCGCTTAGTAACCGAGTCAAGGTCCCTATACACAGTAGGCTAGCAATTGTCTCAGAGGAGGAGGAGGAGCAAGAAGAGAGGGCAATCGCTTTAACCAACCATGAAGGCGACGCTAACTCTGCTTCAGTACCAGACATTTTATGTTGAAGAAGCATTCTGGCTACTTTATTTTCTGCTATCTCAAGACATCAATTTTTAAATACCTTTATGGAACTATGTACGACGGAAGATGGAAAAACAGCGCTGCTGGGCCAAACCCTGGAATAGATTTCCAGCTCATATCGCAGACGAAAGAACGAGTTATTAGCCCAACTGCTGGAATATCTCTAATACGAGAAACGGATCTCAGCGTCGTTCTACTTGGCAGCTTTATCAGCTGTCGGCTGCGTATCAGTCGAGTCTCCGTCTGTGTCTCTCTGTCTGTGTCTCTGTCTGTCTCTCTTTCTCTCTCTCTCTCTCTCTCTCTCTCTCTCTCTCTCTCTCTCTCTCTCTCTGTCTCTCTCTCTGTCTCTCTCTCTCACTCTCTCTCTGTCTCTCTCTCTGTCTCTGTCTGTATGTCTGTCAATGTCTGTCTCTGTCTGTCTGTCTCTGTCTGTCTGTCTGTCTGTCTCTGTCTGTCTCTCTCTCTCTCTCTCTCTCTCTCTCTCTCTCTCTCTCTCTCTGTCTCTCTGTCTGTCTGTCTGTCTGTCTGTCTGTCTGTCTGTCTCTCTCTCTCTCTCTCTCTCTCTCTCTCTCTCTCTCTCTCTCTCTCTCTCTCTCTGTCTACACAGCAATGCTGCTGCTCCTGTTGCTGGATCTGAAGTTTTCCAAGGAAACCGAAATCGAAGATAATATTATGGAAGTCTGACAACCAAACGAAAATTTTCTTTTCCTGCGATTTATGTTGGCAGCTGCAGGTTTACGAGCTGTGGACTGGGAAAGAAATGAAGGCCTACGACAGAGTGAATGTATCTCTTCAATGGAAAATATATATATCTTGGACCAGTGGCTCAAACACTTAAAGATTGGAGAGAGAGATTGTATCTTCAGTGGGGCAAATTATATTTTGTACCAGTGGATCAAAGATCTGAGCAGATGCGTAAGGGATCTTTATTGGAGAATAATCTGAAGCAGAGAATAGACCTTTTCCTCCGAATAATCCATTCAACTTCCAGCTACTCTGAGTTTGTCATCATCTGATCATCTGATCATCTGATCATCTGATCATCATCATCATCATCATCATCATCATCAATGTAAATTTGATCATCATGACGAATAATAATAATAACAGTGATGTTCTCTGCGTAAGAGCGACTGTCACAGAGAGGCCGGAGATAGATCATAGCTGTGCTCAGAAACTGGGTCACCACCCAATCGCCTCATTGATTGGCTTCTAAACGTTAATATTTCTAATTGCCCAATATATGTTGTTATGCTGCTTGTCATGTATCCCACCATACTCCACCCACGCCATCACACAACCTATTACTGGTCTGGACCAATTACTTTTGTTCCATTAGGCCTAATGTGCTCCTGAAAGTTAGGCTATGTCTCGCAGTTGCAGAGACACTACTTTAGATAGCCACATCAATTGTCTGGCTACAGAGAATTGCCAATATGATCTTATAGCCAAAGATTATCGAGTCCTTTCGTGTTATTTTATCTATGTATTAGTTTGATGAAAATAACCCATGCCGCTCGAAGCACCTGCGCGTTAGTTGGGCGAATGTTCCCATCTCAGCCAAGGTAGACAACAAACAGGGTGTGTGTGTGTGTGTGTCCACTGCCGCTTCTGGTCCTGCTCTCTGGCCAAGTGCAAGGCAGTTACATTGTTCTGTTATGATTCGCGAGATAGCGCCAGTGTTAAATGCTGTCTTTTCTAATTGCGGCTTTTATTGTATGTGCATAGACTGATTGGCTGTAAGCGACAATGAATGTGCTTCAACATCAAACAGTTTATGGTGACGAGCCATTCTGCGCTGTGTCCTTAGCCAACATCAAAGTTGATAGTTAAATAGGCTCTACTTTAAATTTATAACTTTGATGTCATACCGAAACCAATCTGCAATCAGTCAAATACAAATATATTTGCTGTTTCTTAACTGGGAAGAGCTGATAACATGAGTCAATGTTAATACAGTCAATGGTAATAAATCGACAGCATTGTGTGCTTTGCGTAGGCGGCAGTTTTTATGAGTTTATTTTCACACAGTCTGGGTATATCATAAACATAAAGTGCCTGGTAATGCAGTATGACATTTCACTTCTGCCCATAAGTCTTTCCCCACCAAACTGCATTCCCTCAAAGATAAATTATCCCCATACATTTTACTCATGCTCATAGTTTTTCCCACACTATAGCACAGATTACATTATCTTGAAGATAAATTCTCCCCAAACATTTCACTCCTACCCACAGGTTTTCTCCACTAGTATAGACTACATTCCTTCAAAGATAAATTCTCCCCCAAACACTTAACTCCTACCCAAATTTTCCCCCACTAGCATAGACTACATCCTCCCCCCAAACACTTCACTCCAACCCACAGATTTTAACCCACCAGCACAGACTATATTTCTTTGAAGATCAATTCCCCCCCATACATTTTACTGATGCCCAGAAGTCTTTTCCACATGACTGTCAACCACAAATCTTGCACCCAGAAAACAAAACACCCATCTTATATACAAAGCATCAAACTTGTTGCTGAAGACATGAGAAAGTCTCAAACTGTTTTCAAGTTCTTTTATTTCAAATTTCTTTTATTTTCAAATATAGATTAAAATATTCACAAAACAGTCTGCAAACAACATCTGGTTCAATATACAATTATCCGACGAAGAGGAAAACAGATTGAAGCGATACCATCATCATCACAAGTTAATATCATCACAAAGACTCCTAAGAGATTATTAAGCAACGAAAAGAATGCAGGATTCAACAATCACTCATTCAAAAGAAAAGCTATTCACTCATTCTCTCAACCTGCGTCTGCACACCCTAAGCATAAGTCTGCACACTCTGCACACATGGGGCCCATAAATAGGACCCATATGGGGCCCATATGGATCCCATCTAGTGCCCAAGCAAATGCAGACAGAGGTTCCGACAATCCTTGTTTGAACGTATGTCCTTATGTTTGTTTTGTCTCTGTCTGCCTATGTCTGCCGATGTCTGACCATCTGTGTGTTACCCGCTCTCAGTCTGCAAGGCCAGACAAGGCAGTCGTTTAATGTGCTTCTTTAAAGACAGTTATTTATTCTCCAGGGGCTGAAGAAATATATTATATGGACGTATAGTTTGGTGTCTCTTACGGTTCTGTGACCCTTGCAACCCTATTATTATAAGGGGTTCAACAGCATATTGTCCGCAATCATCGAACCATCATGCCTCTGTTCTATTGTCTATCTGTCTCTGTTTGGCTGTCTATCTGTCTCTGTTCTGCTGTCTGTCTGTCTCTGTTCTGCTGTCTGTCTGTCTCTGTTCTGCTGTCTGTCTGTCTCTGTTTGGCTGTCTGTCTGTCTGTGTTTTGCTGTCTGTGTCTTACTGTATCTACTTGTACCAAATACTGCAAGCGTGTTACCATATATTATAAAAGTGTGACAAGCCATAAAAACGTTTCCGTTACAAGTACTGCCGTTTAATGCTCTGCATGTCTTCAGGACCATCCTCCTCCTCTTCTCCTCCTCCTCTTTGTCTTCTGGCTATTTATATAGCCCCTTTCAAGGATCTCTTAATCATAAATATAATGGAACCATATTAAAAGGCTATATATATATACTTCTCAGAACCACAGTAAGAATCACACAGTAAGAACATCATGTTATAGAGTTCAATCAAATCTCCTATAGATCCATCTGACTTGCTTTGTACTAATTAGGGTGGGGTGAAAGTGGGGCGATTTGAGAGGCTGACAGGACAAGGGGGAAAATCATTTCTTCTTTCTAAGGCAAATATGACCTCTGAGGAGTTAGACGATTTCTGGAGAGAGTGAGCTGCATCTTAAACAGCTCCTACTCATCAATTATTTAATTACAATGTTATTTAACTAATTTATTTTTATTATTATATATTACATGAAGAACTCGTAATTCGTCAGAAACAAGAAATTAAGCTTGTTGATGTTAATGGGCATCTGTAAAGATGTCAGAGGTCATCGTCCCACAATAGACCATTGTATTTAGCATCATTACTAATTAGTATTAATGTCATTATTTGACTCTAGGAAGCTGTACTATGAGATATCACGACTTAGCCCCGGAAGTTCACACGAGAACCCTCGGAGCTCATAGCCAGCCAGGCAGGCAGGCAGGCAGGCAGACAGGCAGGCAGACAGACAGGCAGACAGACAGGCAGACAGACGGGCAGGCACCGTATCATGAAATCAGTTCTGAAAGCCTTGAGGGTGACGTGAAGTGCGTGGGTGGAGAACTCGTTTTATTGTTTTAGTGCTGTGATAACAGTTGGTTTTGTGATCAGTCTCTGGCCGAGCCTTCTCAAGGCACCACAAAAATTACCAAGTTCCGTCCCCGCATTCGCCCCAGACGGTTTAACACTTGACGGAAACACTTCTCTATAAACAGCTTATGAACGACAAAATTCGTAAACGAGAAATTCTATGCAGGGTTTGAACCCAGGCAGAATGCACTTGAAAGCACCAATCTAACCACAGCAGCAATAGGCAAATGATACCATGTTCATGCAAATATCATAGCACACATTGCAAAACTGTTAACCTTACGTATCCACAGCTCATGCACTGACACATCAATTTAACATTCATTGACATAATAACACTTGTGTCAATTTAACATCTGTTAACAGCTTAAAGCAGTAACACATGCGTCGATATAACACTTGTTAGTTGCTTACCACAATGACACTTCTCAAATCAGCAGCAATCATTAAAAGCCTACCATAAAGACATGTCAACATGAACAGTTTACAATGCTTATCAAAATCACACATACTATCATTAAACATTCTCTAGCAGCTTTATACCACAATGACAAACATCCTTTCAACTTTACTTAACAGATTACCACAGTGACAAATGTGTCAGTTGAACATTAAATAAGAACAAGCCATAATGACGCATGTCAATTTAACATTGTTGACACATTAAAAACGCTACAGTCAGTATTTACCGATTCCATTTAAAGCCACAGAAAACTCCAAAACAAACTTCAAACTCCTCTTGCACAAGCGAAGAAAGACGAGAAGGGAAATCACTTAACATACATGTAGGAAACTGAAAACGTATCTGACACTGCCATTCGTAATGACTCTAAGCGCAAGACGTCTTTATGATTGTGCCAAAAATGTCTCTGTTACTGCATTCATATCAATCACAAATCTCAAACATCTGCAAAGCTGAAGCACACAAAAGTGGGATGAACCTTCTTATGCATGAATATTATAAGTAAGTATGTATAAACGCAAGTATGTCTGTTGGCATGTATGTATAGGTATAATATACATATATTCACACTGTATAATTATATACAGATACAGGGTATATATATATAATATATACAAGCAGAGAGTTGTGATATATTGCAGTGTTTCCCATCCTTGGTGTGGTGGCACCCAAGGTCCTGTGACCTGTTCTATGGCAGAATGGCAAAAGTTCTACTGATCATCACAACTGTCAAAGGCCAATCACTGGCTATTTTTAAAAAGCTTAAAGCAGTGTAGAAATAGTCGCAACACTGGAATAAAAGGAATGCTGCTTGTCAGGAAAAAAGAACTATTAACTGGAAGAAAACTAAATGAAACCATTGACTGAATGACTTTCAGTAAAAGTGTGCTTTGCTCTGAGACAGGTTGGCAAGTTCCACTGATAGATCACAGAGTACAAACTAATACATAGATCTTGATACATACTTATAATATATGTACCATATATATATACCGTATATATACATATCTCTAGACACAAACTTACATTCTCAGATAAGTACATGCAAATAAGTATATAACAAGACGCCTGTATATTGCCTTAGGCTACCTCTCAAAAGCATTTGCAATACTACTTTCTGCAAAACACGGCATAACACTGCATCACGTTGCGGTCACATTTCATGTGTAATGAGGTCACATTACACATGTTATGAGATTACATTACACATGTAATGAGGTCACATTACACATGTAATGAGGTCACATTACACATGTAATGAGGTCACATTACACATGCAATGAGGTCACATTACACATGTAATGAGGTCGCATTCTAAAGCTGATTTAAACTGGGATCATCCATGTCCAAGACTTACACTGAAGCGTGTTAGATGTGCAGGCTGAAGAGCAGTGTGAATGTGCTCCACAGACTTCAGTAACTGATGTGCAAGGAAAAAGCAAAGAACTTGTAATGCACAGAAATGAAAAGCAACATGGAACATATACAACTCGTTCAGCCGTAAAAACCAGAAACATCTAAGATTTGTTTCAAACTGTTTTTGATCTGAAAGCGTAGAACAACAACAACAAGAAGAAGGGCAAAACAAGAATTTATTTACAGTATCTTTGGTATCAAAACAAACAGTATCTTGGTTTGTCTTGTTATCTGCCCTCTTCCGTCTGTTTCTCTCTGCTCCACTCTCTTTATGTTTTCTCTCGTGTCTCACTTTCTCCTTCCGATCCTCCTACCACGTAGGTGTGCTGGTATCAGAATGTTGTAAGCTCAATAAATAAATTCGGTCTACAGATAAAAAGAATAGTGGCTGTTTACAAATAAGTCATGGGGGAGTAAATGATCTTGGAAGAAATTCCTGCCCCGCCGTTATTCACCGAATAACCTGGATGAGTGTTCTGCTGTGACACAATCCTCTTTATATTCTCTCATGCATAACCAACTCAATGCAATGCCCTGCTGACTGACCCATACATAGGCCGCCGAACTGTTGTTCATTGAGGCCCAATGACTATTCCTCCGTTACCGAGAAACGGCCGCCCTACCCCCACCCCCGTGACCAGGGCAAAAACAACTCTTCAAATTCTTTCCCTTTAAAAGATTCCTCCGGAACATTCTTTGCCATCCAGGGATCACGACTTCTATAGAGCCGTTACGATATCACTTGACAACGGTCGGTTCAAGTGACACCCTAATGAAAAACTTCTCCCTGTCGAATCTGATGATAAGTCTGGGAAGTCTCATTCAACAATATATCTGTTTGTCTTGCTATCTCCTTTCCTCTGTCTCTTTCTCTCTGCCTCCATTTCCTTCATATTTTGCCTTCTGTCTCACTTTCTCCTTCCGAACCTCCTACTACGCAGGTATGCAGGTATCATCAGTATTCTAATTGTAAACACTCATTTATGTAGCACATCTTCAAGACAGATTCAAACCAGTGTTGCTCCTGATGACCTAATGACAGAAGAGCAGAATCAAACAGAATGGTACGTATCTCTCTCTGTCCCCTTCTCTCTACCTTTCTCTCTCTCTCTCTATCTGTCCTCACTCATCACAGTATAGCATATATAAAATTACCCTATTTTACTCCAATCTCAGGTCTCCACAATAACCAATAAAAACTGCATAATTTCAACCTAACTTGGGGTTTCTGCTTCAGATTCTGGCCCAACCTGGTTATGTCACTGTCCAACGCTTCTACCTGCAGCGCCAGTTTCTCTACAGCTAGGGTAGTTTTGAATCAATGGAATGATTGATGCTTTCCATTAAAATTCAAATAGATTCATATTAAATAAATTCCTTAAATTATAATAAATACGTTATAATGTTGAAAGAAAAACACCGTAACACAAAGCAAACTGGCCAAGTGATACCCTTATCCAAGAGTCCTAGTGCATACCAAACAGCTTCACATTTTCCACAAATTATGTTTGGTGTGGTTGTACCCAGTGGCAGATAGTAAAAAAGAGCAGCTTATTTGCAAAACATTCAGTTCCTCACTATTCCATCAGAAACATGGTATCAACATAAGAAAGCAGAGAAAAACAAAGAAAAAACAAAGTTTGCTTCAAGAACCTCGGCTGAGCACGAATCATTTGTTGGTTCTGGATGTTACGGTCAAACATTCAAGAAACTAAATGTCTACAATATCTGCCTTTATTTTGTGTTAGCTGAGGTAGAAAGAAATTCTATGTAAGAAGAAGAGCAATCCCTTAAATCTAACAATCCTGAGAAGCGTTCATGGGTACAAAGTGTCACAGATTTCATGTGAGAGCGGGTGGCCAGTCCCCTCTCTTCTTTTCTCACCAACAGTGTGCGGTCACTGTACTAACTTTATAGCAACGTTTGGCAGGGAGTGCAACTGGAGCAGAAATATCAAAGCATCTGTCTGCCTGGTGGAGATTTAAAAACCTTGTCATGCTAACCACTCTATTATACTTTTATATATATACATAAGGACCTGAAAAACAGGAGGTAGAGCAATTTCCATTTGTCATTATCATTATGAATTAGTAACTTCTACCATGCCAGTGTCTAATGAACAAAAACCAAGCCATAATGAGGTCAACATCTAGAAGATAAATCCGCTAAGACATCCATTGTCTGCAACTTTCCTTTCGTAATAAATCACAGCAAATACTTTTCAGTTTCTTTGTCCACCTTTATGCAAGTCATTGCTTTTGTTAGAATTATTATTCACATCTGTCATGTGACTGGTCAGCCTGCCAAGACAGGTCCACCAACAACTGACTGTAGGAGAATGACACAATGTGCATGATCATGCAACAGTTTCTATGAAAGACCAACTATCATTTGACCAGCCTCTGGCACTATTATCTGCAGCTCACAAGGGTCTGAATACTTCATGGAAAACATTCCAATTATTCATAATTTAATTTACCTTTAATTTCATTACAATGTGTCGTCAGAGTTTTTTAATCATTATTACAATTTTTATATCCAAATTTGAAAGTTACTTTCAGGATTTTAGAAAAAGTTTATAAATCGTTTATAGCCTGACCCTCGAGATTCTGTCGTGTCACAAAAACTGATCCTAAAATCACTCTTGCAAACTTGATTTGATATTGATGATCCCAGGAATTGTAAAAATTATCTGGAGAATAAAAACAATTCTGGCTAACACTCATCCAGATCCAACAGAATTATTATTATTGTTTTTACTATTAGTATTATTATCATCATTACTATTATTATTATTACCACTACTACTACTATTATCATTGTTTAAATGACTTCATTATTCAATGGCAAGGCATTAATCATAGGCGCAAACTGATTGTGCATTAAGAACTTCTTTTCTCCAGATTCCCCTCACATATGGACTTGCCTCCACGACTACTAGAACCCACACTCAGTAATTACAAGGCAAATCTCTAAACCAATAGAGGCCAATTTAATGAACTGACATGACATACTTAGAGTTAAACCTCAAATGTAATCACCAGTACTGCTGAAGCTAAAGTACTTTTTAAGGGTCAAGTGGTTTACGGCCACAGTACTTGGCCAAGTTCATCTGGATAAAAGATCTGCTGCAGTCCTACTGATCTACTTGGCCAATTTAATGCATCTAAAGTA
Source organism: Aporrectodea caliginosa (assembly GCA_020284085.1). NCBI lineage: Eukaryota > Metazoa > Annelida > Clitellata > Crassiclitellata > Lumbricidae > Aporrectodea > Aporrectodea caliginosa. The sequence continues at coordinate 419,982 of JACEVL010000039.1, forward strand.
CTCATTCAGTTTAGTACTTTCAACAAAATATTGTAGCAACCAGCTACGATACTTGGTCAACTAAATGTGGACAATAAACAAGAATGGTAGTCCCAGAGCTCTACACTACCCTCTTAGATGAACTGAATGTCAACAACAACTGTCCTAATATCGACGCCCCACCTAAACCAGATCACAGCTCTAATGAGTAGCATTAACCCACTCTGACAGGTCCTGGTTCACAATTATTCACATCGGCCATGTTTAAAAGAAGCCTCGCCTGTCGCATCCAAAAACATCATCATCTGCTTAAAAACAAAGAGTTCATCTAAAGAACCGCCTCAACCAACATCCAACATCCAACATACGCTGCACCTATACAGTCCACATGAGCCATAACTGATTCCTCTCTTCGGAAGTCATGAACGGTAGATGTCATGGCTCCTGTGTGTATGTCACTGCCTTGTTACGTGATTGTCATGGAGTCAAAATGAAGTCAAAACGAGTCAACAGAAGAAACGACAGACGAACGAATGAAAGCCTTCGGTGGCAGCCACTGCATAAAACGACGAACAACCCTAATCATCGCAACATTTACACATAGACCGACGACGAAGCCACCACAGAACGACCCTCCTCAGCCCTCATACACCAACTGCGTTTATTTTATACCATTGCATGTGATAGTAACAGAAACCAGGGTGCGATCTGTAAGAATGGAGGGGGGAACTACACCCCACACCAATTGTTTCCATTTCCCACTGAAGATACATTTTCCCCATTTGTTTCCCCCCCCCCAATAGGTTACACTCTTTTACACTATCTCTCATTGAAGAAAACACATTTCCCATGTCTTTATTCCTACCCAGAGATCTTTACCCGCTAGTTCAGCCTATACATCTATGTCATCTAATTGATAAATTTTCCCCACACATTTTTTGCCCCTACCCATTGGCCGATTCCCCATTGCTTTGGATTGTCTATCTCCTACCTCCCCATATCTTTTGCTCTGGGCCATAGATCGTCCCCAAAGATTGCACCCTTGTTGAGAAACGTACACCAGTTGGACTTGAATTCATCTTGGAAATGTGTCTTCCGACCGTTGGCCGGTTCTTGCCTTTCCAACTATTTACGCGAATCGATCATTGTTAAATCCAGAAGATCCGAAGCCGCTCTTTCCACGCTCCAGTTGTTGATCTCCAGTTTGCGTCGACACCGTTCGCGCGACGCTAATCCCAGACGGAAAAGATTCTCCACCTTCAGGTACTCGACGGCCGCCTGGACATTCCAGTGACTCGTGGCGAGCGCCGTGAAGCTCTCGTCGGCCGTGACGCCATCGACCTTCGACTGAACCGTATCGATCATCTCCCTGACCTCGCCCATCGACGTCGTGCACCCGTCCTCCGAAGAAGGGTAGGTCACGTCTTCCATCTCGCTCACCGGAATATTAACGGACACAGAGTCGAGGCTACTGACGTCCGACAACAGCGGAACCATGTCCGAATAGAAGACGGATCTTTGGGGGCAGGTTGTCGTGTCCGCGCCCTCCGAAGAGTGGTGGCTCCTTTTCGGCGCATCCTCTTTCCTCGCAGCGTTGCCCGGTTTCTTATGTCCGAACGAAGACGCCTTGGAGATACCGAACTTGCGCGCCCACATCCCGTTTCCTGCGATGTTGATGTAGTGCTGTTGGTCGTCGTCTGCGGCGGCGGCCATCTTGTCGACGTCATCCAATGAGGCCGATGTCTTCTGTTTGTCTGGTAGCAGCCAGTAGTGCGTGTTGCTGCGCTTCTTTCCGTCTTGGACGATCGGGTGGATTTCGGGTCTCGTCATCTGGTGCTGCTGCCTCTGGTCTAGCACCGTCGGTCGGCTAATCGCCCTCGGAATGTAGTCGCGTGGAGGGACGGGCGGACTGGCGCCCGACCCGTAGACGGGGTTATCGGACGAAGCCTTGATGAGCCGCCCGTGGGTCCCTCCTGCTCCTCCGCTCCCTCCTCCGAGGGTAGAGGGATCCGGTAGAGCAGAGCAGAGACTGAGGTTGTCGAGGCTCGACGAGCAGTTGGTGTATGAGGGCTGAGGAGGGTCGTTCTGTGGTGGCTTCGTCGTCGGTCTCTGCTGGTGCTGCTGTTGGGCTCTCTGGTCCTGCTGTACCCTGCTGAGCGGCAGGGACAGGCAGCGAGGGCCCTCCGATGAAGGGTCGTCCATCCGAAAGCCACATGGGGCGCTGGGAGCGACGGTGGCGGGAGCGGAGCGTGGATCGGTGGCGGATGAGGAGCAGCCCCTGTTCGAAAGGGTTATGATCGGAAGGGTTAAGTCGTGGTGGGGGCTCGTCGTCATCGTCGTCGTCTTTAGTCTGGCGGGTAAAGGCACTTCGTTAGTCCACGGCGAAGAAGCAGACGACATCTTTGCAGCGGATGAGGAGGAGGCGGGAGGGGCGTCCGTTCTGCTGAAGGGTCGAAGGTCAGACGACATCTGTCAAGGGCAGAAAAGAAGTGAAGAAATGAATGCACCAACAGCCAGATTATGACGATGATGATGACAATAGGGACATGCTGCTGCTGATGATGATGTGGAAGTTTCTGCTTTCTACTTACCTCAGCAGATGAACTTCTTCCTCTCAATGAACGGCTGATGCAGCGGTTCTGAGAGGAACTAAAAAGGTTCTATATACTAATTCCATAGATGAATGTAAATACATAGATCATAAATGCAATGGCTGATGATGATGGTACTGATACAATGGCTGATGATGATGGTACTGATGCAATGGCTGATGATGATGGTACTGATGCAATGGCTGATGATGATGGTACTGATGCAATGGCTGATGATGATGGTACTGATGCAATGGCTGATGATGATGGTACTGATGCAATGGCTGATGATGATATGTACTGGACGATCATAGCAATGATAAAACGACCAACAGGATAATAGGATGCTACTTGAAAAAATCAACCAATCTACACATTACAGTTAATCACCTCTCCCGCCAGATGACACACACACACGAACACACAGACACACACACACACACGAACACACACACACACACACACACACACACACACACACACACACACACACACACACACACACACACACACACACACACACACACACACACACACCAGTGTTTAATCTAGTCCCCTTGCTGTCGGGGGGGAATCCAGGGTTCTCGGGGGGGTGCCCGAATATCCAACATATTCCAAAATTTTTCGAGGGGGGTTGTTAGACCGTAAATGTGTCAAAATTTTTATCTCTTCCATTTTTCTGGGGGAAAACTCGATCCTGGGGGAACTTTCCCCCAGAGACGTCTAGATTAAACACTGCACACACACACACACACATACAGACCCAGTACAAGTGGCATCAGCCGACAGATGGAGCTAATTAGCCTCCGAAGCTGTTAGGAAACTCAGGTTGCATTCCATTTGATTCATGGAATTCATCAACATTTCAAATGTCTTCCCCTTTCATTAACAGTCAGTCACTCAACTATCTCTCTCATCCATCTCTCTCCCTCCCTCCCTGTCTCTGTCTCTCTCCCTCCCTGCCTGTCTCTCTCCCTCCCTGCCTCTCTCTCTCTCTCTCTCCCTGTCTGTCTCTGTCTCTCTCCCTCCCTGCCTGTCCATCCGTCTGTCTCTCCCTCCCTGCCTGTCTCTCCGTCTGTCTCTGTCTCTCTCCCTCCCTGTCTGTCTCTGTCTCTCTCCCTCCCTGCCTGTCCATCCGTCTCTGTCTCTCCCTCCCTGCCTGTCTCTCCGTCTGTCTCTGTCTCTCTCCCTCCCTGCCTGTCCATCCGTCTGTCTCTCCCTCCCTGCCTGTCTCTCCGTCTGTCTCTGTCTCTCTCCCTCCCTGTCTCTGTCTCTCTCTCCCTCCCTGCCTGTCCATCCGTTTGTCTCTCTCTCCCTGCCTGTCCCTCTGTCTGTCTCTGTCTCTGTCCCTCCCTCCCTGTCCATCCGTTTGTCTCTGTCTCTCTCCCCTCCCTGCCTGTCTCTGTCTCTCTCCCTCCCTGTCAGTCCATCCGTCTGTCTCTCCCTCCCTGCCTGTCTCTCTCCGTCTGTCTCTGTCTCTCTCTCCCTCCCTGCCTGTCCATCCGTCTCTCCCTCCCTGCCTGTCTCTCCGTCTGTCTCTCTCTCTCTCCCTGCCTGTCCTGTCTCCTCTCCCTCCCTGCCTGTCTCTGTCTCTCTCCCTCCCTGCCTGTCTCTGTCTCTCTCTCTCCCTCCCTGCCTGTCCATCCGTTTGCCTCTCTCTCCCTGCCTGTCTCCGTGTCTCTCTCTCTCCCTGCCTGTCCATCCGTTTGCCTCTCTCTCCCTGCCTGTCTCTGTCTCTCTCCTCTCCCTGCCTGTCCATCCGTTTGCCTCTCTCTCCCTGCCTGTCCATCCGTTTCTCTCTCTCTCCCTGCCTGTCCATCCGTTTGCCTCTCTCTCCCTGCCTGTCCATCCGTTTGCCTCTCTCTCCCTGCCTGTCCATCCGTTTGCCTCTCTCTCCCTGCCTGTCCATCCGTTTGCCTCTCTCTCCCTGCCTGTCCATCCGTTTGCCTCTCTCTCCCTGCCTGTCCATCCGTTTGCCTCTCTCTCCCTGCCTGTCCATCCGTTTGCCTCTCTCTCCCTGCCTGTCCATCCGTTTGCCTCTCTCTCCCTGCCTGTCCATCCGTTTGCCTCTCTCTCCCTGCCTGTCCATCCGTTTGCCTCTCTCTCCCTGCCTGTCCATCCGTCTGTCTCTGTCCTTTCTCCTTAACATGATTCAATCGTAATAAAGGCCCTTCTTACAGGTGTTCATTAACATGTCCTTCAACATGATTAACTCGCCCCCACAGTTACTTACAACCGTTTCATTGAGGTTAAATTGCACATAACATGATTCACCGTCAGTTCAGTTGAGGGACTTTCTCAGAGCTATGCATAATCGACACAGATATCTCTCTGACTGTTAACCACTTCCTATGCCGAGACTCCGTGGCTCATAAGGGAAGGGTACGAGGGGATCAGCATCATCCCCTGCCCTCCGATCATCCTCCCACTGACCTCTACAGCCATCTCCCTCCCTTAACTTGATCTTGGGGAGGGATAGTATAATGGGTAACACTCTTGCCTGAAGTTTTCACGGACCCGGTTCGATTCCCGTAAGGCCCCCTGGGTTTAGCTCATGCCTTCATTCCCTAGATGGCAGCAAAAGTAAAATGAGCTTGCACCTTGCATGGCTGCAGCTTTGTTGATTTTATATGTCTTCTGTAATTTGTGTTCTTGTGAATTGTTTAATCGTCATAACAGGTACATGTACAGCGCAGTGCGTTTGTCAGGTGCTTCATTAAAGAATAAATATTATTATTATTATCCTCCCAATTACCCTCTTCGGTCCTCTCCCTCATAACTTGATCTACCCCCCCCCCCTTCCCCCACACAGTCTGCAACTCTGCATACACCCAATCCATAGACTGCTAGGAGGCATCAGCTGGACAAAAAGCAAAACATTTCCACTGAAGTACTAACGGTAGAAGAGCAGTTCTTTAAGCAAGACTCAGAGTCAGCCATGGGTACGAAGTGTCAACAACTTCATTTACTCAGCCTCGGCATATAAGAGCAGGTGGCCAGTCCTCTCCCTCACCCATCTCATCTTTCCACTGACAGTGTACGGTCAGTGTGCTCCTCACAGCTGAAATGGGACGCGGGTGTAGCAGAATCAACATAACATTTCTGCACTGGTGTGAATTTGAAACCCAGACCTTTCAAATGCTAGTCCAGGATGTGAACCACTATACTATTTCACACCCCAAAGTAGTAGATCTTCCTATTAATGCTAATTTTTAAATTCATATAAAAGAGGTCACGGTCTCCATAATGAAAGGGGGGGGCAGAGTGGTCCCTGTGCCCCCCCCCCAGCAGACGACCTCCATTTTGCCCTTCGTTTATCACATCAGGCATAAGTAGACATTTTTACAGTGTTCGGTTTCTGATAGGTCCTTAAAAGCTGCTCTAAACACAGGATATTATTATACAGTTCTACGTAAATCATCCATTCATCACTAAACAAAAACATCCACACACCAGTCTATTGCTTAGAATGAAACCATAATTATAGCCATCAATTTACAGCATTTCACCCATCATCATCCATCCGTCCGTCCATTATCCAAAGATTGCAGCCTGCAGAGGAAAGGGTGGTATGATCCACTGGATATTGATCTGATCAAGGTCAGGCTTAGTGCACCATCGGCTTGTGTGTCAGACAATTGTGCTGCAGAAGTTAATAATTACAAACGAGAGACTATTGGTTGAAGGTAGATAGGAGTTTATGTGGTAAGGATAAAACAGTTCAGTAAAAATCTTATCTGGAAATCTACACCCACCCATCTATCCAGCTGTGCATACACCACATCTAGCCATCCACTTCTCCGTCCTCCCCTTCGTCTAACCATTAATTCACCCACCCACCCATCCATCAACCCATCTATCTATCCATGGCTCTATCCTTCCTTCAATCTATCCGTCATTCTCCACCCACCCATCCACCAACCAACCATCAATCCATCCATTCCTCCCACTCTTCCACCCACCCATCCATCCACCAACCAAATCCATCCATCCCTCCCACTCTTCCACCCACCCACCCATCCATCCATCCATCCATCCATCCATCCACCCATAAATCCATTCTTCTCTCCCTCCATCCATCCATCCATCCATCCATCCATCCATCCATCCATCCATCCATCCATCCATCCATCCATCCATCCATCCATCCATCCATCCATCCATCCATCCATCCATCCATCCATCCATCCATCCATCCATCCATCCATCCATCCATCCATCCATCCATCCATCCATCCATCCATCCATCCATCCATCCATCCATCCATCCATCCATAAATCCATTCCTCTCTCCCTCCATCCATCCCTCCATACTAGTGCACAGATAATGACACATGCATAATTACGAGAGGTGATCCAGCTGGGTCTTAGAATCGCCTTTAACTATTCCAATGATCTGCAACAGATTTCACGCTGCAGACTGCAGTCCACTGACTACATTAACCGAGAATAGTATTAAGAATATTACGAAGAATTCAAGTTAATATATGCCTGATTCCGCTAACTGCGCCCAGGTGCATGGTGAGTGCAACCAGTTACTGGGAACGCTTCACTCAACTATCGTAATTCCTCAATGTTACCCTGTAATGTACTGCATAGCATTTGTAAATTATATAACACTTCTCAGCTCTCACAGAACTCAGAGGCGCTACACGTCAACTGTCTCTGTCAACTGTCTCTGTTGAACCATTGTCAACTCTGGATGACGATGAGTCCATTGGATATAGACTCGTCTGTCTGACTCTGTCTGTGAGTCTGTCTGTCTGTCTCTCAGTCTGTCTGTCTCTCCCTCAGTCTGTCTGTCTGTTGCTTAGTCTGTCTGTCTGTCTCTCAGTCTGTCTGTCTATTTCTCAGTCTGTCTGTCTGTTGCTTAGTCTGTCTGTCTGTCTCTCAGACTGTCTGTCTATTTCTCAGTCTGTCTGAGAAATAAGCTCAGTTTTTGACCAGGCTAAAGGATACAAAACTACTTCAAAAGACCAAGCTTGTGTGAGAGTGCATCCAAGTGTGTGCGTAGGTGGTAAGTGCGTGGGTGGTGTGCATGCGTGGGCGGTGTGTGTTGGGGTGGTGTGTAGGTAGTGGTGGTGTGGTGTGTGTAGGGGTGGTGTGTGTGGGGGGGTGTGTGTGTGTGTGTGGTGTGTGTAGGGGTGGTGAGTATGCGTGGGTGTGTGTTGGGGTTGTGCGTGTGTGGTGGTTGTGCGTGTGTGGTGGTTGTGTGTGTGTGGTGTGGGGTGTGTGTGTAGGGATGGTGTGTATGTGTAGGGATGGTGTGTATGTGTAGGGTGTGGTGGTGTGTGGTGTGTGTAGGGGTGGTGTGTGCGGTGTGTGTAGGGTGGTGTGTGCGGTGTGTGTAGGGGTGGTGTGTGCGGTGTGTGTAGGGGTGGTGTGTGTGATGTGTGGGGTGGTTTGTGTGTGTCTGGGTGGTGTGTGTGTGTGGGGTGTGTGTGGTGCATGTGTGTCTATAAGTTGCAAGTTAGGGCGTGCGTGGGTGGGTAAAGGGTGTGTCGGAGTGGGTGATGGGTATTGTAGCTAAAGATGCCTGTAGGATTCCCTGTCAGTCTAAATGATGTCCAGGTCCAGTCTGTTGTCAACTGTGTCATCCGTTGGAGTGGAGGCCAATCAGCCAAAACAATGGCTTATATGTACATCTAAACACATGGAAGAAATGCTGGACTGGCTTTCAGTGGAAGAATGCATTCGATTCAAATATACAAAGAATGAGAGAATCCACCAATGGTGACTTTTCCATCCATTCAATCATTGCTGATTAACTGGTTTTCAATTAACTTAAGAAGTGTTTAAAATTGAAATGAGTTTGCAAAGGAAACTGCAGGATCCTCAGGACTACAAAAACTTAGAAAAGATCAGATACATCAGTTGCTGGTCGACGTTGACAACTTTTTCAGATAAACAAAGAATACCACGACAATAATGTATGAGACAATTTTCCTATACAAATCAGAATGCTGAACAATGCGTGAAAGCAAGAAAAGAATTGTCGCAGCAGAAATGAGTTGGCTTTGGAAAACTGCAGGAGTTTCAAAACCACAGCTGACCCAATTCTAGACAATGCACTACACGCATGATTAAGAGGAAAGCGTAACAAAGGAAGACCAGGTGAACTACAGTACTACACCAGGTAGATGCATTGTCAACGAAGACAATAGAAGACTTGGACTAAACACAAGAAAAGCACTCAGCAGTGAGTATGACAAATTGACTAAACTGAATGGAGATCATTCATTCACTTGCAGCCATATGACCGGTATTAGGAACTCATGATTATGATGAAACATGATGCGATGTAACAAAACATTTCTATATTGCCTTTCAAGCACCTGCCAAAAGCGCTGCTTGCATGGCTCTCTTACTGATCTAAACAACGGCAACTTTAGGTAACCAGACAATATGTGTTGAGCTGAATCCAATGATACAGTATGTATATGTTATTTAAGGAAGATTGTTTCAAGAGGAAGAAAGTCCAAAACCTGAAGAGCTCGCATCCATATGACGTGTGGAAACGAGAAACCTGTAAATCTGCGATGGAAGCCAGTCCAGAACTTCTTGGGCAGAGGAGCACAGTGCTCAGCGACCAGGCTAACTCATAACTGAAACACAACGCCCTCTGACGTCTGCCGACGTCTGCCGAAACCGTTGTGGATTATCAAAATAGAAGGATCTTGAATCGAATGAGTTCTTCCATCGAAAGCCAGTCCAGCGCTTCTTGCACATATTTAGATACAAGTGAGTATTCTGGCTGACTGTTCATGACTCAGGAGGAGCGGTTCAGGACAGACTGGAGGAGTTGACCAGCATTTAGAGAGGAAGGAGTCCGGTAGAAATGTACACTGTGTATGAATGGAGATCATCCATTAATCATTTACAGACATCATCACATCAATGCCAGAAGCCATGGCATCCGAAAGTGATGATGATTAGGATGAACATCATTTAGACTAGTGCAATGAGTCCAACAGAAATCTAAATTCTAATTGCAATTAGTAATTCCTATTGCACTGGTGTCTAATTAATGCACAAGGCATCAACCGAAAAATCTAAAGTTACAATAAACCCACCCCACCCCACACCCCCACACACCAACCCAATCACCCACACACACACACAAACCAACCCACATGAACACCAACCCAATAACCCACACACACCCACCCAATCACCCAAATACACACACACCAACCCAATCACCCACACACACCAACCCACACACCCACACCAACCCACACGAGCCCCATCCCCACATACACAAGGATGCACTTACACACAGGTAGGTAGGGTCTTTTGAAGTGGCTCTGTAAGCCTTGAGCAGGAGGTCATTGATCGGTGACGGTCCTTTAATCTCACTCACTGTCCCAACTGATACATACACACACACACACACACAGAACCAAACACACACACACAGACTGTCACGGAAATCCGGAGTGGCCGTGGCATATCCGGTTGACCTGGCTACGTTCAACATCCTATTGTAGCAGTCAATGAAACGGAATCTCAAGTAATTTGTAAATACTGATTGGACTTAATTGGTTTTAGCCTAAACGAGGAAACTCGGCATTAATTAGGTCTCCTCTGGTGGCCTCTAGTGGCGCTATCTGCAGCAGGCAACCGGATGGGTGCGCCCACAGCCACCTGCTACGATGATGATCATCAGGAGGTATCTCTCTCGCTCACAGATAGACATTTATGGGCCAACTTCAATGTCCTATTGTGTGTGTGTGTGTGTGTGAGGGTAAATTCCGACTGTTGGATGCTATTACTAGGAAGGTGCGTTTCAATTACTCACAGAGGCTACCTACGTGACACAGATGATGATGGTGCCCTCATCATTATCATCCACCCACACAGAATGTCACCGTTTCTGGAGGCCAGAGGTTGATTCACGAGTGTAACACAGAGATATGGTTGACGGCCTGCCCTGTAATCTTCCATTCACAGAGTCAGAGTAGAGGGACCTTGAACGAGTGTTATTATTTACTGCACTTATTCCGTGTTCAAAGTGACAGCCTTGAATGGCAGGTCAGGACTTCTGATTCCTTCTCACACTGAGTATCTTCTTCCAAGGACAATAATAATAATAATAATAATAATAATAATAATAATAATAATAATAATCTTCGTTTAATTTTAAACTGACACAATGCAGGATGATTACAATTCAGTATGAACGGATGATCAAAAGTTATTACAGGAGTCGAATTTAACTGTATAGCCTACGGCAGCCATGCAAGGCGCCCATCACGTCCTACATCTCATCTTTACGAACGCGCCATCTCGCGAATGATAGGCTGAGTGGACATTTGGGAGGGTTCGAGAAGCGATCCCACTACCTACTGCTCTTCACGACACTGATGTTACCAAGTGCTCTATGGACCCTCTCAACATGCCTTGGGTGTTACTTGCAGCAAAAAGAGGCTATTAAAGAGTTAATTTCAAAGGTTGTTAGGCAACTTATTCCCGAAGGGTGAGCTGACCACAGCATAACATCTATATTACACCATGGAAGATGTTCTGACTGGTGGAACAACCACGTCATCAAATGCAGCATAGTGAAGAATCTGCAGCCAGAGACGAAGAGACCAAAATGCAAAACTGTTTAAGATAAGATGGAGTCCAGCCTGCACGACAATTATGCATGAGCATTTTATGATCTTAAAAGTCGCCAAGTGCTTTTGCACATGCAAGCAATGCACCATTCATCCAAAAAGAAACGGGATGTATCCCAAACACAGATATACCGCACTTCAGCCCAAGCGCAGCATTTAGCAAGTTCTGCACTGGTATCCCAGTCGCTTTTAGTACACTCTCATCATTAAAGTGTTAAACAGATCAGGTCGTAAGCTGATTAATGTAGGAATGAGTTAGGCCTGAATATATGGTACTGCCATAGTCAATGCTGGAGCATATCAAATTGATATTATCAATGAGGGTTGTGGCAGCTTGAGTTGTAAGTGAACAGTGAATTGTGCGAGAATCTGATGTAGGCGGTAAAAACACATTTGACATCACATGCTCCGAGGTCAATCCCTGGTCCGATGTCACTGCAGATCATGCACAGTAGTCGAGAAGGAGACACCAGGGATGCAATGCTGTAGATTAGACAAATCGAGTGTGGAGATCTGCCGATGGCTACCAAGCGAGATCAACTGGGTTTTCCCAGAGTTCAGACAGAGACTGTTGAATGAAATCCAGGCACCACATGCCTCACATGTCTGCAGATATTTTCTCCATTAAGAACATAGCCTCTACAGCTGGATTATGGACATATTCTAGACAGTCATCAGATCAGCATACTGATCGTGTTGAAACGTATCTAAAAATTTACAGAGCGTCTCTCGCAGCATAGACTATTCAGAGGCGCTTTCAGCTGCAACTCTAAGAAGAAAGGACTATGTTCAAATCAGTGGTGTAGATAATATAGGATAGGGTTCCTAAGATGAACACAAGTGAGACAACGAACCAGTGGGACAGTGTTGAACCAAAACTCTCTCCCTGAGAGCATAGGTTAGAAAGCAATGAACCCACACAACATCGACCTTTCAAGGCACTCCAGCAGAGTATACGACCTGGTCTGCAGTGTCTAAGGCAGCACCTACGCTCAAGAACAGTTGCATATGATAAGAGTGACATGCCACTCTGACAAAGCGTAATGAAAGACTGAGGAGTGTTGGCTAGGTAGGAGGGAGTTAGCCTCAAGATATTTTACAGGATGCATCACACACATTATATCTCCACTGTCCTTGTTTGATAAGAAAGATCAGCTGGAACTAGGTCAATAATAATATAATTGGCCATGTCGTCACTGACATGAAGACCAAAATGCTTACGAGATGACAAAATAATAACCCGTTTCTGAGAAGCGGGCAGCAACCCCTCACCCAAAGTGCCTGTGTTAACAACTTGTCAAGGGTCATTACATGCAGTCTGATAAACAGACTCAAACTCACAACTGTTGGATTACAGATCAGCACATTAGAGAATAAACTACTGAATGAACTACTTAATAGACTACTGAATACACTAGTCACTCAATACAATACTGAATGGGTAACGAATAAACTAGTGAATAAACTACTGAATAGACAATGGGCAATGAATAAACTACTGAACAGACTACTGAATATACTAGTGAATATACTAGTGAATAAACTAGTGAATAAACTACTGAATAGAGTCAATAGACAATGGGCAATGAATAAACTACAATAGGTAATGAATAAACTACTGAATAAACTACTGAATAGACTGCACTGAATACAGTGAATAGACTAATGAATACACTACTGAATAGACTATGGGTAATGAATAAACAACTAAATAAACTACAGAATAGACTAATGAATAAACTACTGAATAAACTAATAAATACACCGCTGAATAGATTACTACTGAATACACTACTGAACAGACTATGGGTAATAAATAAACTACTGAGTAAACTACTGAATAAACTATTGAATAAACTACTGAATAAACTATTGAACAGACTACTTAATACACTAATGAACAGACTATGGGTAATGAATAAACTACTGAATAAACTACTGAATAGACTATACTGCATAGACTACTGAATAAACTACTAATAAATATTGAATAGTCTACTGAATAGACTACTGAATACAATACTGAATAAACTACTCAGTAGATACTGAACTTACACAAAAAGAAGAAGCAAGCAAATCTAAAAAACAAAATTACTAAAATAAATAAAAAATAAAGAAAACAAAGTATGAAATAAAAACTGAAATAAATTAGAAAACAATCCTACCCTTTAGTGTATATTCTTCATTCCTGAAGTAAATAATTCTACATGAACAAAAAAGAGAGGAGTGTAGAGCAGAACAACTAACAACTCCAAATGTCGATGAGACAAATATCCTCTTCTCTTATATAGCCAGGATTCAGCCAATTAATTATCAAAACTCAATTAGTTTCTCATATAAGTTAATATTCATTTATATGCGTAGGCCTCTAAATCAACATGCTGTCCACCCACGCTTTTATCCAATCATTTAGAGCTCATAATGTGTGAAGTGTTGCAAGTCAATGCTCAGCTCTCTTCCTCGTTCTTTTTACAACTCCTCACAAGCCTTCATTCTGTGACCAACCTCTCGCCTTGTTCTCCCACTTCCTCCACGGCAGTGGCGTAACGAAGGTGGGCAACCGCCCCCGGCGCAGCATAAGGGGGGGGGGGGTAGTGAAGTAGCTTTTCCGGAAAAGTACATTTAACTCATTTAACTCATAATGTCATATTTTCAGTATGAGATGACACTAGAAAAATTGGTTTTTTAAAGTTCCTTTATTTACAGTATTTTTGTCAATGTGGACAACGTTCACCTTAAAAGAATTAAAATAAACATTAACACTGTTCAGTATTCATTAGCGGTTCAGACTAGAGTAGCCTAGTTCAAATGAGTTGTAGCCTGTATGTCTGCAGTCTATTCTGCTGCAGTAAAGTTTTAAAAATTGAAATAAACATTAAACAATCTACCAAAAGTTGAAACAATACTGTTTGAAACAATTTTCTCATCAATAGTTTACTGTTCATTAGTGGTTCAGACTAAAATAGCCTACTAGTGCAACCTAGTTGTAGCTTGTAAGTCTGCTCTGCTTCAGTGTCACTGTCAATCTCTACTGCATCATCCATGTCCAGATCATCAATTTCATCAGCTATTAGTCAGTTTTGCCTTAGTCCAGGAGTTCCAAATCTTTTGCCCCTCACCCCTGGGAAATGTTTGACCAATGTTCACACCCCCTACAAAGGTATTATCACATTTGAAGACGCATACACGAAATTGTTACTACTGGAACTTGTGCTTACAAGCCTTACATGCTACATGGAAATAAACTTCTAACCTTACGGTTTTACCCATACTTATCCTATGACAGCTCAACAATTTATAATGTATTATCAATGCATTCTTATAATTCATACTTTCCCTCTTTGTCGCACCACCTGAAATGACAGGGAGCATGCACCCCAGTTTTGGAACCCCTGCCTTAGCCATACACCGCTCACTCAAGGCTCACAGCTCATAGACAAACTAAAACGCATTCTTTTGCTACTTACCAAGAAAAGCAGATTTGAAAATAGATTAGTCTCAGATTGCAATGGCAAAATGCCAATAACATATTTCAAAACATAAAAAAGTAGAATAAAAAGCCTCATAAGAATTAACCTGTTACAGTATTAAAATAGTGTCTATAGTTCTACGGCATCAGTTGCTGTTTTTGTCTCATATTTTCATTACTAAAATATATTAAGGAGACTAAACCATAGAAAATATTTTCTCTAAATTAACAGTGAAGTATAATTGTAATTAGGCTAATTCTTAGATGTATTGTCGTTGTTGAGCCTTGTGAACACACTGAACAGTAAGAACTAACAGTGCCATCTGTTTTGAATAAACATATCAATTATAACTGCATAAGATAGCTTAGAGTGGGTGATGTTTAAACATTATTATGCATTTATATTGTTATTTAGTAATATTACATTGATGGAAAAATATCGGAAAATTTCCGGAAAAAAACACCGGAAAATTTCCGGAAAAATATGAAATTTTCCGGACAATTTTTCCGCCTCACAACACTAGGGGGGGGGCACTAAAGAAGCTTTCAGTGGTACACAGTACTATGAGAAGAACGATTAAAAGTCAACAAGAAAATTAAAAAGGGGCGCAGTGGGCGCTGAAACCCTTCGTTACGCCACTGATCCACGGTCTCCAGTTACAGACTTCACATCTTCAACATTACGTTGGCTACTTTCTCCAGCTTGGGTCTACTTAAACGTACTGTTAGCTTTCCTTGTACACAAGGCACTTTGTCGTCTAGCACTGAGATATCTTGGTGATTTAGGCATATTCCACTTAAGCTCAAACCCACCATGAAGAAACTTAAACACACTCATCTATGGAACTCACTATGACCAGTTGTGATGGACCATCCTGTTTCTCTTATTTCATTTCACAAATGATTGAATGCTCATCTCTTTCCAGCGTGAATTCATAAATTAGCATGAGAAAAGTTCCTGATTGATAATAAAAATACTACTAATTCTATGACACCAAGTTAGTTATCTCCTCCAGGTCCTTTATTCACAGCTGCAGCTGCCCCAACATCTTATTTCTCTGGTCTAACCAGATCTAATCTTATCTACGGCTTCTATAGTGCCATCATCAGAATGCACAATGTAACAATCGATGTCCAGATCAAGTCAACCATTGCAATCAGTTGGAAAAGTGTAGTCAGAAGCTGATCAGTCAGAGAAACCAGAAATGAGGTTCTGGTGGAAAAGCAAATTGAAACAAAAGAATCTGAAGTGTTAACCTCAATGACATTTAATAAGTTACATGTAGATCTCTTGGGCCTATTGGTACATAATCTCAGATACTTTGAAACACCCATCACCTACTATGTAGTATTACATTACTGGTAAATAAGTTAATTAATTCACTCCTTCAGTACATTTATATAGCACTCCTTCAACAGATTGCGGTTCTCTACTGCGGTTTCACTTGATGCCTTAAGTGCATTATGAAAATGGTGCTTTAACAAGTCATTACATTAGACTGCATCAGCTGCTTCAAAATGTCTGATGAAAGGAAATCCAAGCCTTGGCAGAAGAGAATGAGAGATGAGATTGGACCCAGGGATGAGACGGTTCCTCTGCTGCAGTGATGCAGTATAACAGGAGAGGATCAGACACAAACACTTCCCCCACAGAAAACCTCTTAGTGGACCTCAAATAGTTCCGTACAAAGATTTACACAAACTTGGCTTTAACTCGATTTGACATCTTTATTGGTTGAGATTACTCACAAAGACACGTCAGAGCAATTTATCTCCAGTGACTAACGTTGGAGGAGGCAAGTAATAGTGAACATTAACTTAACTTATGAGGGACATGATAGCCAACTGGTTAGAGCGCTCAGTGCTCACCTTGTACGCCTTGATGGCTCAGAGAGTACGAGTTCAAGCCTCTTCCTCTGAGACGGTTACTGTCTATGGACCTTGGTCCTTGGGCAAGTCTACTCACAATTGCTCATAACCACAGATTGATGCTTGGCCATTAGATAGTGGCACTTCATAAACGAATTATAATAATAATAATCTTTTCTTTATTGAAGAGCCTGACAAACGCACAGCGCTGTACATTTACAAGTTATGCAATTGAAACAACAAATCTTAACTACTAACAGAACAGACAGCCTGCAAAACACGGCGCTAATAGCAGCCTACAAAGCATGTCCGTCCTATGGGACTCGAACTCGGTACCTCTCGCTCTCTATGCCAGTGTGTTATCCAATGCGCTATCGGGCATATAATAATAGTAATAATAATAATAATAAAAATCATAATGATAATAATCATAAAATAATAATAATAATTGTATTCTCTGGATAAGCACATTAGTGTGCAAGAAATTACATTCAGGGATAGGTGTGGATGTTTTGTGGGTCAACAATTGTAGGACAGCGCAAGAAATTGCAAGCCTCATTTGTTTTTGGATTGGAAAGTTGTACAGGATATGTGATGCATATAACTATGAATGTTGGTACTACAGACCCAGATACATTATATCACTGACTCATTTCCTTCCACACACACACACATACACACACATATATATACATTATACATAAATATACACAGTACACACACACATATACATACATACATACGTACAATGTTGTACATGCATACATATACATGGTAACTGGTCAATTCGGCGCAACACAATTAGGTGCAAGACAATCCGGCAAAAGACAGTTTGGTGCAGTCAATTTGGCACATGGACAATTTGGCTCAAGACAATTCGACGCAGCTATCTAGATTGCATTAAACGAAGTACTCAAACCGCGCAAATTCAGTTGCGCTGGTTCACCCCTCACTGCAGAAACTTGTCTCTAAACTACAGAAGGAACAGGAACTTGGACGACTAAAGATCGAGAAACTCCTTGCTGGTGAAGCTCTTCGAGCCAAGAAGAGGAAATTCATTCATTTCATTTCAGATATCAATATAGCGCCCCTTCAAGCTTTCTACTCAGAGGCGCTCCCGACTACAGCGTGAACACTGAATCAGAGTTTCACGCCCAAGCGCATGAGCAATTGTGAGTGAAGGACTTGCTGAGGGTCCCTACGCGGTGGCTTGAGGTGGATTCAAACCCGCAACCCTCCGGCTGCAAGGCACCGAACATACCCCTACACCACCGCGTCCCACAAAATACCATGATCTAAATGAGTGTTTACAAGCTGTGGTGAATGATTAAGAAAATCAAGATCTTACATCATTCTTACGTGGTTGTAGTCACAATACTGCTTTGTAGGCTTAAGCTTGTAACTTCGTAGAGACTTATACACAGCATGCTTAGACATGTTGCCATTGGCCGCAACAAAACTGGCGCGCTCGGCTCTGATTGGCCGATTTAAATGGGATATGGTTACATATGAAATACTTCCACTATATTTAGCCTGTGTATATTCGAGGTCAAGCAATAACAGTTTCGTACTAGAAAACATGGACGACACTAACCCTAACCCTAACCGACCCTCACGAAGCGTAACAACGACGCATCAGCTGAACATAACCGACATAGATTATAGAACTTTACGTCGTGAGGGTCGGTTAGTGTCGTCATTAGAAGACAGATAAAAGGCTACGACATATTGCGTCTTATGAAGCAGTTACCTCTACATATATAATTATAGTCCACGTTCATTTTGGGTCATAGCCTGCATTTATTTAAGGTCAACCAATCTCGCAGCGCGCCCGTTTTGTTGCGGCCAATGGCAACATGCCTAAATATGCTGCATATAAGACGAATTGTTGCGGCATATCGGAAAAGTTGAGTCCCCGATTCTATAAGCTTGCCGTCTTCTCATCTTTACTTTCCATTTTCTAAATTTCTCAAATTCGTCACAGGCAAATCTGCACATGTACTCGTACTTATTGCGACCGGCAGGAGAGATTTTTTAAAAGGACCTATGTAACTGCCTAGACACACAGACACCTTCAAACAAACGTACATGCTTTAAGCATTAAAAAACCTCTACAAAATTTCTCAAAAATCAATTTTCTTAAGAATACAGCTCCAATTATATTACTAACCATACATTCCATGCCCCAGCCAAGTAAGCCCTGAGTAATGACAACCATTTACCCATAAACACATGGCAGGCGTATTTAAGCCCCTTGGACAACACCTGCTCTACGCATTGGATACGATTGGGATAGGTATAATTATAGTCATTAAAAACCTCGTTCTTTTGGCACAAGCAACAACACAGCAATCTCACAGATGAGAAATAAACAATATGCAATAAACGATGTAAATTCCTCTGCAACTGTTTGGCATGAGAACCGTTCTAAACTTTCTAATAACGATGACCAGATGAACATAAGAGCTACTTACTCACTTACTTAGTGATCAATCAAATGCCGAACACATTACTCTTAGCTATCCAATTGCTACCATCCGAAACGATCAACAGACAGGTCACTTACGCATAAATTCGTTTCAGTCCGAGAGACAGTCCTTCCAGCTGTAAGTTATGATTTTTCGGAAACTTAGAAAACTAATATAATATGTTTATTATATAAATGTTTACTTAATCCAGTCGATTAGCACCAGGACATAAACACGAATCCTGGTTCACCAAACAGAACCACTAAATCCGCTATAACACGCTCAGCTAGTTGCTATGCTAGCGAATAGTTTATTTAGCACCTTCACTTACCATAATTAGAGCAATGACAAATTATAAGTAATTTTTTTCTGCATCTAAAACTATATTTTTAAGAATGCGATCATTTTCTACTAGAGAAACTAGTATCGACACCCAGCATCCACGATTTAAAATAGATTTTACAGGTGAATGGATACATATATTGAAATGTATTATATTGATTCTCTTCCCTCAATTATAACACTAATGGCACCAGAATGGCACAGAATAGATAAAGCGTAGCCAATATGCAGAACTGCCTATAGTTTTAACTTTATCTAAACATTCCCTTAATCTAATCTTTAAACATCCAATAGGACCTCAGCTTGTCAATGTATAAGTTGAGTACTTGGCAGCTTATTTTTAACAAACGAAAATTGATATAGCGCATAACGTTTGATCCTAGATTAATCACCATAGACAAAAATAAACGATTAGCTAATGAAGTTATGATGAAGAGAGCCTATTATACGCAGCAGTGTGGAAGCTGGATCGAAGTTTGTGCTCCGCGGTATTGAGCATCTTTGTAATGAACATTTTGAATGGTGCTAATGTTCAGTCACTGAACGTGTGTAGGGCCTACATGTACTACTTTTGGAACCTTGCACGGCCACAGCTGCAACTCGATTGTTACTGGCATTGAAAAGCTAATAACTTGGCGACAGCTACCACCTATTACGACCTTATACCTTAGCTAAAGACCCATCTTTCCTGGACTCATTTCTCCTTAGGCTGTTTCCGTGTCTTCTTGGATTCCCTTCTTGACTTTTGACCAGACTCACCTCTGGAATTTGGCTTGCACACTTTTCCACTGATGCTCAAGCAGTATTCCCATGGCGCTATAGAAGTGTCTAGATTAATATATATTAAGCCAAATATATGAAAAGAGGTACCAAAAATTAACAATTATTGAATTATAGTCAGTTTAATTTCATAAGTCATAACATAAACTTCTGTGGGCTGGATGTATGCCAAAAACACATCCGTCCTATTGCACTTGATGATCGCATCTTATCAGATCAGAGTTAAAACTTATAATTTGTTGAAGCTTCATGGAAATCTGACCAGATTTCGATCGAGCTTTCAGAACAGCACTTCACTGGAAAAAATTAAGTGATTCTGGATGTCACCAATCACTGAAGTGTGACGCCGGCAGAAGATGAGAAGTAAATGTTAAGTTCTGTAATGTGCTGGCCCCATATTCAGTGAGCCTGGCTGCCCATAGAATAACTGTTGCTAAAACTCTCCCAGCGAAAATTCGCAAGGGTTTAAAAAAATAAAACGGTGCCTCCATGTCCTTCTATAAGTTTCATTTCCTATGTTTTAGCTCGTGTGTACTTGATCATTCAAGAGAAGTAAATGTCAGATGACAGAACAGACGAGGAAATACCGGATGGTGTTGTACAGATCGCATTCAGCCATAATTTTATTCTCCAATAACAACGTGTATTAAAACCGTACAGAAGTAAATAACAAGGGCTCAGCAGTCAAATTTCTTGGATGAACCAATCCCAGAAGTTTAAACAGTTGTGGCAAATGATTTACCTCAATAAATGCCGACCAAGGCGCGACTTTCATGATAACAAATCCAGACCATTCGGCACACGAGGGAACACGTATATGTTTGCATTCGTTTTACATGCATACGTGCATATACATATCAATATGTACGTGTGTACATATCCATACGTCACACATGCATGCGAAATGCATGTATGCAAAGCATATGTTGGTAATTATGTATCGGTAGTTTATGTGAAGTATGTATTATGGTACGTATGAGCCAAGTAGTGCTTATAAATAACATGATAGAGTTACGAGCCTATGAAACTAAGTCAGTTGTTACAACAACAAGGAGTTCTGAACTTTCAACATCCATCGTAGTAACATTGTCAGCAAAGTGGAATAAGAATCATCATCATCATCTCTCAGTAAGTAAGTCCTTCCGTTAGACGGAAGCTTCCAGCAGAATGCCATTGGTGACAGAGGAAAAGTAGTCAGTCTTTGAAGAATCTCCGACGGTGGTACATAGATCTCGTTTCGTGAAGAGACAGCCAAGCAGGCATCTTCCGTCAATCCATCTGGAAATCCTCTCTTCAACATCATTTACTAAGATCTTCAGCTGTTTAATTATAACAAAAACAAAACATGATCAAGGCCAACTTCTTAAACAGTCAAAATGCAATGCCAAACACATAAACACAAATGGATTGAGCACTCGATTTATAACGTGAAGAGTGCAGGATTGAGCCAACACTGCGGCGGTCACTGTGCAAGAACCTTGAGTAAGTCCTTCACTCACATTTGCTCAGTGCTATCGCTGTTCTGTCGTAAGGTCATATATGCACTTCTGAGCTTTGGAAGGAGGGCAATATCAAATACAGTTGCATTGTATTATATAAGGATCATGCTATGGGACTCAATTAGTTAGGCTCTATGTGGGTGTGAGAGCCCACCAGAGGCGACTTGCCGGTTATTTACTTACGGACGAATTAGCTGCCCTTAACGAACTGCAATACTCACTTAGGCTGGTGAGGAGTACAAGTGAGAAGTACTTGTAGGGTGTGACAGAAATATTCAGTTGCATTTATATACATCAGTACATAGGCTGATTATTCCAATGTAAATGTCTGGTACATTAATCTATTCACCATCTAACAAATGCTGCTTTCGTATAGCTTACAAACTGCAGCCTAATAACTTCTGGTCTT
The DNA here is from genome assembly GCA_020284085.1 of Aporrectodea caliginosa. Taxonomy (NCBI): domain Eukaryota; kingdom Metazoa; phylum Annelida; class Clitellata; order Crassiclitellata; family Lumbricidae; genus Aporrectodea; species Aporrectodea caliginosa. The sequence continues at coordinate 442,009 of JACEVL010000039.1, forward strand.
GAACAGTCTTTTTCTCACAGTGGAATTCATGTACATCACTGGAATCAACAGATCTGAGAGACGCAACTGGAATTTCTGTAACGACTGCTGCCTTCCCATGAAGCAGTTCATTTGTGCCTTAAGAGCTTACTGAGAATGGCTATTGCTTGTTTCTGGAAGCTACTCCAAAGCGTTGCTAACTAACATAACCCACATGGATAGGATTTCAGTTGCATTTGCTCTCCAACCAGAACATGTTGCAACCCAATTGACCATTCTAATGGCAACTAATACTGAAATGAACGATTAAGCTTACCTGACTTTACTTTACCCTAGCCTTACCTTAGCCTTTGTTAACAACTTAGAACTACAGCAAGAAATGGTTGTGAATTAAGAAAGAACTTCTGGCAGCCTTTGAGGCGGAAAAGGAAATAACGTACCTTGTGTTTTCGCTGGACCTGGGGTCGAAGCTGACGATGGGACAGGAATTCTTAGAGTATTCGTAGCAACACCAGGAGTCAGATGACCTACACACAGAAAGAACAACAGCCACTGCAGTCAGATGCTGTAATGCAATTAGTGCTAGCTTAAGTCACTCAAGAAACTATCCAATAATAGGTCCTGTAAATTTGTACAAGGAAATAATGTACACATCTCCATGAACTCCTCACAAGCATCACTCATGGTTGAAAGATTTTTCGGCTAAATGTGCAAATCACAATGATCCAATCCCTGGACACTTTGTGTTGCTTTCAAATTCTCCATTTGTAACTTTTTGGCATTATCTGACATTTTGAAATGTACATGAATGACTTTGGTCTCATCTTTCCGTCAAGTGAAGACTTCATGGAAGATAAGCTTCAATCTTAGATTCTACACAACCCAACCGAATTCAACCTAACTGAATTCAATACATCAGCATTAAATACACTAAGAAATAAACAGTTGCATAACACAGTCAAGACATTTAATGAACACCTTAAGCTGCACTTACCTGCAATGAATGCCTGAGGCGAGAGGCCGTAGCCAGGGCGCGCAGAAGAGGTCAGTCCGGCACTGTTAAGCCCCGGGGGCAGCGGGTAACCCATGCTGGGGACAGGCGACGGTATGTACGGCTGAGCGGCCGAAACAGCGGACGCCGACGTCATGGCAGCAGCAACGGCAGCAGCAGCAGCAGAGGATGCAGCCGATACGGAGGCTGAGAGAGGAACAGCAGTCGAGATGACGGATGCGGATGCGCTCGTGTTCAGCTGACCGGGATTGACGAGGCGACTGAGGATGCTGCGCTCAGACATCTGCAAGCGCTGGGTCACCGGAGGAACACGGGCCAACGTCGCTGGGAGACGACTGACATCTTGCTTCATGTCGCTCAACAACTCCTCCAACTGATTCAGAACTAGAACACACAGAAACAACGTTCTCAACACCTCAGTCATGTGACCTCAGTCATGTGACCTCAGTCATGTGACCTAAGTCATGTGACCTCAGTCATGTGACCTCATTCATGCGACCTCACAAAGTGACCTCAGTCACGTTGTTTTCCGTTTTGCAAAGACTCACTTACCTGAGTACACTTACCTGTTCTGAACAATATCGCTACATGAATCCAGTTATGTTTTTCTTTAAAGCCACCTAAGTTGTGGACTGAACCCAAAATCGTTGGATTACAGGTGTGCTGCTGAAAAGACCACCTGTTACACTACATACTGGACAGAGTTATTTTCCTCAACAACACCCTCACCCCACAATGATTCAGAGCTTAATAGACAACAACGCTTTCCCAACAGAGCGACCCAAAGTCACATTCATCTGCCTCAGACACAGCAACAGGTATAAATGTACACTCACATTCTCAACAGGCATAAATGTACACTCACATTATAATTTATATAGCACCTTTGCCAGGTTCTCAAAAGAAGCTACATAAATGTTCAAATATAAAAATACAGATACACAGTTACAATAAGATTTACATAACTCAATAAACCTGAATTTAGACGTAATTAATGGCAAACCAATCGATTAGAATTCTGAGTTTTGTTTTAAACTAAGGAGTCAGTCAGCTGTTAATGATCCTCTCTACCTTTGTGTAAGACAGCGTTTGCTGGCTTATTTCCCGCCAGAGATTCCTTCGACAGATGCTGGTGACTTTCAGCCAAGCACTCCAGCTCAGCAAACCTAGAAAGATGAAAATAACAATCATTGGCAATGTGGCTCCAAATAGATAAACGAACACAGCAGACAACAAACAGGTAACACAGGAACCCTGAACACCAGCTGCTGACTCTTGATTGGGCTGTTTGTGGAGATGGCTGGTGAGTGCGTTCGAGGCCAAGAGCAGCAACTTTTCTAGATTTCTTTGAATGAGTCTGTGTTCTTAATGACTCTAACATCATTTAGGTTATCATAGGCAGTGCATTTGGGAGATAATTAACAGCTGCTATATTATTTAAAGTACAGTCTAGATATGTAATGTAAATTTCAGAAATTAATGTAAATCTCAGAAATTTCCCAGTACCACACAAAAGCCACATCAGCTGCATACAAACACAGACAGACATACATACAAACAATCACATGTCTAGATATATTTGTACACTTGTCATTTGATGTGAGACTGACCTTGCGTTGAGGGTCATGGCTGGGTAGTTAGGGTCCTGGGTGAGGTTGAGGTAGGCAGCTCTTCTCAGCTGTTCCTCAATCACAAGCGCCTGTTCGAGCAGCTTGAAGCGACGCGCCAGGAACTTGTTCTTCATTTCGAGGAAGTTTCCTTTGCCCTGGTCGGCCTTGAACGGTTCATTGATGATCATAAATGCTACGTCGTTCTGCATGTCCTGCCATCTGCCGTAGCCATGCTTAACGATTCCTGCAAGGAGCCAGTAGTCATGGCGACGGTGCCATATCTCAGCCTCATTACCTGATGACAAAAAAACCAATCAATGTCAGCGGTTGCCAGGTTGTGAGGCTGCACTTCTTATGTAAACTTCATCAGTTGTAGTCTGTCCTTTAAAAACATTGTTTAGACATATGGCAAAATAGCACAAATTTGCAGTTACTTCTGATTTGAGAAGATATATGTATTCTGAATTCAGAAGTTGGGCAGAAGTTGAGATATTGGTAGAAGTTGCGATATTGGTAGAAGTTGATATATTGGTAGAAGTTGAGATTGGCAGAAGTTGAGATACTCGTAGAAGTTGAGAGATTGGTAGAAGTTGATATGTTGGTAGAAGTTGATAATATTGGTAGAAGTTGCGATATTGGTAGAAGTTGATATATTGGTAGAAGTTGAGATTGGCAGAAGTTGAGATACTCGTAGAAGTTGAGAGATTGGTAGAAGTTGATATGTTGGTAGAAGTTGATAATATTGGTAGAAGTTGAGATATTGGCAGAAGAAATTCATGTTGTGTTAACGGTAGAGAAAGAGAAAAGCCTAATAACATAGTTGTCTACATGATAAACTTCAGGCTACACACAGGTGAACCCTCCAAGAACTTCAAAACAAGTCTTTAATGGCTGTAAACTTAAGCCAGACTTAAAGAGACGAGCACTGACCAGGTGCGAGCTGTGACTGCTCATTCTGCCAGAGCGTGTGCAACTCGGTAAATCCGCCATCTGCAATGTTGAACATAAAGCGTTGCTTGAGCTCCTCCTTCTTTGAGACGTCTTCCTTTCGAGCGACTTCCAATTCCTTGCCCTCTCCCTCAGTCGTCTTTGGCTTTCCCTTATCTGCAACATAAACGCAAAGAGATCAACCACTACACACGATGATGGTTATTAAGCAAATGTGGTAAAGAATTTCTCACTGAGCCTTCTTCATGCCACTCCCAGAAGCAGCAGCGTCCGATTCCTCCATATCCATGGATTCTGGCTTAGCCGCCTTCTCCATCTTCTGAACATCATTCATTCAGGGTTGAGCGATAATGGTTGAGCGATTATCGCTCAAGTTCAACCAGATTGGTTGAGCGATAATTTTCCAAGATTATCGCTCAACCAATCTGCTGCTATTTTATGACAGGAAAAAATGAATGAACAAAAGATATCACAATGAAATAGATTCAGAAAACAATAATAAATTATTCGCGATTACTAGTTAATAAACAAATGAATAAACAATAATAATGATTACTATCATCAAAAGATAACAAATAAAATAATTGTAAGATATAATTATTTATGTAATAATTCATAAGAAATACTAATCATACAATAATAAAATACAGCCCGTAAAAACAAAGTTTTTACTATATCCATCTAGTATCCTATAATGCGTCTTATGAAGCAGTTACCTCTACGAATATATAGTACGCGTTCATTTTACAACATAGCGTGCGTTTAATGAGGCAGCGCACCCGTTTTTGTTGCGGCCAATGGCAACGCTGGCCAATGGCAACGCTGCGTATGGGAAAAGGGGATTCCCGATTCGAAAAGTTGAGTCCCCGATTCTATAAGCTAGCCTTTTTGGGGAGCTGAAATTTTTATAGAATGAAATGTCTCCGAGGGCGAGTCTATCTGCCAAGTTTCATGACGATTGAATGATTGTAAGTGATCGAATTAGTCGTTGAAAAATTTGACTTTTTAGCCTGTGGCTCAAACATAGTTACATAGTTACATAGTTACATTCAAGATTTCCGCAAGTTAAACTAGATGGATAAAAAAATAGAATTAAATAATAAATAAATAGAAACCGACCAGTGCCGGTCGTTTCTTTGGCATCGGGTTTCGGCGTCTTCTCATCCTCCGACTCCTTCTTCAAGCCACTCCCAGAAGCAGCGTCCGACTCCTCTGTTTCCATGGATTCTGGCTTAGCCGCTTTCTCCGTTTTCTGAACATCATCCACTGCCATCGGCTCCACCTTTTCCGGTTCCGCGCTGTCCGTTTTCTCAGCATCATTGTTCAATCCCTAAACACAGAAGAGGCAGTAACTGTAATTGTTTATATAGCACCACTTCAAGAAAAAACGCATCAACTGAACTGAAGTCAGCCTAGTGATCACCAACAGTTTAGTAATTTACATAGACAAAGATGATGACCTAAATAGATGTCAAAGGGAAAACTAGGCCAGGGCAAAATTAGGATGGGGTCAAACTAGGGTAACACAGATGCACTCACTGGCTCTATAGTAATTACTTTGGAAGACATCCATCAGTTTTACTAAATACATTTTGGTTTGTGGTGCTTGGAACAGTCTTTCATTATAAGTGCAAAAGCGCAAATACATATTCACTGACTCTGTTCAAAACATTCATTTTCAAACTACCTTAGAACATTCAGATACGTTACATCGCCAAATGTGAACTGCCTTTGAGAGGCAGTAACTGTAAATTAAAACGTCAAATATTAAGTGTGCATGAATGTATGTACGTATGTATGAATGTATGTATGTATGTATGAATGCATGAACATATGTATGAATGTATGTACGCATGTATGAATGTATGTATGTACCTGAAAAAATTTCTACAGCAGTTTCCATGAAACACAAACATAAACAATCATTAATAGTGTCTCGCTATGTGTTGTAAACGGCTGTGTTATTGTTACCTCATCTCTGACTCCGTTGTTCTGTGTTGATTCAGTCTCTGTCTGTTGTTTGTCTCCATCCTTCTTAGCATCCACTGCGTCTTCTGAATCCTTTTCTCCAGCCTCTCCCACTCCTCCTGCTGCTGCTGCTGTCTTTCCATTTCCTTTTCCCTTCTGTCGATCGTCCTTGCTACTGGCCGTCGATGGAGATGGCGACGGTGCAGCCGAGCTGAGCGTGCTTTCCGACTTGACCTTGTCGGCCGCATCACTGGCTGCAGAGGCTGCTGTGGTGGCTGCAGATGCCGCAGCATGAGGCATACTGTGGCAGCCGTTGATCGACTCAAATTCCTGCACCTGAGACAACAAACGATGTGGACACTCAACTCATGCAGAGGTACGGCTGCAAGCACTTTATGGAATTTTTATTTATTTAACCAAGTAACGTTCAACATAGTAATAAATTACAAAATATTTATGCATTGGATACAAAAGGCAAACAGTAAAGCACATGATATCACCTAATTGATCCACCTATGATGTCATGCAAACATACAATGATGAATGAACAACATAAGTCTCTCTCTGTACTGTAACAGTTGGGACACAACAGCCGATCAGTTAGGACACTCATTTTACATAATTGTATTTCAGGCAATAAAAGAATACCATGAGGCCAGCGGCGTAACGAAGGGTTTCAGCGCCCAGGGGCAAAAGTTGATGACTGCACCCCTTTTTAATTTTCTTGCTGACTTTTAATGGCTCTTATCATAGTACTGTGTCCCACTGAAGGCAAATTTTGCACCCCCCGTTCTGCTGCGCCCAGAGGTGGTTGCCCCCCTTCATTACGCCACTGCATGAGGCAACTGAGTAGGTATCTGAAACAGGCACTACATGAATGACGGAATGAATGACCTTTTGTTACAACGTCTGACCACCACTTATTGAGATCAGCTACAGTCATTAATGCTGCAATTTGAAGCAGCACTTACAAGACAAAATATTACACACAACCACACACGCTATACATTATACACAAACATTACACACAAACACTACACATTACACATTACACAAACTCACTCACTCACACAAACAGCTATTCACCTCAACAGGAAACTTCATCTGGACACTGGATTCCTGCCATTATCAAACTTTCACATGCAAAAGAAACGACCGACGTCAAACTATGGAAGAACATACCTTTTTCCGAACGAGAGACATTATTCCGATTCTTGTGAGGACGTGCTGACGCGAAAGTCCCTCTCGTGGAACTCCGTCGGCAAAAGTTTCTGCATTGTCTGCACCAGGTTCACAGAGATGGCGCATGAAGAGGGAAACATAGGCCTTGAACTCTCGCTCCGATTTGCCTCTCAAATCACGTACCAACCTATGTCACCACAAGACACACATAAGATGCCAGTTAGTTACTGTTTAATACTGCTGTGTCATAAAAAGATGATTAGTAGCATCACCCTCCTCCCTTACCGAGGCTTGAGAAACTAAAGGGCATCTGATACTGCATTAATATCAGATGCCATTACCTAATTAATTGCAAGCCTTAATTACCAACCTACATTTCCACTGCACTTATATAGACTATAGAAACCTGGTATAATTAATAGCAGGTCTTATTCACCAACCTATATCACCATAAGACACAAAACAGGCCTCTTCGACTGCATTTATATTGAGCCACTATCTCAAGGCAAATTCCAATTGATGGTATTAGGAAACTACATGTGCTGAACACTTCCTTAATGCGCTAACACATTTAAATCACTCATTAACGTAAAACAACACGTTCATCATTAGTTTATGCACTAGCATAAATGGTGATACACACACACACATTCCTTAAACTCTAGGAACAAGAGTTCCGTGAATCTGATTTTTGAAATGTCAAACTAGATGCTGCATCAAAAAAGGCTGAATGTGGTCATTCCATACCACAAGGCAAGTGCACATAATGGATAATAATAAGTACTATCAACAATAATAAGTAATAATTATTTAATAAGTACTTTAAATGAAATAAACAAAACAGAAATAAAGACAAAATGCAAAACCAAATACATCAGCCAATCAGCATAGCCTAGTACTAGAAAACTTGCTTCTCCACTTCTCTTCCAGTGTCAGTTGACAACAACACGACTGATCTGCTGAGGAGCATTAGCTCCTGCACAGCAGTTGAATGCTGTGCAGGGACAGTCTGTCTGTTACGCTACTATGAATCTGATGTTAAGCTCTGGTTACTTACCATTGTGAATTGAAAGCATCCTGAGGTGGCATTCCATATCTCATGACTGCGTTCAAGAAGGCTTTGCGCTGACGAGTGTTGAAGCCGAGAACCTGAAGAAAAGCAAATCCAAATGAAACTCAGAAGACTTCTCTCTCTTTCTGCTTACCTTCAGTTCCTCAATTCACTTGGATCAGAAACAGGCAAGTCTTACACTCTCATTTGATTTGATTGATTGAAATTGTTCACTGAATCACCGCACAACAGACAAATCAAATTACGACAGTTCTGCCTATAGCACAATAAGTGCTGGTGTCAAAATGGCAATCCAAAGGGGTCAAAAGTCATGCAACAGCCTGGATTACTCTCTCACATAAACAGTTTACAGACAGTCAGTTCAACATAGCATAACAAACAACTTCAAGATCATTTCAAATCATATGCATAACATACAACTTCATGATCAAAATGGTTGTGAAATGAAAAATGCTGTGTGCGTGTGTGTGTTATGGATATGAGAACTGATGGTGCAGTGATGAAACTGAGGTTCATGGGGGGGCCCGTGGCGCATTGGATAACATCTGGCACACAGACGGAGAGGTACCGAGTTCGAGCCCCCGTTGGGCGGATATGTTTGTAGGCTGCTATTAGCGCCGTTGTATTGCAGGCTGTCTGTTCTGTTATTAGTTAAGATTTAAATTGCATAACATGTAAATGTACAGCGCAGTGCGTTTGTCAGGCGCTTATTAAAGAAAAGATATTATTTTATTTTATTCATATAAAAGGTATCAAAGTGTGACATTCTCTGTTTGCCATTCTGTCTTCAAACAGACTGCTGACACACATAAGAAAAGTTAGAAGATTATCACCACTAGCTTCCCAAAAGTACCTCACAAAACAGTAGCTCACAAAAAAAGCAATGAGGACCCAGAACTAGAAATGGATCCGTCATCATTTGTCATGTCCATTGTAAAATCATCAGCTATCATCTGCTGCATTCTTAAGAACAATAACAGGACCAGACAAAAAGAAATATTAAAGTTGTGATGCAGAGCATTAATTTTGTCAGGTAGGCTACTTTTGGGAAGCCAGAGATGAAACATCTTGTAACTTTCTTTTGATAACCTGTAAAGGATGATAAAAGCTAATAGTGTGAAGTAGCGTAGATGATCAAACCTCAATCTGTCCGTTGACCCGAGCGAGCAGTGGAGGCAGTGACCGGTCTTTGTCGCCCGCTGGGCCTCGTCTGCGCCGGCCGACCTCTTTCTTGCCCTCTTCAAAGTCATCGTCATCTTCTTCATTGTCTAAAACAATCTTCACATGTAGCCCCAACAAACAACAGAAGCATCAGAAGGGGGACATTGCACATCAACAACGGTCTTTTCTATGTCTACGTTCTAATCTAGACTTGCACAAATCATCCACTGAGTCATTAACCCTTTAACAACGAGCTGCCTATGGTTTCCCATACATTTTAGTACACGCTCATCGTTAAAGGGTTGAGGAAAGGTTGTTGTGGTTGTTCGTTTGACATGCTTATTCCCCTCAGACTGCCATTATGTCTAGGAATTGCAGATCTCTTTTGGAAGATGTGTTGATTGATGCCAATTGCATGAGTAAAGTAGTCTTAAAGAAGTTCTAAGGTTAGATTAGAATCAGGGACCATTGCTGAAGGCTACAGACAATGAACACAATGCATCGTACCTTACCTGACATTATGCAAACAATGCCCTACAGCAAATTCATTGTCCAGATATTTCAAGAATGAAACTACTGCTTGCAAAAGCAAATTTGACATGCAGTTCCAAAGGACAGCCCAGCATGCTAAATGGTTAGCATGCTGGGCTGTCAACTCCCCACAAGGGCAGACATTTGGGTAGAGATTTTGGCTACACTTACCCCCTCCCCAGCCAACTCAGTTATAATGAGTCCACGGACAGTGGGAGGATCAGATGGCGAGGGACCATGAAAACTGAAGTTGCTAAAACTTTATAGCCATGGCTGACTCTTGAGGGCTAAACCAAGGGGATTGCTCTTCATCTGCTCTGTTGCCCTTGACTACACAGAACATCAAGCCAAAACCCTTAATTACCTGATCTTTTCAGAAAGCCACTAAGCACTGCATTATTTTAGATATCTAAATGGCATCCAAGCACCTTTTCAAGAACAACTTCTCTCAAGCATAGAACTCTTTCGATATCTTGTTTCTCTTGCGTATCTATTCATCGAAATTTCTCTCATCAAAGGGCCGTCAACTCCTTACCCGTGAAATCCGTATCGAAATCGGACAGATCATTGTTCCAGGCCTCGTCGTTGTTTCCCATAGCAGCATCATTGTAGTTGACCTGCTTCCGGATGCGCTTTCCCTTGCCAAGCGACCGTGTCATATCCTCCTGCTGCTGTTCGTAGTGATGCCTCAGCAGCTTCTCCCAGTAGGCTGGATCTGCATGCTCAGCCTCCTGCTTCAGCACCTCCATCTCACCCTCATCCTACCAATCAAACACATGCACATATTATAACTAACTGAAATGTATATTGGATTTCAATGTCTTAGCTTCTCCAATCCAACTGACTGTCATTTTCTGCTACAGTTTCACCTGGGGGGTCGGGATGGGGGGGGTGACAATTGTCACAACGATGCCTTGTGCATTCAGATGATGACTCCACAAGACATCATTAGACTCAATCAGATGTGACTAATCTTAACCCTGTCATACCATGATCGTAGACTGGGATTCCATTGGTCAGTTTGTTATTATTATTAGTTTCTCACATCCTTACAGACTGGGCTGTCACAGACTCACCTAATCACACCTGTTCGCCAGGGCTTATCTCGACTGTTGCTTAGCTGTTTTGTAAGGCACCCTTGTAACGGCATGGCCGCCGTGTTATGGCGCCCTGCAAATTGTCGTAATTATTATTATTATTATTAAGGAAAGACATTGTCATTTTATGCCATATTGTAATTGATAGACTGCAGGTGGTTGCAGATGCCAAGTGGTAGGTAGGCTGTTCCAGACAGATGGTCCTTCAACAGGAAAACTTCTTGAGACATATTATCTAGTTCTTGTTGCTGGAATACAAAGCTCACCATGTGTTTCCAAGCATAAATATTAGAGGAATGAAGAAATTGGCAAGGATAATCTGATGACAATGGGAGTGCAAGAGACTGTCAAGTATGATCTGCTTACAACAAACTCTAATATCATCACTGGAATATACATATAAAGTTCTGAAAACCAAAATCCAAGTGAGCGATATGAAATCTAACCTCATCTCCTTCAGTGACTGTGTACGTTGCCACTTTGAATGAGCTCAGATACTCGTTCATCGCGATCTCTTTCTCCTCCTGTCCCTCTTGACTGCGATCGAGGAGCTTCTCGATCGCCCCATCGTCATAGACGATCCGACACTCGGAGCCCTCGTCCTCCTCTTCGTCCTTGAACAGTTCCTCCGTTCCAAACTTAAGGATGTCGTCCAGCTCCTGCTTCGACATGAGCGCTCCCTTGTTGCCGAGACCCGGTCGAACGACGAGGTGAGTCAACATCATCTTGCGCTTGGCCACCTGTGTTATTCGCTCCTCCACCGAGTTACGAGTAACGAAACGGTAGATCATCACACGGTTCGCCTGGCCAATACGATGCGCTCGGCTGAACGCCTGTCAACAGACGATTCATACATCTATGTAATGCACCTGAGCAGCTATATAATAACAGCCATAGATGCAAGCAGTGTTCTGGCTGTATGTGTGTGTGACATGGTGGTCGATTGGTTAGAGCGCTTGACCTGTAACGTTGAGAGTACGGGTTCGAGCCTCGCCTGAGGCAGTTACTGTTTAGGGACCTTCAGCAAGTCCTTCACTTGCTGTTGCTCTGCGCCTTTGATGCTCTGCCGTATGGTCGTGTGCACTTCTGAACTTTGGAAGGAGGGTAAAATATGAAATACAGTTGTACTGTATGCAAGTAATGGTGAATGCCTGCACCATCTGGTGACTAATATTAATTGAATTAATTTGTAACTTCTATAGCACCAGTGTCTGATGCATAAGGCATCAACTGGCAATGCACCACAGCCAAGCCACAGTCAGGTGGACATCCAGATGACCAGCCTGTTGAGACAGAGACACTATAGAGGATAATAAACCTGGGCAACTGGAGCCATCTCATGTGAGAACTAAACCGAGAACAAGAGAACATTCAGAAAAGGTAGAAAGTTAAGGCAGGGCCATAGCCAGAGTTAAATTCAAGAGGAGGCAACTCCGGGAGACATAATTTGAAGCCCTGCATGGAACTGCTGTCTAAATCCATGTGTTTCATCATTCAAAAGGCAAAGCAAGACAACTGCCTCAATGCAGCTATGCCTATGAGTCAAGGTAAAGTTGACAAATTCAGAAAAGTTTTTTTTACAGACTGCAGCAAGCGGGGAGCATCGAACCTGACCCCAAAAACAACAGCTGCAAAAACAACAGCTGCAAAAAATCAAAAGTGAATCCTAATGGATCATAGATGATGAGAAGAAGCAATTACCTGGATATCATTGTGAGGATTCCAGTCAGAGTCATAGATGATGACGGTATCTGCTGTCGCTAAGTTTATACCTAATCCACCGGCCCTTGTCGACAGAAGGAAGCAGAATGCTGCAGACCCAGGAGCTAAACACATTACAGCAACATCATCATTAGTTTATATAATTACTATATATCACAGTTATCAATGTTTAATATTTCTTAACACAGATTATAAATTCTGCAGCTTACAGAAAAAAATGGTTGTTCCTCGACTAATGAAATTGTTAGATGAAGAGATATCGTTACTTCATGAATGATGCCTACTATGGCAATGCTGTTCTGTTGTAACAACGGATGTCAAGATACCTCGATAACTCCAGCATAGAATGTTTCCCCCAATAAAACAGCTGTATTCTACTATTCTGACCACACAACGAGGATCATCACAAAACATTACCCCTTACATATTATTCCAAAGGCAAACTTTGAAACACAGCCCCAGCTGCTACAGTTGTTTGAGGCTATTTTTAAAACTGTGCTTTTATAGTTCTAAATGTAATTGCATAATTTAAAATTTATAAAGCCACACTTCCAGAGAAACAAATTAGACCTGACAAAACCGTGATCAAAAGGAATGCTTTTTAAGCGCCTACAGAAAAAAGGCAAAGGCCAAAAAGCTTGCAAGGCAGCTTACTCCAGAAAGATAGGCCGACACAGTTGTTTTAGACAAACACTTTCCATACAGCGCCTTAGAAATGATCTTCAACTGTCGTGAGTCGAGCGCAACTTTCAATGAGAAGAGGTGTAAATGAACATGAGCAGGGTGTTCGAGGCAGACATGAGTACTGCGAGTGTCAATGATCTTATTTTCTCATCCTCAGCATATGAGGATGGGCAGCCTCTCCTCTACCTTTGCTGCCTGAGCCTCATACAGTGTATGGCCAGTGAAACCATTTGCTGTGGAGTTTGCAAGGAACAAAATTATCAAAATTTATCTTTGTCCGGCCTGATGTACGTACTGTTAAATCGGTCGATGGCATCCTGTCGCTGGCTGCCTGTTATTCCACCATCAATGCGTTCGTATTTGTAGCCCTCGTTTTCAAGAAAGTCTTCGAGAATGTCCAGCACTTTGGTCATCTGTGAAACAACAAAAGGATCACTGAACAAATAATGCAGAAATAATCTGCATCTCTTTTGTAATTTACAAAAAGGACAAAAAACCAATTATACGTCATGGAAATCTGTCACACTGTTTAACTCACTGCATTTCAGCAACTAAACAATCTGATCGTACAAGTACACAAAGATCCGGGTATGTAAGTAAGTAAGTATATTCTTTATTGTACCAATTGAGAATCCACACTTTGGTGTACCTACATTTATGCAGTACATAACACTCTTATTATAAACGATCTGCGTGTGAGATTGTCCTTTTGTGGAATAAAACGATCATGCAGTCTCGGGTGCAGGGAGTGGCTTTTGGGGTGGGGGGGGGGGAGAAGCCCATGGAGTTACCCAAGACCACAGAGAAGAGGCGTGAGTCAGCAGAGTGGCAGAGATGTTCAAATGTTGGACTGTCCTCTGACAAAAACCGCAGCGAATCAGACGCCGCATCGCCAACAGAAGGCGTTTCTTTTCTTGTTGCCCGGCTAACCCCCACCATGCCGGAGCAGCATAGAGCATTCAGGCCACCATTGTGGCACAAACCCCGTCGCATAGTATGGGGCCTGAAAGACCATGCCCCAAGAGGATGTGCAAGGAATACAGCGATTGTCTCGCATATACGGGTTACGTGTGCCTTGAAACTAAAAGCTTCGTTCATCGTTACACCCAAGATGACCACGCTGGGGACCCTTGTCAGCCCGAGTTGTACTCGGGACCACATCACGCCCAGAAATCTCATCTTTTCATTGATATATTGTATCAACAAACAGAAAATTTTATCTTTTCACTAATATACATCATCTATAATTATATTGAAAATCTCATCCACTCCAAGATAAATGGTATCTACATTTAGAAAAAATCTTATGTTTTCACTGACCCTATGGCAAATACATAGAGAAATTCTAATCGTTTCACTAATATGTGGGATCTTCATAAAGTATATCTTATCACTGTAATACAAATTTATTATCTAACCTGAATAAAAAAGGCCTAAGGCCTGTTGGCAAATGAAAGAACAAGTTAACAGTGCATGGGTTAATTTGTGAAAATAGCCGACCTGTGAGAATATGAGAACACGGTGTCCATCGCGATATAATTTTCTGAGCATTGTAGACAGCAGATCGAGTTTACCACAGGATTTGATCAGAGCTGATCCCTCAAACATTCCATTCGGCATTCTTGGTGCCTCCTAGAAACACAGAAATGACCACAGCTCAATATTTAAACTTCCACCATAAAGCAACCGGAAATTAGTTGAACTTTCAGAGGAAAACAAGAGGTTTTGATGTTAGATGCTGAGGAACAAGTAAACCAAAATGCTTTGAATTTAGCTATGATTCTATGGCTAAACACACAAGAACATTTGTATACACAGCATCTTTTATATACCTTTGGAAACAGCTGCAAGCAAGCATATCTAGTATCTAACACATATAAAAATTTGACTTCAGGTAAGTGGATAAGCCAGTAAATGATCAAGCAATTTATGTAAATAAAAATTTCCACAACTGCATCAAGAATTCAGACAAATGTTTAAATGATTCAGAGTGCTCAAACCAATCAGAAAATGCTGACACAATTAGAGTAAAGTTCAAATAAGTTAGCTAAAATTCCCAAACAACTTAGGTAAATCATGCACGGTTTATCACGTTTTCACTACTGCCACTTAAGCAATGATTACAAATTGCGAGTTGCTGTCTTCCCACTCATCGCACTGACTTACTGCAGCTGCTGTTGGGAACAGGTAAGGATGGTTGCAGCACTTCTTCAGGTCCATCATGATGTTGAGCAATGACACCTGTGTTGAACTACCACGAGTATTCAACGCTTCAAAGTTACGCGTCAAGATGTACTTGTAGTACTTCCTGCAAACATACAGCATCATACTTAGTGCAAGGTAACCACAAGTAGTACCTATTTGCACAAACTACACAATAGTAATAATAATAATAATAATAACATCATAATAATTCATACGTTGCCTTCTGTCTGGATTGATTTTACATAGCTCTTAGGTGCATACAACCCTTTGGGTAAACACCAATGCCACAAACAACACCACCACCACACCCACAAATATTCTTCTTTTAAAATGTCAAATGAATAAAGGTTCTGAATTAAACTTGAATCCTCAAGTGCATAAGTTAACATTTCTGGTTCTGTTTCTGTTGAAGTAGTCTAGCTGGGCCAAACAATTGCTCAACTGATCTGATGCTAAGTACGGTATGCAACCATAAACATTTTATGTATTTGCACTTCGTAATTTTTTAATGCTAGGAAAAATATTCAACAGCAGGAATAAATGAACAAAATTCATGCAGCACGTCTTCAGAGAAACTGTGGCTGAGATTTGAACCCCTGGGATGACCATGTTACAATACAACAAAATACAAAGTCTGTTTAGTAGCAACTGTGAATGTGGGTCAACCACTAGATTAAAGATCAGATGGTAATTCCACAGCTCAATGAAAGTCAACAGAAGACAGGAAGAGAGACTAGAGAGAGAGAGAAGTTCAAACACTGACAGATGTGAATGATAAACTCTGACTGACTTCTGCATTGGACTGAGTTCAACACGGACGATGAATTCGCTCTTGGATGGAATATTCTTGAGGACATCAGCCTTCAGTCGACGCAACAGGTGAGAACCAAGCAGATCGTGCAATCTCTTTATCTGTTCTTCCTTCGAGATGTCAGCAAACTCCTCCAGGAAGCCTTGTAAATTACTAAAACAACCAGCCAATCAGAAAACATTTAGAATAAAAGGATAAAACGAAGAAAGCATCCTCTGCATTGGCCCAAAGGACTGTCTGAGTACCAGCCACTTTGCTAGGGACAAAAAATGTTTACACAATGCACAATTGTACATTTTCGCATCTATGTTCTTCTGTTGCCTAAAATATTTCTATAAAATTCGTACTGTGCAATATCGTTGCGGAGTAAGGGGAGGGGAGCAGTCAGGGAAGGGGAATGGGAGTGGAGTGGCAGTAGAGGGACGGGGTGTGGGAGGTGGAGAGATGGGAAGGGAGGACGAGAGGAGGGATTGTTAATGAATTTACCAACTGTAGATCGCCATCTAAGCGCTTTCTTTTGTTCGTCACTATATGAAATCCTCATCGACGAAATTTTAACTGGGCAAACATCTAGTTAAGGCAATAACTGAGAACTTGTTTTGTACCTGAACTGATCAGGTGAGAGGAAGTTGAGCAGATGGAAAAGCTCTTCCAGGTTGTTCTGTAGAGGTGTTCCAGTCAGCAGAAGCTTATAGGCGATCTTGTACTGGCTCAGGATACGGAAAAACTACAACAGCAGAAAATGGAACCTCCTGTAACATAATTGAAATAAAATATACATAGAATCTCATTAATTTAGTCAGTCAGTTTGTTCATTTGTTGACTCATTTGCATACCATTCATTTGTTGCTTTCTTAAACCATTTGTATGTTTGTTTTAGCAGCTAGCTTCTCAAATACACTTGATCTGATTGAAGCTGTCATTCACAATAGGCAGAACATAATCTGCCTCTTTAAATCCAATATGCATTGGGCTTCTTCCTGCATTCCATTAAATTACATTGCATCCATTACTCATTTATTCATTAAATCAGAGTATTCATATAGCATCCCATAAAGATGTCTGCACAGAGGCACTCCCAGCCCAACCCCAGCGAAAGAGAACGCTGTTCAGCTGTTGTAAAAGGTACATGCAGCATCCATGGCCAGAACGACATAGAGATTCAGGCTATTCCAATAGAACAAGTTCATTCATTTCATTCATTCATTTAAGATATTTATATAGCGCCCCTTCAATATTTCTACTCAGAGGCGCTCCCGACTACTGTAACAGCGCGGACACTGAATCGGAGTTTCACGCCGAAGCGCATGAGCAATTGCGAGTGAAGGACTTGCCCAGGGTCCCTACGCGGCGGCTTGAGGTGGATTCAAACCCGCAACCCTCCGGCTGCAAGGCACCGAACATACCCCTACACCACCGCGATAGAGCAGTGAAGATATCTGGAGCCAGTCAGACCTGAAACACGACAACAAAGCTTCATCAAGCAGGTAGGTGCATTACTTGACTGATCAGACCAGACGCAAAATCCCAAAATCTCGTCAGTTTACGCATTACATTAAGTGACACTGTTGAGATTGGTTGAGATTGGTCCTACCTTCGACTGGTTGTTCTTGAGACGATGAGCTTCATCAACAACGAGTACTTTCCAGTCGACGGATCCAAGTGTCGCTTGATCGATCGTTATCAGTTCGTAGGATGTCAGCAGAACATGGAATTTGACGGTGACATCTTTCTTCATGCGGAACGCCTTGCTGCCTCCACGAATGGCACCCTCCTCAAATGAAAACTCATGCTCCCTGGAAGGACAGAAGAAGTTGCAATCCTGTCAGCTCAATATTCAATAGAAAAAATTGATTAATTGATTGATTGAGAACAGACCAAAACCACTTCACGACATGTTAACCCTTTAACGACGAGCATGTACTAAAATGTATGGGAAACCAATGCAGCTTGTCATTAAAGGGTTAAATTACACTGTAATTCCATGCCATGATAAAGAGTACCGGGGTAGTAATAATTAAGTGTACATACATATCTAAATTTAATCCGATCTGACTTCTATTGCCATCGTAATCACAGTGCCCAACACATCAGTCGTTTTTTGCCTCGAATAAAAACGCAACCAAAAATCATAAACCAATGGAGAAGTCATGTCATTACACTGCTCATAATTCAATTCGTGGCACTTAAATGACCAGCAATTATCGATGTTTAGAAGCCAGAGATGTCAATGTCCGGCTAGAGATGTCATGGCTAAAGTCATTAGTGCAGCTAAATTGCTATCAGTGAGCCAGCCTGGAATGCTGCTTTTTTTTTTTACTAAGCTACATAGCAGAAAATGATTGTTAACTCCTGTATGTGGAACCGAAACGACTTATCAATCAAAGATTTAAACTGTTAAACTGTTTAGTGCATAGGGTATCGAGCTTTAAACTTGACTGTGAATTAAAATTCAGATATATAAGGCCAACTGGGAGCTAACAGGATTAAAAACAGAGAGGTATTACACAAAAAGGCCGGAAATTTGTAGCAGTGAGAAAAGTTTCACAGGTCACCTAAACACAGCTGGCAGTTAACTTTTGGGCCTGTGGGCCACTGTTTGGAACCACTGATGTAGCCAATCAGGCTTTCCCAATGGATTAGTACGTGTCATACTGTGTTCACTATGACGAGGCTATGAAGTCATTACAGTTTGATACTGCTCTTCTAAAGTCTGATTTCCTGCCCTAGACTGCTCTTCCAAATTGCACTGCGAGACTGACCTGATGACGGCTCGGCTGTCTTTGTCGCCGACGTAAGTGACAACGTAGAAATCCGGCGCCCAGAACTCAAACTCTCGTTCCCAGTTGATGATTGTAGACAGTGGTGCACTGACCAAAAAAGGACCCTTACAGTGACCCTAGAACGACAAAGGAAACATCTCCATTAAACAGATAAGAAATCATTACGCAACAAGCATGTCTACATTCTCCAACAAAATGCACAAGATAATCAGTTCTAAGATCTTAACAACGCAAAAATCAAAGACACAGAGATCAGTCTACATTAAAAGAAATCATCTGCTAAGCCAGAAACAAGAGAAAGGTGATCAAGAATGGTCTTACCTCTTTATAAAGAGAGTAGAGGAAACAGATGGTCTGAATGGTCTTACCTCTTTATAAAGCGAGTAGAGGAAACAGATGGTCTGAATTGTCTTACCTCTTTATAAAGCGAGTAGAGGAAACAGATGGTCTGAATGGTCTTACCTCTTTATAAAGAGAGTAGAGGAAACAGGTGGTCAGACGGGTCCTACCTCTTTATAAAGCGAGTAGAGGAAACATATGGTCTGAATGGTCTTACCTCTTTATAAAGAGAGTAGAGGAAACAGGTGGTCAGACGGGTCCTACCTCTTTATAAAGCGAGTAGAGGAAACAGATGGTCTGAATGGTCTTACCTCTTTATAAAGCGAGTAGAGGAAACAGATGGTCTGAATGGTCTTACCTCTTTATAAAGAGAGTAGAGGAAACAGGTGGTCAGACGGGTCCTACCTCTTTATAAAGCGAGTAGAGGAAACAGATGGTCTGAATGGTCTTACCTCTTTATAAAGCAAGTAGAGGAAACAGATGGTCTGAATGGTCTTACCTCTTTATAAAGCGAGTAGAGGAAACAGATGGTCTGAATGGTCTTACCTCTTTATAAAGCGAGTAGAGGAAACAGATCGTCTGAATGGTCTTACCTCTTTATAAAGCGAGTAGAGGAAACAGATGGTCTGAATGGTCTTACCTCTTTATAAAGAGAGTAGAGGAAACAGGTGGTCAGACGGGTCCTACCTCTTTATAAAGCGAGTAGAGGAAACAGATGGTCTGAATGGTCTTACCTCTTTATAAAGCGAGTAGAGGAAACAGATGGTCTGAATGGTCTTACCTCTTTATAAAGCAAGTAGAGGAAACAGATGGTCTGAATGGTCTTACCTCTTTATAAAGCGAGTAGAGGAAACAGATTGTCTGAATGGTCTTACCTCTTTATAAAGCGAGTAGAGGAAACAGATGGTCTAAATGGTCTTACCTCTTTATAAAGAGAGTAGAGGAAACAGATGGTCTGAATGGTCTTACCTCTTTATAAAGCGAGTAGAGGAAACAGATGGTCTGAATTGTCTTACCTCTTTATAAAGCGAGTAGAGGAAACAGATGGTCTGAATGGTCTTACCTCTTTATAAAGAGAGTAGAGGAAACAGGTGGTCAGACGGGTCCTACCTCTTTATAAAGCGAGTAGAGGAAACATATGGTCTGAATGGTCTTACCTCTTTATAAAGAGAGTAGAGGAAACAGGTGGTCAGACGGGTCCTACCTCTTTATAAAGCGAGTAGAGGAAACAGATGGTCTGAATGGTCTTACCTCTTTATAAAGCGAGTAGAGGAAACAGATGGTCTGAATGGTCTTACCTCTTTATAAAGAGAGTAGAGGAAACAGGTGGTCAGACGGGTCCTACCTCTTTATAAAGCGAGTAGAGGAAACAGATGGTCTGAATGGTGTTACCTCTTTATAAAGCGAGTAGCGGAAACAGATGGTCTGAATGGTCTTACCTCTTTATAAAGCGAGTAGAGGAAACAGATGGTCTGAATGGTCTTACCTCTTTATAAAGCGAGTAGAGGAAACAGGTGGGTCATTCCAGCTCAACTCAACCAATTTTGAGGAAGGTTCCCACTCGACCATCTCCGAATTGGCTGAAATTTTAACCACATGTTGCAAGATATATAGGATGGAAAAATCCAAAATATTTCTGCAATATTTAAAATACTTTCCAAGATATCGTGGATTCCGTGACCCCACCCTCCGAAGGCACTTCGCGAAACTTCGAGATGTCCACTTTTTGAAATTTGATATCTCTGGAGCCGTTACACCAAATTAGATGATTTTATTTTTACCTGTACAGTTTCTTGCATAGATTACAAAAATATAATCATTTTTATTGTGTGTCCTATAATTTCAGCTGTAGTAAATGTCAAAGATGCCTTCATATTCATTTTATATCGAAATTCTGCAATATTCAGTGATCAATATCTCCATATGTACCAGGCACAATACATTCAAATTTTCTATGTATACTGTCTATGTTGCTGACAATTACTTGGCAAAGTTTGACTTGATTAGTTATTCACATCTGCCTGATATAAGCTGTCAAAGTTGACCAAATCTGACAATGGGGGGTTAAAGAGCAAAAATATTCCCAAAAAGGGACATATAAATTTTATATTTTTATTGCATTTTCTGATAGACCATAGATCGATTGATAAGTGTTCCAAAAATCTTAATGGGGTTTTTTGTTTTAAGGACTTTACAGTGTGTCAAAAATGGTCGTTTTTGGTATCGCGAGTTGCAATCATGGGTGGTATTTGACAGACTTGATACCCTAAATATCAATATCAAAACTGTGAAACCAATGTCATCACTTTTCTAATATAAATGAAACATAGCCAAGTAATTCTTATTAAAGTTATAGTTAACATAAGCATTTCTTTATCATAATCAAAGTGACTTTATGAACGAAATATAGTGTTCTTTGGTGGTCTATCAAACTGCTTACAATTGTGGAACTGCTGAACATGTAAAAATATCAATATAACTAATTAATGTCATTTTTGCATACAGCATCATATTTTGAAAGTATTTCTGTGCATAAGATGAAAATTTTGTTGTTTACTTTCTTTCATACAGAATTGTCCAGCTGGTACTGACATGCACTGTTACTGCGTGCTTGAGATGCTGACACTAAGCAAAGGACAAATTGCAATGGAACACAGCAAATGTCATCATGTCTTGGCCAAGTCAGACAATAGCTTGCCCTACTTTGTGTATTGTCGTGAATTTGTTGAGTATATGAGTAAATTCAAGACAATGCATAAAATAGGTCAGTCGAAGGAGAAGATATAATATCCACTCCTTCGTCTGACCTGTCTGTTATCAGCCTAATGTACCACTTGTGGTCATATATTATTGCTGCCAGATACAGCCGGGATTGACAGGTAGTGGCATCAAGTTGCTTGCTCTGATTCTGCTGTCACATCTTCTGGTTTATTACAATCTTCAATATCAGTAACTGGTTAAGCAGTTCCACATGAGTCCAAAGATAGTCTTCGCATTATTATCAGAATCTTCGATACTGGGACAAATGCAAATAATTTTCTGCGAAGTCACCAAGAAAATGCACTGCTAAGGTTCAAGATTTTGAGTCTGTAATATACGGTACATGCTGTTTGTGCTTTACTCATATAAAGGACTTCCAAGTTGGATGAGCGGTACAGTGCAGCCAGGATGATTTCTTGAACCCCTAGCCATCATGCATTTGTCCCCTTATAAAAGATTCTGATAATTAGGGAAAAACCATCTTTCAGTTACTGATATTGAAGATTGTAATAAACCAGAAGATGTGACAGCAGAATCAGAGCAAGCAACTTGATGCCACTACCTGTCAATCCCGGCTGTATCTGGCAGCAATAATATATGACCACAAGTGGTACATTGGGCTGATAACAGACAGGTCAGACGAAGGAGTGGATATTATATCTTCGACTGACCTATTTTATGCATTGTCTTGAATTTACTTATATACTCAACAAATTCACGAATTCACGACAATACACAAAGTAGGGCAAGCTATTGTCTGACTTGGCCAAGACATGATGACATTTGCTGTGTTCCATTGCAATTTGTCCTTTGCTTAGTGTCAGCATCTCAAGCACGCAGTAACAGTGCATGTCAGTACCAGCTGGACAATTCTGTATGAAAGAAAGTAAACAACAAAATTTTCATCTTATGCACAGAAATACTTTCAAAATATGATGCTGTATGCAAAAATGACATTAATTAGTTATATTGATATTTTTACATGTTCAGCAGTTCCACAATTGTAAGCAGTTTGATAGACCACCAAAGAACACTATATTTCGTTCATAAAGTCACTTTGATTATGATAAAGAAATGCTTATGTTAACTATAACTTTAATAAGAATTACTTGGCTATGTTTCATTTATATTAGAAAAGTGATGACATTGGTTTCACAGTTTTGATATTGATATTTAGGGTATCAAGTCTGTCAAATACCACCCATGATTGCAACTCGCGATACCAAAAAACGACCATTTTTGACACACTGTAAAGTCCTTAAAACAAAAACCCCATTAAGATTTTTGGAACACTTATCAATCGATCTATGGTCTATCAGAAAATGCAATAAAAATATAAAATTTATATGTCCCTTTTTGGGAATATTTTTGCTCTTTAACCCCCGTTGTCAGATTTGGTCAACTTTGACAGCCTATATCAGGCAGATGTGAATAACTAATCAAGTCAAACTTTGCCAAGTAATTGCCAGCAACATAGACAGTATACATAGAAAATTAGAATGTATTGTGCCTGGTACATATGGAGATATTGATCACTGAATATTGCAGAATTTCGATATAAAATGAATATGAAGGCATCTTTGACATTTACTACAGCTGAAATTATAGGACACACAATAAAAATGATTATATTTTTGTAATCTATGCAAGAAACTGTACAGGTAAAAATAAAATCATCTAATTTGGTGTAACGGCTCCAGAGATATCAAATTTCAAAAAGTGGACATCTCGAAGTTTCGCGAAGTGCCTTCGGAGGGTGGGGTCACGGAATCCACGATATCTTGAAAAGTATTTTAAATATTGCAGAAATATTTTGGATTTTTCCATCCTATATATCTTGCAACATGTGGTTAAAATTTCAGCCAATTCGGAGATGGTCGAGTGGGAGGCATTGGTTGAGTTGAGATGGAATGACCCAGATGGTCTGAATGGTCTTACCTCTTTATAAAGCGAGTAGAGGAAACAGATGGTCTGAATGGTCTTACCTCTTTATAAAGCAAGTAGAGGAAACAGATGGTCTGAATGGTCTTACCTCTTTATAAAGCGAGTAGAGGAAACAGATGGTCTGAATGGTCTTACCTCTTTATAAAGCGAGTAGAGGAAACAGATGGTCTAAATGGTCTTACCTCTTTATAAAGAGAGTAGAGGAAACAGATGGTCTGAATGGTCTTACCTCTTTATAAAGCGAGTAGAGGAAACAGATGGTCTGAATGGTCTTACCTCTTTATAAAGCGAGTAGAGGAAACAGATGGTCTGAATGGTCTTACCTCTTTATAAAGAGAGTAGAGGAAACAGGTGGTCAGACGGGTCCTACCTCTTTATAAAGCGAGTAGAGGAAACAGATGGTCTGAATGGTCTTACCTCTTTATAAAGCGAGTAGAGGAAACAGATGGTCTGAATGGTCTTACCTCTTTATAAAGCAAGTAGAGGAAACAGATGGTCTGAATGGTCTTACCTCTTTATAGAGTGAGTAGAGGAAACAGATGGTCTGAATGGTCTTACCTCTTTATAAAGCGAGTAGAGGAAAATGATGGTCTGAATGGTCTTGCCAAGACCCATCTCATCCGCCAGAATCGTATCGATACGATGTGACCAGGAATAGCGCAGCCAGTTAACACCTTCCAACTGGTAACCGTGAAGAGTTCCACCGGAGGCCGTTACGTAGTCCGGCTGCTCCAACAGCTTCTTTGTCAACTGCATTTCAACAGAACACATAAACAAAGACATCACAACACATAACAGTTAATGTAACTATTCAAGTAAACTACACATTTCACAAATATTAAAGTCTGCTAGCTACCTAGTCCACTAGATTTTTGTGTGTGGAAGGTGCGAATGCGAGGTAGTAGACTGTTTCAGACAGATGGTCTGCCACCAATACTGAAACTCCTTGAACCATATCAATATTATTATTATTATTATTGTGCATTTATTACACACCATATCTATTATCTAATAACCAAGCATCAATTGATGGCGCTCAGCAACTGTGCGCGGAGGACATGGTCCTGGTCACTACACCGTAATCATATTAGGGAACCTGTACTCTTCACATTACATGTTCAGCTCTCCAACTAATCACTTATCATGTTCCATGGTCAAAAATGCTCCACATCACCTAGTTCTCATTGCTGTAATGTGAAAGTCACTGTGAGTTGCCAAACACAAATGAAACCAGTTGTGGAATGAAGATGTTAGCATAGATAATCTGACGAGAGTCTGACGCCATCTGGTGAAGGCAGTGGTAGACGAGTAACCATAACGTTAAGAGCCTGAGGATGGCTCCAAGTAATTATCTTTTTGAGGAGCTATATAAATCCTCTGCATGAAACTGAACGAATGACGTGTCAGCCTTTCAGTCTTGTGTCACTGGACAGCCTACTCATTGGGCTGCCTACTCCCTGGACCGCCTACTCACTGGACCACCTACTCTTCCTTAAATGCAGACTAACAGCTATTCGTTTATGCAGAGCGTCTAACTTACATCTGTTGATGGATCCTCTGGTGGCTGCTGCTTCTTCCTTTCCACCACCTTCTGTGACTCCTCTTCCTCCGTCTCATCGTTCTGTTCAGTTTCCTCGTCATCATCCTCCTCCTCTTTCTCCTCCCTCCTCCGCTTCCGGCTGCTCTTCTTCTGCTTCTTTGGCTTCTTTTCCTTCACCGGCGTCGGCCGCTCGTCCACATCCAACATCACGGCCCTGGCAACACAAAACAATTATATATTTAAGTGATTCATTAAATTAAATCAATTAATTAAATTAATAATAATTTGCCTGTGTGTCATGTGTTCATGATACACAGTAACCGCATTAGGGAAAGAATCTGCTGCTCTTAAGAATATGATGCCTTCGTGACTAACACCAATGAGGTCACTGCCTGTAATTAAATTAATTTACATTATCAGTTAGTAACTTCTGTTGTGCTGGTGTCTAATGCACAAGGCATCAACCAATTGCACACCAAACCCAAGCAATATTCAGTAGATCCATCAAGACGACTATGAAGCAACACCACCAGCCATCCACATTTCTCTTCCAGCAGCATCTTTGAACTTCTGTGAAGTTTTAAAGAATCGTCATGCAAACATCAACAGTTGCTCTCTTTGTTGATTTCTGTTGTAAATTTAAACAGTTCTTCGCTGTTAATAAAGTGCTGACTTATACATGTTGTCAGATCTGGCATATAGCAATAGGGCTGTGCATTTCGAGTTGTTGTAAAGTATATGCCTTCTGAACATTTTGTCGGAAAAGTTGACCGTCGAAAAAGTGCCATGCTTAATCTGTGTTCAGCTTGATTTTGGTTGTTGGTTCTGCATGACAGTTTAGTTGCCAGTTTCTTGATTAGTCATTTTGTGCACCTGTGCAGATGGCAAGCTGTTACTTTTGAACTGGTTTTCATCACCAGTTGTCTGTGAATGTTGTGCCTTGCCTTTGTTAAGTCTTTTGCTGTCGCTGTTTGAGGCCAGTGTAATCTTGCTCACAAATGTTAGTCATGTTATGCTTGTAAATAGCTTAGGATATCAAATTATTTTAACCCAAACCAGTTGTAGTACTCAATATCCAAGAGAACCTCTAACAATATATTCAAATTAGCTTCAACACAGTGGCATAACGGGAGGGGAGCACCAGAGGGGCACAAAATTAGCTTTGAGTGTTAAGTACTAAGCGACATAAATTGTATTATTAAATTCAATAACCCAATATATTAAATTTAAAATAAGCACAACTTGGTTTTCAGTTTTAAATGTGACAAGAAAATAGGGGCCTAGTCAGCAATGTAGCAAGCTATAATTACGCCCTATGCCTAGCGTAAATCTAGCACCTCACCCTTCCCAAAGATTAACTTAACCAATAACGACGTAAATAATGCAAATTATGAGAACATATAGTCTAGATATAACAAATGAAAATATATAGATATAGGCCTACGATACATTGTAATGTAATGTAATAGTTCTAAACATTTGGCGATTTACTAGTATTTCCAAACGAGTCAACAACAATTTTAAATAGGCCTGAACAGGTATATATATCTATTAATATTATATATAATACACACACCATTATTTGTTATTTCATTTTATTACATTTATTTTATTTACCAGTATGATAGCTATTTCATATAATCATATTTCACGATAAAGAAACTAGTCTCGAAATTTGCGCCCCCCCCTCTTGAATTGCGCCCTGTTCCATGGTATCGCTGGACAACCCCTCGCTACGGTACTGAGAATGGTGAATACCAAGAAACTGCTCTATTGTTGCTTTGGTTCAGAAGAAGAAAGAAAATGTGCTCGCACGTTTCATCAATAAAGTAGCCTACTTGTTTGATGGCGTCACTGGCATGTTGTCAGAAGCATTTTCTTCTCTGTGTAACGCACAAGTAATTATTATTTCATCGCTGGAAATACATCATTGTCACGTTGCTAGGAAAAATCAACTTTTAGTAAGCTAAAGTTGATTCTGATGTATTCACGAAGCACAGTGATTGAGCCAAAACCGATTGAGTAATTTGGCAATTCTGAGCATCGAAAAAGAGGTGCTTGAATTTTGATCAACTCGATTTTGCCTAAATAATATGTGTGTTTACATCTGCAAAAGCCAGAAAAATTAGCTTGTATGCAGTAGCTTTAAACCTTTGAAGTTTCTTAGCCTTCTTAATCTTAGCCTCTTAAAAGACAATTATCACAATATGTTACATTGTTACTGTTCGTGTTACAATAGCAACATTTTTAAACAAGTCAAAGCTACTCCTCACTGCTGACCGCTTTGTTCTTTAAAGTTGTCTTAAATTCATATATAAAAATCGTTTGCAAATCATGTTGCATTACTTTTACAGATAACCATTGATTAAAATCTGGAACCTATCATATATACCATATTTGTAATTGCATTAAATTAGTACACACTGTTACCCAGTATTATACTAGACCTATGACATGAATGATTAACAGTCAACTAGAAAATTATGAATGGGCGCAGTCTTTAAACTTTGCCCCCGGGCGCAGAAACCCCTCGTTACGCCACTGCTTCAACACTTTGGCCACTAGGGACGTGTTAATACGTCCTGTATTGGGTAAGTTCACATGCCAAGTTGAGCATCTTCTCAATAACATGAAAGCCATTAACTCTACAACCAGACAAGCTGGAATTTGACAAAATATCAAATCATGTAAAGTAATCGTCACCTCAGATCGTAATATTCATCGATGAATTTCTGGAAATCGGGGATTCCCGAAGAATCCTCGCTTTCCCAGATCGCCTGATCGTACGGGAGATCTCTCCACTTCACCAGATAGAACACCGTTCCGTCTTTGAATTGCCTGAGTCACACAAAAACAACAAAGTAATCGTATGAACCATTTAAGATAGAATTACTGGTCTCTTAAAAAAGCAAAGCTTCCAAGTCACATACTGGATGAGTGCATCTCTTGCAATGGATGAATATAAAGATCCTAAGCAAGGTTGGCACAGAGTCCACTCAGAAGGCTCAAACCGGCAACTGTTGGATTACAGACCCAAAGCATCACACATTAACAGTCTCCAGACTAATTTCCTCTCTCCTGCAGTTAAAGAAATATAACAAAATATTGCAAGACCAATCTCTGACGAGGCATCAAGTTATTAACTAAAATTAAGGACAGTTTGCTAAATGGTCCAAACACCCAATTACATTACAGCGACAGGTGATGTCGTTTTCTAAAGCAGACTAATCTTGCTTACATTACTTTCTTACAGATGAACTTGTTCCTAACTAGCTTTAACACCACTTAGGCTTGCAATCACTTTTAAGAGGTACTGACAATGGCAAAGTGTCTAGATATCAATAAATAAAATGATCAGCTATCTGGAAAGTATGCCACTGGCAGGCTCTCACACAAATGTAAAGCCCTACCAAAGGATAGTAATCTCACCATACCTTGTGTGACTTTTCAATCTGCTCCTGTTGTTTATTTAAAAAATGTAAGTAATCATTGTTTACAATGTAATGCAAGCGCGTTTGTCAGATGCAAATAAAGGCTGTTTACTTACATACTTATTTAATATACGGCAAGGCAAGATTACGACCAGTGTGACAGTCACGATGCTGTTACACAGTGAATACTAACACTAACAGAAAAAGGAGACACTGTGAACACAATGCTGTCAACTTTGGATGGGAATACTTTGCTTGGACGCCAATTGTGTGTCTGCTTGTCACGTACGACTCTTCTAGCTTGCTGTGCACTGTGTTTTTAATGGATGATATTTCTGCTCTTAATTATATTAAACATCCTTTTAGGCTACAGCAGAGTACATCTGATTATTCAAGTGGTGCTAAATAAATAAATAAATAAATAAATAAATAAATAAATCTGTTTACCTATGGTTAAGAATTCTATGAATCTGGAGCCATTCCGGTCGTACGCCGTAGCGGTAGAACCGTTCTTCCAGGTTATGAGGGTCTTCCTGGATGTCCTTGTCATCGCGCCCGTATGAGCTTCCATCTTCCAGTGGAGGTGGCTCATCCATGTCTGTCTTGCGCATGTAATTACGGTACATGGCCGGATGGTAAACGTCCAACTGGAAATTCACAAATAAGATAAAATGCAATTCATTACATAACAAGGTGGCTCACTCGTACCATGCTCACCTTGCAACAGTCAGCAGGCTAGGCTCCTCAGACACCATTACTCTGCACTATTGTTCTGCCCCCCCAAAAACAGTTTTAGGCTCTTAGGCCGTCATGGTAGCTGATGCAAAGCTTTCGAATTCACTGCCCAGTTCTGTTGTTCGTTCTTTCAGCTCATTAACTTTACTCAGGTCTAAACTTGAGATGTAATCATTTCAACTTGCTTATCCACCATAGCCTTATTTCCAGTTTCTCTGCTGATCTATAGGATTTCAAATAGGTTGCTCTACGGAGGCCGATTGGTTAAAGCACTTGGCCAGTACATTGAGAGAACCGTTCGAGCCTCGCCCGAGACTATTACTGTGTAAGGGACCTTTAGCAAGTCTTTCACTCACAGTTGCTCAGTGCCATCAATGCTCGCTCATATGGTCGTGTACACTTCTGAACTTTGGAAGGAGGGCAATATCAAATACAATTGTATTGTATCAAATGCAGTTACATTGTAATGCAATGTAATGATTCTTGACTATGGTCTCATTTGAAGCAACAATCACCTGATGCATTAAGATAATGGTGTTATAGAAGTCATTAGATCAGATTCGAATGTTTTAAGTGCAACTTTCGTAAACTGTTACATGACTTTTGGTAGAAATGAGAGATATGAGAGAAACCCAATGACTGGACTCTGGAAGAGAATCAGAAAAAATGTCAAAGAGAAGCAAAGTTTCACTGACCTGCAGCTCGGAAATCCATTCACAATGCCAGTAAGACATGTCATGCCACTTGATGAAGAACTCACGCTCCCTATGATCCATCTGCAATCAACAACCCATTCAGGTTGGCACAACCTCACAACAATGAAACTACGCACAACAATGAAACTAAACACAACAAACAATGAAACTACACATAACCATAAAACTTCACACAACAATGAAACTACATGTACATAACGATCTCCTCAAAGATAATAGACCACTGTAATCAAAGGGAAAATGGCAACATAGGGTAAACTGAATTAAATGAGTTAATTAAAGTAATTAAGTTTAATTAAATCAAGGTTAATTTCAAAAGGAAAGTGAAAACTGTTATCACAAGGTTAATGCCACGTTATTACAATGTTGGAATAATAAGGTTAATTAAATGTTTTTAAATCATGATAAATGCTTGTGATGAGGACCTTTTTCTTGTTGGGACTGTGAGGTGTTACGTGATCCAGTTCATCGACCATTTTCAGAGGTTCCTTCCATCGCCACGTCAGAATCTTCTGGACTCTTCCCTTAATTGGTTCACACTGTAAACAACAAACACACTGTAATCGTAACTGCTTATTCCTATATAGCGTCTCTTCAAGAAAACTCAATAGAGGTGCTCCTCACCTAATTACATAAGACAACTGAAACGCTTGCGAAATAGAGGCATGGAAAGTGTAGTCTTTCTGCATCCACTGATTCCCTCTCCTGAGCAATTGCCTATACCTCTGACTCGTTTGAAATTAAAATGTAACATCTGAGATCATAGGCCATTGTAGAATGCAAACCAAAATGCGGTTAGCAATTGGTGCAATAAAGGATTTACTTACTTACTTACCTAAGTCTGACATCTTAATAGAGAATTTTCGTCTAACCGCTAAGGTGCAATGCATCTAAGGGCGGTGTGTAAAATCAGTCTGGAACTACTATGGACTAGCACCCTTTTGATGCAAGTTGTACATGGCTTGTCAATATAAAGCAGTGTAAAGGTCACATGGAAACAGAGTTATCTTATTCTTGTTAATGTTACATGACCTGACAATAGACATTCTGGAATTTTAACCCCAGACAAAGTCTGAAAGGCTCACATTCGCTTTAGCAATCTGTCACCAAGACACCCCACAACAAAATCCATGCACAACTGAAAGCTTCTTAAAAGCTGCCAGGTAAATTTCTATGAACTACACTTTTAAAAGAATATCCTGATGCCTTGCATTTGAGCAAGGTCTGAACAATAGTCTAATCTTGCTGGTCAGTCAGCCAATACATCACAGGTTCAGTTTCCCATCAGGGCAGAAAGTTGCTTCAAGACTTCTGCTGCATATGTTTGGCCTATTGAGGAGAGCCTTAGAGTTTGGCTTTCAAATAAGGGTTGGATCTTCAATTCTGCATTTCCACTTTCTGTAACAGTACATGTCATGAGAAAGAGAATGAGGCGTATACTTACGGAGCATCTGGGACAGTGCCACCGTCCGACCGGTATTTCTGAAACCGGTGGCCTGAGGCAGAAGATGTGATAGGCAGATGGGCAGTTGTCACAGCAGAGCAGTTCACCACCATCCTTGCAGACCTGGCAGAACTCCATGTGAGCATCATCCTGCTTTTCCTGTGGGCCGTTCTCCTCCTAATTAAAGCAACCAAATGATCTTGCTTGTACGTCCCAACTTCTTGTAAAGGACATTTCATTGAATTTTATAGACTTTGTTTATGAATGTGTTACTAGGACATTTAAACAGAACCTTTTCAAGATCACTCCGTACCAATGTAATTAATATAGTTGAACAGTAGGTTTACTTACGCAGTGAGGGCAGCTCCACTTTCCCTCGGGTGCCTGTTCAAGTTCAGGTTCCAAGCAGACCAAGTGATAGGCTCTTGGACACGTATCACATAGGATGATTTCACCTCCTTGCTGACATACTTCACAGTAATCCTGATGATCAGTCTTCAAAAGCAGAACAACATACAACAGTTTACATCTCGTCAATCCAACACATCACTATGATCTGCTACCTGTTGGTTGAGTTCTGCGTTGCCACGAGTCCACTGGTGGCAACTTTTCTACTACTCTTTCAAAAGTTGGCACTAATAGCAACATTTCTCATTACCTGAGCATAATTTTCTCTCAGATGAACCTGTTTCATACAATACGTAGCTAAACAACAGAGACAGGTATTTAACATGTATGTATGTATATTCGTTTATTTAATAAAACAACAGGCAAAACGCTGTAGGTGAACAATAACAGACAGTTGACAGTATGGCTACTTATGGATGGGTTAACTAGTACATGTTTTATACAACATTCTTGGAATAAAGTTGGGATAAAGGTGAACAGCCATTCACCAAGATGAGATTAACAACATTATTAAGAATCCATATAAAAACCTTGTAGCCATTACCTAGATGATGCTAATGAAAGATTATGAATCCATAGATACAGCCCTGGACCCATCACCCGGATGAGATTAACAACCAAGAATCCAGAGAGACACAAACCTCATAGCCATCACCGTCTCCATCCCCCTGTCCGGTTCGTTTCTTCTTTCGTGCGTTTCTTCCACGACCTTTCTTCACCTTTGGCTTCCGTGATTTCTCCACTTTCTCCTGTTCCTCGATCAGCGCTGCCTCTTCCAACTGACGCTCAAACTCCTCGTCACTTGTGTTGAATCCCTCGTTATCTTCATCCTGTAGCATCATGTCACTACGTAACTGTAATTGGAAACTTATTTAGTGCCATCTGAAGATAAACTATTCCAAGGCACTCCCAATCTGACAGCAAATAGAATCGTCTTCAAACGCGTAAGGAAAGAGAGACAGAAAATGTTACAATGAATTATGTCAATGAACACTGTTAGTAGTCAGCTACTTCCACAGCTCTGAAAGGCAATGCAACAGAAATTTTGTCTGTTGCCCTTAAGCAGGTTAAGTAAGTAAGTAAGTATATTCTTTATTAAACCAATTGCATTTCTGCACTCTGGTGTACATATGTCTCAATAAAACAATCAACTGTCAATATGAGTACAACATTCTAACTATAAAGTCTTGAGCTGTAGATTATCTGTAAGAGGTAGGCAACGGTCAAGCAATCGCAGTTGCAGGGTATATTGCTGGGGCTTTTGGTGGAAGTAAACTATGCAGCAAGTGGCTCCAGTTGGTTCATCAGGACCGCAGAGAAAAGACGGGTGTCAGCTTCAAGACAAAGTCACTCAATGTTGGGTAGTCGTCAGGAAGGTACCGGAGGCGGATTAGCTTGCCTATTACTGACTCGAGTCGGCTCCTATCCTGTTAACCTGCAAACCCTACCATGTCGGGGCAGCGTAGAGTAAACGAGCCACTGTTGTTGCATATACTACATCATAAAGTTGCGAGGCCATGTGCAACAAGAATGCGCAGAGCATTGATTGTCTTGCCTTACAGCATATTCGGGTTATATGTGGCTCAAAGGTTGCAGTAACGGTCACAAATACGCAATCATCACACAATTTCCTACTTATGATGATCGGCTAAAAGTAATTGAAAGTAACTGAAAGTCAGGCAAAGTTAGTTGTGAACACATCTCCGTTATTCTGCCGCTGTCCACTTTGAAAAGAGCAGCCGTGCACAGAATGTTCACACAAACTCAGGCCACACCAATTGTCATCTGCTCTGTGAGAGAGACAGACAGACAGACATAGAGAAACACAGAGCAACAGACAGACAGAGACAGAGACAGAAACAGAAACAGAGACAGACAGACAGACAGACAGACAGAGAGAAACACAGAGCAACAGACAGAGACAGAAACAGAGAGAGAAAGACAGACAGACAGACAGCCATACAGACAGAGAGAAACAGAGAATGGGAAATAGAAACAGAACGAAGACAAACTGACACAAAGGCAGAGACTGACAGACAAAGAAGGAAACAGCAAGCAGTAACTGTTTGCATTCTCTTCATCATGCTCTAGATAGTGCTTGCAACTGGCTGGGAATGAACCACACATGTTAGAAGAAGAACTTGTGAGTTTGTAAGTCGTTTACTCACATCACTTCCTTTCCTGCGTTTCTTCTTCTTGTTGATCTTGATCTTGAGCGGTGCCACTGTCTTCTTGGCACTTCGATCTTTCTTTCCGCTTGGTTGGTCACCGTCTTCGCTCTCCGCCAAATCCACGCTCTGACTTTCGTCTCCAATGTCCGACACTTGACAGAAAAACACAATAGAGGCATCATTGTTTTCTATCCAGCATAATTTGTCTCCCTCTCCCAACAAAAGAGAAAACCAATTCGACATTTAATAGCTGATAGAAAAATCAAACTTTGCCACTTAAAAAGAATTACTGAAGATATTTAGTGAATATGATAATAATAATAATTATTCTCTAACAATATTCTTCATCTGTCATTTTCAAGGACAACACTTGCCTTCCTGGAACCACTCTAATGTTGCCAATCTTTTCACATTCACTTATTACGTGCCTTAACAATTGTTCAGCAGTTTCATAATGTTGCAGACTTTCCTAGTCCTGTCAGGATGGTCCTAATAACATCAGGATGGTCCTAGTAACATCAGGATGGTCCTAATAATATCAGGATGGTCCTAATAACATCAGGATGGTCCTAGTAACATCAGGATGGTCCTAATAACATCAGGATAGTCCTAATAACATCAGGATGGCCCTAATAACAGCAGGTTGGTAAGCAACTTCAGTCTTAAGGTTGTTTATGACTGGATAGTGAATTTCAAATATTACACTGAGAACAGGCATAAAAGGCACAAGGATTAAGCTATTTAATTTTGAAATATTGGTGAATAATCTGAAAAGTGTGCTGCTATACATAGCTCTGCAAGATATTACCTTCTTTTGGCTTCTTTGAGACTTTTTCGATCTGGTCACGATACGGGTTGACGTTGAGAAACTCCTTCCACATGGCCGCTATAAGTTGCACGACCTTAGCCATTGCAATTTTCGGATTTTCCCTCACAACAACCGGCCGCACGTGGTGCATAAAAAGCCGATATGAGTTTAGGTTTCGGAAGTCATCCTCCGAGTAATCCATTGCAACTGGATTCAGGTTCAGTTTACCACAGACGTCATCTGAAGTCAACTGATCCTGAAGAAAAGCAAATACAGTGACTGTCGGTAACATCTTTCAGGCCGAAATTGCTCTTATAAAACAAACATATGTCTTTATTGTCGAGGACTTTCGCACTGGAGCGCCTCTGATTGGTGTGCACTGTGAGAGGCGCTTTATAAATCTTTAAATACAATACAACATAATACAATATGACAAAATCTTATAGAAATTACAAAAGCTATCAGATTCCACATCTTCAAGATTAGACAAAAATATTTACAGATTTTCAGAAGACAAGAAACAAGTATATACTTGTACAACGAATTATATAAAAAGTGTTATTAACGTAACTGGAGATATCAAAATCAACTCTGTTATGAGGGAGGTCACAGCAATTGCTAGTTAATTACAAGGTACATTACTTATCTACCATAGGCTGCCTGTCTGTCTAAGTGGACTGATCTTCTAGATATTGACCTGATTAATGATTATGGCTTGGTTTTGGTACATCATCGGTTGATGCCTTGTGCATTAGACTCCAGTGCTATAGAAGCTATAAATTACAATTGTTAACAAAAGACTGATGCATTAGACGTTGGTGTGATAGCATTTATTAATTAATAATAATAATAATTACAAGTCTCATGGGATTTCAACGAAGCTTCTCCAAAGGTATACATTTTTTTACTACCATTCAACTTATGCCTCTGTTGAAGAAACCTTGTGAATGGCACCATAGAACCCATTATTTCAACTTAAGTCTCAACAGGCATCGACAATTAGGGTCATGGATGATTAGGGTCAAAGCAAGTGACAACAGCAATATAACAATCAGTTTTTTTCAGATAGGAGGGTTGAAACACCCCCCCCAACAACAAGTAAAACACTTGGAATGTCCACCAAATAAATGATGGTCAGCACACAGTGACAACAATTGAACTCTGAAACATATTTTGGCAGCCAGATATTAGTAATGGCTCTACATAAAGCACTTGTAGAAAGCGTTATTTAAAGTTTCTTACTGAAGGTACATCTTTATCCTTCCTCGGACGACGTTTCTTGTCTTTCGAGGCTGACTCGGTTGACACATACTCGCCATCGTCATTCTCCGGATCGATTGATCCATCAAACTCTGTTTCCTGTTAAGAAAATACGCAAAATAATCATTCACTACAACCAACACTCTTCCAATAACAAGCCTGTACCTCAAACCTTGATAGTCATATAATGTTTTTACAACCTCTCAGCTGTGTTGATGTTTGCTGTAAACTATTGCAAGACACTGGAACTTGAACTGACATAACATGATCTAAACTAATCAAATGACTTCCATTTGAGCACCGTTTTCATAATGTACAAGCCATCACATTTCAAATGATGTCAGCATCATCACACGTTGCAGAAACCCAGTTTAAATGCAATTTGAAAGGGACGGGTCTTAAGGTTAGACCTGAATGACAGAAAAGAATGTAGAGAACAAACCAAAATGGACAGCAAAAGAAAATGAGCTGAACTGTCACGCTTGCAATAACAAAAGAATTCAATGCAACATGAGCCAAAATAGAAGGAATAGTTTGTATAGTTTACACGAAGGCAGAATATTGAGAGCTGGATGGGTTGCTGTTACATTTGTATTTAAACTTTCCTAAACATCCTAGGATGAATTTCTGGGAGCCATTATTGACAAAGACACATTTCCAACCCGACTTCTTCATTGGATTATAACTCTATGATTTCACCTGCAGAAACCACTGATTGATGTTCTATGACAATGGTGCTGTAGACGTCATCGGCCATTAGATGATAAACAATTACCTTACCTTATCTGATGTTTAACCCTTTTGCCCCCGAATTCCCATTGCAAT
The DNA here is from genome assembly GCA_020284085.1 of Aporrectodea caliginosa. Lineage (NCBI taxonomy): Eukaryota > Metazoa > Annelida > Clitellata > Crassiclitellata > Lumbricidae > Aporrectodea > Aporrectodea caliginosa. The sequence continues at coordinate 479,155 of JACEVL010000039.1, forward strand.
ATTTTCATAACCCGCGCTCTCAGGCGTTATGGGTGGTGAGACGGATATATCGGTTTCTCGGGTATAAGTGACGGACGCTCAAACCGATAAATCGGTTTCTCGGGGCAAGAGGGTTAATCCATAGCCAACATGCCTTCGTTTTAAAATTTAAGTATAAAGTACTCATCTCGAACTAAAAGCAGTATACTGTACCAAAGCAGTAGAATCTGGAGTGTCGACATTCTCAACAATGGAGTGTCCCTTCTTTTTCTTGGATGTACGAGATTTCTTGGTCTTCTTAGGCTTTGCAAAACCACTTACGCCAGCCTCGTCACCGTAAGGGTCGTCTAGAGTCGTATCCTAATAAAAATACAAGAATCACTGAGTTCTCTCCATTTCTGTTATTATTATTGTCATCAACTTCATTTTCTTCGCCTCAGTTTATTATTATTTATTATTATTTATTATTATTATGAATTAAGCGCCATTTTCTCTAACAACCAAGCATCAACTGACAGCTCTCGGAGCCACATTTTGTGAGTGAAAGACTTGCTCAAAGTCCCTACAAAGCAACCATCACAAAGGAGCTTCAACCCATACTCTCCACATTACAAGGCAAGTGTTATAGCCAACCAGCTACCGTGTTTCACTCTCAACAGACTCCCTGTGACCTGCAACAGGTAATGTCATAGAGGCGTGTACAGCACCTCTGAAAGCCTGCTATTTTCAAAAGACAGAGGTAGGATTCGAGTATTCCTGCTTCCAACCAAAGGAATGGAATAATCACTTCTTACACAATTTATAAGCAGCATATTTCAACCAGACTAAGAGATCCTCAACTTTTGCTTGTCTACTGGTCGTTTCTCAAAATATTAGCTGGTGTATTGCAACCAGATTGAATGACAATCAATTTTTTAACTTTTTGTTTTAATTATATAATAACTTGTGAAATATAGAAAATCCATGTCAGACTTGTCTTCTGATGTTTCCTTGAAAGGAAATATTCTTCCGGACCACCTCTGCAGTGTTAACCTCTGCAGTTTAACACTTTAACGACAAGCTGCATTGGTTTCTCGATCGCTTTTGGTACACTCATGTCATTAAAGTGTTAAGATATCCATCATCCACCATCAATTATTTCCGACCAGTGCTGAAATGGAGAGATGGTCTATAGTGGAAAGGAAACAATGAGAGCAGCTTACACTGGGCTCCTCCTTCTTCTTGCTTTGCCTGCGTTTCTTGTCTCTTGGCAACAATGCAGGAGAAGGAACCTCTTCCTCCTCCACTCCCATTCCATAGTCCAACATCTGAAATCAACACAACATCAACACATCGTTATCCAACCTCCATACAGCAACACAAACCTTTGGATTTTCCTATAAATCAAATCTAATATAAGGACTTGGCCTTTAAAATAATGCAACACATATTGACAGACGATGGTCAATTCAAGTGAAAAATGTGACCCGTAACTGTACTCCGCTGGAGAAAAACAGTCAAATCCGACAGGTCAGGAAAAACTTAGGCAGTATGGATAAGCAACTAAGCATGAAGGCAGTGCGGATAAGTAAGAAGGCTAAGTGGGTAAGCTGACATCCTAAACTCAACAGAAAAATAAGTCTTAGCCCCGTGATTTAACTCCGGGTTATAAGCCGAGCGCCCTAACCAGTCAGCTACCATGCCCTACTTTCCTCATTGCTAGTACAGTAGACTTAATTGAAACGCATCGCATGGAGAGATCTGCCAATGCCATTTTCACATAGGTGCCAGTCCCCAGTCTGGACAAAGGAGGGCAACACTAATCATCTATGTTATGACCACAGCATCATTAAACAGAAACTACCACTGTTATCGCATGGAGAGACATCCTCATGTAGAACAAACCACATAAAGCAGATTACAATCAATTGCTACACTAGGTGTTGACCACAACAGTAATAACACTGATGCTGTGACAACATAACCTGAGCAACAACCGATTGGTTACCTCATCCTCGACATCTGTCCCTTCTTCGTTAGCAGGCTCTGCATAAACGAGGGCCTCCTGGGCTCGACTTGAGCTCGACTTTGACTTCTTCGACTTTTTCTCCTTGCCAGAATCTTTGGCTTTTCGCTTCTTGCCTTTCTTTGGCACTGGTGATTCAGGAGGCAAATCAATAGAAAGTTCGTTATCATCTATTAAACAAACAATAACCACTGAAATTTAATAAAAATAACAAATTAATGACTGTACCGTGGGCAACATTTACTATATTATTAGCTTGAACCAACATTTTATCTAAAGATGGGCATAGGTTGTTCTCTAAGATGACTTGCACTGTAACCCGTCTAGCTGGCAAAGATGAAGATTTTACAGATGTACAGGAAATTAAAGTTTGGTGGTTGTCAGTTTATGAAGTTCGAGCTACTCCAGGGATGGCCAACCCGCGGCCCACATCTGGCCCGCGGGCTGTTGATTGGCGGCCCGACGACCCCTTTGCAAATAAATTTTTTGGTCTTATTTTATGCCTACTTAACCCTACACTGAGCCTACTATTACAACATTGCATAATAATGATGTCTAAAACACCAAACATTTAGTGTTGTAGTTCTAATTACATAGTGTAGACGAAGGCCACCTGTTTTTGAAAAAAAATTAATATAAAATAAACATTAAATTTTTTATTTCTGTTGAGCCTGTGAGGACAAACACTTGCTTACCAACAACTACAGTGGCCCGTGGGCCAAAAAAGGTTGGCCATCCCTGAGCTACTCAATACTCGGGCCCCACAATAGTAATCTTTCAAAAGTTTTACATTCTACGTACAAGATAGTGGTATGTCCATCTGTTTGAGAACCAATAAAAAAATATAATAATAATAACTTTACAATGGGCACCTTCCAATTATCAGCCTTTATGCTTTCATCAGTTGTTGATAGGACTTCCGTGTGCACTTTGGTAATGCCAAGCCACTCGACTGGTCTTTGCCACATAACAACCATATAATATTATACGCTGATCTAACATCGACCCGCTAACGTGGTCAACCCGCTCATAAACAATATGGTCACTCTTGCATTCTGGGACAGACATATTGCTTACAAGTACGGTTACTGAAGTGGACATTTACTGAGGATAACTCATGCCTTTTTGTACGTCTCGTTTGACCGTAATCACAAGACTCACAAAAATACTCAATTAAAATACTCAAATAAATAACCTGCCAGGTGGTACATTGCACAAACACCGCATTGTAAACAAAGTTGAAGATTTTTTATCAATGCCTTATTCATTAGCAATATTTGTCATTACAATCATTAAACTAAGGTACTACAGGAATAAAAAAAGTAGGCCCTACCCTTTCATTACAAATTTTACAACTTCTTTAAACCCCTGCCGAGTTTTAAAGATAAGTAGATGCAGTGATTTCTTATTACTAAAATCAACCTAAATTATACTCCGACAAAACAGCAGAATGTTGGACATTGATTACTGAAAGCCATTTCTTACTGAAACTGCTGCCAGTTACGCAATTTGTTTTGACTATGCCACAAGTACAAGAAACCGTTTATGACAATATTTATGTTGCACTCACAAGATATTTTATTCCAAAACTTATTCCATAAATTTCACTTGGTGTGATATTTCTGTTAATTTCTTGTTCATTTGTCAGATATACTTAAACAGTCTCTCCTCAGGTCCATAACTTTGTTTAAAAATTTGGCTTTTGATCCATGCAACCTAAAAACCTTATAAACCATCAGCCAAACATGCTTCTATCAAACTTTTCTATCCGTTTCTATATTAGCTGAATACAGCGCCAGCATGATATTTTGGTTCTCTACCACTCATTGACGTTGATAAGATTGATGAATTATCGGTACTTAGAAAGACCTAACTGTGGCTCAACTCAATTTTTGCGCCACCGTTTCGCTAGGCATGCTTTCTTACGCCATTTTCCATATTTATCCGCACGTTGTTCGAAACTGTTTCCCGTCTAGCGAAACCATGCCGGGTAAAAGCCAGAAACGAATCGAAACGGGTTGGATCATCGACGAAGCAGGGTCACCATTTTGTTAGATGCTTCTTCTTCAATGGGGCGTTAAACGCGATTAGTTTTTTCCTCTGTTTCATCTTCTCACCTTGATCGTAATCGTCGACGGTGGAATCGTCGTCCAGCCCCATATTATCCCTGTTTCTGTCCGGTCCCGGCATCCCAACAAGAACGATGACCACCGAGAACAATTGTTAATAAACGACGGACACTGACTGTCTTTGTGATGAACGACGGTTCTCTTACTAACCAGTAACGATTATAATTTATCAATGACGTCAGTAATAAGTTAGCTATTAACAGTTCGTCCCATTCTACGATAATTACTACATCGATTATTTCTGCTACAGTTTCGGTCGTTTCGTCTATTCCTAAACCGAGTTCTTAAATAATTTCCTGATTAAATAAGGCCGTATAAGTTCGTCTTCATTTTATTTGTTGTTTCTGGCGTTCATTACGACTAATTTATTATTTCTGTTCCGCGTGGTTATGCATCACGTGACCCAGCCGTGGTAATTTATTACAATGGCCAATCGGGCACCTGCTGCTGTATTAATAATAATTATTATGAAAACATTAATTGCTGCTAACTTGTTCGGTTAGCTTACTTGTAGGCCCTAAATCCTTCTGGTGATGGTTGGTGGTCAACCCTGGGCGATGGCTCTAATGTGGGTGGCATTTCTTGGCATGCTTGGTCTGGTGCTTGGTCTTATACAACGACTTTCACAGTTAGCCCACCGTTAGTAAATTATGCACAATTTTCACAGTGAGTAAATGTGCACGTTTTAAGGTTTTTGAACTGTTGAAAACATACCTTAAAACCTTATATTTAAAATTTAAACAAATATGTTTGTTGTTGTGATCCTGATTGACTAGAACATCGATCGTAGCTTAAGTGAATTGAATTTGGCTTGCCATGTAGCCTACATGTAGACCTACAATTAGGGCCTATAGGGAGCTATAGCCTCATAGGATTTTTATCTACCGTTTTCAGAATACGCTCTTACAAGTAGCCTACGGTGGAATCTCATGACAATAGTAGGCCTAGGCTATATTGGGATCTTACATTTTCGGAACATGTTGTAAATTATCTACCTCCTGAATTCCGCACTTTTTCGGTTCCTCCACCATCATCGCCAATCATCCACCATCATCTGCCTCAGGCTCCTCTATCCATCACCGCCAAGGCTTTCCACTCGAAACTAAAGTCTCTGCTTTTCAAGAACTCTTATCCTGACTCATCTGATCCTGTACATTCCAATCCTCGACCTAAAATACACCCGCCTTAACATCTGCTGTGCGCTCTCTGATCCTCTGGAAACCGCGGACTCGGACCTCCCTCGGACTACTCTTTTGGACAACCCCTCTGACTAGACGCAGCGCTCGTGAATAAGCTGGTGCCCTGCGCTTGGCTTTCGAGTGGCGCTTTAGAAGTTTGGAGATTACGATTACGATTACGAAATTAACGTCAACCTGGCTTGATTCTGAGCTGGCACCGAAACTGACAAAAATCCGCTCTGGCGGACTTGATTTGATTATAGCGTCGCTATTAAGTTAGCCTCTCTGACGCGGCTTTTGTGGTGCTGATGCTCAGGATGACGATAATGATGATGGTGATGAATGAGAATGATGACAATCTTACATAAACACTCAGCCTATCATTCGCGAGATGGCGCGAGATGTAGGACGTGACGGGCGCTCGTTAATATTGATTTGTAATTATCCTGCGTTTAGTTGTGTCAGTTTGAAATTAAACGAAGATTATTATAATCGTAATCGTATACACTCTACATTTCGGTAATCCCGTAGTTTAGGTTGCTAAATTATTCTAATGTCTTCAATGCCGTATTTGACGTTGGTAAGTAAGCACTCTAACTATGTCTATCATAACTATAATCAATCCCGCTTCCATTTCATCGAGAATTTTTTAATCAATCCAGCTTCCATTTAATGACAAAAATGACCCAACTTCTATTTAACTAGAAAAATATTTTTCATCAATGGAACTTTTATGTAAGCAAAAAACTTTTCTCATGGGTCCAGCTTCGACTTACAGAAACAATTATTTTAATTATTCCAGCTTCTATTGCATCAAAAACTAAGTTTCATCAATCCAGCTTCTAATTACGGTAAAAATTATTTCCATCGATCCAACTTCTATTTAAAGACAGAAATAGTTTCATCAATCCCACTTCGAGTTATTGAAACAATGTTTTTCCTTAATCCAGCTTCCATTGCAACTTGACGATATAAAATAATTTAGCAACCTAAACTACGGGTTTACCTACATTTCTAAGGCGCTACTCTTAGGCTAAGCGTCGGTAATAGAAGGCTCTGACCTGCAGCACTGACAACATAGCCTATAGGCCTACTCGCTGCCATGTTCAAAATAGCCACGCGATCCATTGGCTAAATAGTCTAGGCTTGGAATTTAAAAAGGGCTCTAGAAATCACTGTTAGAAGCAAATCATGTAACAATTTGCTAACCGGTGTTTCTAGACTAATTTGACCCTGCTGAAAACGAAAATCGCTGTTAGCAACCTGGATTTTGAGCGGTTGCATGGGAAAACAAGATGGCGGACAAAATGGTGGCCAATACCTTCAAATTGCTATAAGTGAAGTTTTGTATGTGTTGGAAACATGATTTTAGAGTCTAAATTAACATATTCAGGGTCAAGGAATGTGATGGAACTAAAAACACACAAGTAGCTCTGCCAGAAAACCAAAATGGCGGACAAAATGGCGGTCATTATCTTCAAATGGCTATAAGTGAAGTATTGAATGTGATGAAAACCTGATTTTAGAGTCTAAATTAACATTTTAAGGTCAAAGAATACGTTGGAACTAAAGACAAATATGTAGCACTGCCAGAAAACCAATATGGCGGACAAAATGGCGGACAAAATGGCGGCCAGAATCTTCAGATGACTATAATTGAAGTCATGTATGTGATGGAAACCTGATTTTAGAGTCTAAATTAACATTATCGGGGTCAAGGAATGCGATGGAACTAAAAACACATATGTAGAAGTGTCAGGAAACCAAAATGGCGGACAAAATGGCGGCAATTATCTTCAAACATAGCCTATAAGTGAAGCATTGTATGTGATGGAAACATAATTTTAGAGTCTAAATTAAAATTTTTGGGGTTAAGAACTACTATGGAACTAAAGACACATACATAGCCCTTCCAGGAAACCAAAATGGCGGACAAAATGGCGGCCATTATCTGAAAATTGCTATAAGTGAGGTATTGTATGTGATGGTAACCTGATTTTAGAGTCTAAATTAACATTTTCGGGGTCAAGGAATGCGATGAAACTAAAGACACATATGTTGCCCTTCCAGAAAACCAAAATGGCGGACAAAATGGCGGCCAGTCTTATTTTAGAGTGTGAAGTAACATTTTGACAACAGAATTTTGCTTTTATTGTAATGTTTTTATAAGTGAGGATAGAGAGAGCAATTCGTTTGTCTAATTATTAACCTGCATAATTTCAACCATAATAATTATTAAATCTCCAGACACGAACGTTCGAATTATCGTAAGTCTCTCACCATCTGCTTTGCGGAGATGCACTTGTTGCCAAAAGAAATTGAGGATCTATTCCGTGACGGCGATTTCGTTGTTTAGAACAGCTATAGAAGGTTGATGCAGACCATGCAAAAGAATGGCTAGTTGGCATCTGTAAGGAGGCTGGTGGAAAAACTGGCCTAGCAAACGACAATAATATACTTCATCGATGGGCACTGTCATTCCATTTACGTTCCCGTATCCAAAGGAAAACAATAGACTTGTTTGACGTACCGCATCCTGATGAAACTTACATAGAAATTACTCTCTCGACAGAAATGGGACGAAAGTGATGAAGAATCACTGCTTTGTCTGTTCAACAAAACGATAGCATTGCATAAAGAAACACTACTTCAGAATGCAGTAACAAAAGACGTTCCAATATCAGCAATGCTTGATTCACTTCTTAATGCAAAGAAACATGGACATGATAAAGTTGCAAAATTTGTTAATGATAGACTTTGTGGCAATGACACTGGAACTGTTATGAGAAATTCAATGATCCCTTGAAGAAGAGCAATGCTCCTACATTTCACGACTTGTACTTGGTTGAAACCAAGTCAGGTTTCAACCAAGAAAAGAAACACCGATAAAATTGTAAAGGGAGATCGCGATATCATGCAGCACTGTGCCATGAACTTCTCTCAAAACCAGTGGCTTTGGTGTGTGCTGAAGGCAATATGAGAACGTTCGATAAGGCCTCGATGTTGCAGACACTCTCTGAAAAAGTAGCATGTCAGGGTCAGCATTTCCCTAACAGAGGCAACACATTTAATGAACAAGCAATGGCACAAGCAAAGCAATAGGGAAACCTGCGAAAGCAAAGACACTTGGTGACCTGGCAGATACAGTGGTTACACATGTGAAGAAACTTTCGATTGGCTACAAGAGAAACGATATTGTCTTCGATCGATACTAGGCATTCAATGGCATTGTCAGTAAAAAGTGGAACCAGACAAAAGCGGTGTAAGACATTACGACCAATCTGTCACTGCAAACAGTGCCGAAGTGTTCCTTTGCCGGAAAATTGGCTGAATTTTCTTGCTATGCCTGAAAACAAGGCTGATCTAGCTGCATTCCCATCCGTTCAGCTCTCAACAGTCACATATGGCAATAGAGATGCAGTTGTTGCTGATGGTTTCGTGGACGAAGATAAGGCATTGTCTACTGCCGGGTCTTAAGTGTCAACCTTGGTAGCAACACACGAAGAAGCTGATACCAGAATAATTGTGCATGCTTTCCAGACATGTACCTGAAAGCTATAGTCGTTTGTGCATGGGATACCGACGTGATTCTGCTGTTGCTGCATCACTATCAACGCTTCAAATGTGATGAAGTGTGGGTGATGGCAGGAACATGAGCAAAGCGGAAGTTTATTCCAATTCACACAATTGCTCTAAGTATGAAGGCTCAAATAAGGAGAAATATATTGGCTTTTCATGCCATAACTGGATGGTGTCCATTTAGAATGTTACAGTCTGTTATAATAGTAATGGGTAACAGTTTTCATCGGGGCGGTCGCAAACGTGTATCCCGTGTATGCAAAAATAAGGTAAACATCATGGCCGCCCCAGATTACAATAAAATAAAATAGAATCTAGACATATAGAGTGCTACGAATTCTCACAGCTAAAGTGCTGAACTAACTAAGTCAGTGTAACGGACATATGCTGTGAGAATTGGCCACACCAATTATTTGCGACAGACCAACGACACACTGTTTACGCGACACACTAGTCACACTAGTGTGTCGCGAAACTCCTGTTAAGAACCTCTAATGTAGAAAATGATGGTTTCACTACAATAACCTCAATGTACATATAGAATGTTACTTTTTGGTATTCTTTGACCAAGGAAACAACTCCAGACTGGCTGCCATTTTGTCCGCCATTTTGGTTTCCTGGTATAGTGCTACATTATGTGTCTTTAGTTTCATCGCATTCCTTGACCCCGAAAATGTTAATTTAGACTCTAAAATCAGGTTACCATCACATACAATACCTCACTTATAGCAATTTTCAGATAATGGCCGCCATTTTGTCCGCCATTATGGTTTCCTGGAAGGGCTATGTATGTGTCTTTAGTTCCATAGTAGTTCTTAACCCCAAAAATGTTAATTTCGACTCTAAAATTATGTTTCCATCACATACAATGCTTCACTTATAGGCTATGTTTGAAGATAATTGCCGCCATTTTGTCCGCCATTTTGGTTTTCTGACACATCTACATATGTGTTTTTAGTTTCATCGCATTCCTTGACCCCGAAAATGTTAATTTAGACTCTAAAATCAGGTTACCATCGCATACAATACCTCACTTATAGCAATTTTCAGATAATGGCCGCCATTTTGTCCGCCATTTTGGTTTCCTGGAAGGGCTATGTATGTGTCTTTAGTTCCATAGTAGTTCTTAACCCCAAAAATTTTAATTTAGACTCTAAAATTATGTTTCCATCACATACAATGCTTCACTTATAGGCTATGTTTGAAGATAATTGCCGCCATTTTGCCCGCCATTTTGGTTTCCTGACACTTCTACATATGTGTTTTTAGTTCCATTGCATTCCTTGACCCCGATAATGTTAATTTAGACTCTAAAATCAGGTTTCCATCACATACACAACTTCAATTATAGTCATCTGAAGCTTCTGGCCACCATTTTGTCCGCCATTTTGTCCGCCATATTGGATTTCTGGCAGTGCTACGTATTTATCTTTAGTTCAATCGCATTCTTTGACCCTGAAAATGTTAATTTAGACTCTGAAATCAGGTTTCTATCACATACAATGCTTCACTTATAGCCAGTTGAAGATAATGACCGCCATTTTGTCCGCCATTTTGGTTTTCTGGCAGAGCTACTTGTGTGTTTTTAGTTCCATCACATTCCTTGACCCTGAATATGTTAATTTAGACTCTAAAATCATGTTTCCAACACATACAAAACTTCACTTATAGCAATTTGAAGGTATTGGCCACCATTTTGTCCGCCATCTTGTTTTCCCATGCAACCGCTCAAAATCCAGGTTGCTAACAGCGATTTTCGTTTTCAGCAGGGTCAAATTAGTCTAGAAACACCGGTTAGCAAATTGTTACATGATTTGCTTCTAACAGTGTCATTTTGAGATTCCAAGCCTAGTCTAAAAAACCTCTGAGCGAGTCCACAACTCCCTATAATGTCTTCGCACTGTTAACTATCCAGTCAACACGCTATACCCAGCCAACCCGCTCTAGAGGCTACCCGATCCTCCTCCTGTCTCAGTCTTTCTCGACCCCGCGGTCACAAGGTATACCCAACCGAGCCAACGAGCCATATCCAACGTTGCACAAGTCTTTGGAACGCCCTGCCTTCTGATTTTCGTAAATTTTCGGTTCCTACACCACATGTCAATCAACACAAAATGTATAGCCTACAATACAACTGCCTTTGATATCGCCCTTCTTCCAAAGGTGGCCCAAAGCTCAGAAGAGCTCACGCCTCGGCGGCAATTATATTGCAGAGCAATAATTATTGTGCTCGAAGGACTTACTCACGGTCCCTACATGTCCAGTAACAGCCCCGGACGGGGATCGAACCCGTACTCTCCACGTTACAGGTCAACCGCTCTAATCAGTCGGCCACTGTGCCACACCCACCATCATCTGCCTGGATCATGCCTGCTCCTCTATCTTTCACCCTCGGGCCAGTGTTTAATCTAGTCCCCTTGCTGTCGGGGGGAATTTAGGGTTCTGGGGGGTATCCAGCTTATTATAAAAGTTGACGACCGGGGGGGTAGTGACGAGTGTTACCATGAACAAGAGTTCAAACATTTTTCCTGGAATTTTCGAGGGAGGGGGTAGTAACGACAGTTTTCCAAGGATTTTCAAGGGGTAATAACAACAATTTTCCAACAATATTCGAGGGGGGTTAGTAACAAGACTTTTTCCAACAAGAATTTTCGAGGGGGTAGTATATCGAGAGTTTTCCAAGACAATATTCTACAAAATTACATGTCTTTCATTTTTCTTGAGGCTAAAATTTCATCTCTTTCATTTTTGGGGGGGAACTCGATCCTGGGGAGAACTTTACCCCCAGAGACGTCTAGATTAAACACTGCCCTCGGGCTTTCCACTCAAAACTGAAGTCTCACCTCTAAGTGACCTCTTCAAGGATTCATACTCCGACTTATCTGATCCTCCACCTTCCAATACTCAACCTAAACAACACCCATCTTAGCAACTCTGCTCTGCCCCTCTGCCCTCTGTCAACCGGACTGGGACCTCCTTCGGACTACTCTTTTGTAGTGTTGTTTTAATAATGTCTCAATTTTAGTTTTAGTTTTAGTTATGATTGTTAGTCTTCATTTTTAGTTTTAGTTTTAGTTTTTATTGTGTGTCAATATTAGTTTTAGTTTTCGTTTTAGTTTTCATGGATCTATTTTCGTTTTAGTTTTAGTTTTAGTAAGCTAATTTTAGTTTTAGTTTTAGTTTTAGTAAGTTTATTTCAGTTTTAGTTGTAGCAATTTAATTTCAGTTTAAGTTTTACCAATTATTTAATTCCATTTAAATTTTAAACACAAAAAACTAAATATTCAGGGTTTGGTTGTCACATCACCACCAGTAACTTGAAGTTTGGTAATTTCGCATATTAGTGTTCCTAATTATTCGCCATTTATTGTATGGGTTTTAGCGTTGGTCGAATACAAGTTGGATTGACGAAAAGAATTCTTGCTAAATAGATGTCGGATTGATGAAAATAATTTTTACTTAAATGGAAGTGGGATTGATGAAAAGATTCTTGCTTTAAATAGAAGTGGGATTGATGAAAAATAATTGTTGTGTAAATAGAAGCTGGATTGATTAAAAGAATTCCTGTTAAATAGGACCTGGATTGATGAAAAGAATTCTCCCCAAGTAGAAGTTGGATTGATGAAAAATAATAATGCTACAGTGGACGAATAACTAAGGACGCTAAACTGCGAAATTAGAAGTGCTGTGTTCAACCTAAAGTTGAACACAGCACTTTGTCGCATCAAGGTCAATACTATAATAATAATAATCCCAAACAGGGCTGTCCTTTGGTCGACCATTGATACTCGTCACGCTACAAGTCAGAGACAAGTGAGGCTTTCGACATAGTAGACTATACATTAATTAAGTTAACTCGTCGCAGTAAAGTACCACAGCTTTTGTTAAAATCGAACTACATGAATTCTTAGCGGAAAGTAAATTTAAAAAACTGGAAGTAGGCTAGCAACAGCTCGTTCTCGTTTTCCTCGCGTGTCTGAAAATGGATGAATAGATGTTAGCAGAGCATACCGTTTGCACATATTGCACAAGACAGTACAATACAGATGGCGAATTAAGTAAGTAAAGAAAAATTACAAAAAAATAATTTTTTTATAGATATAGTTTTAGTTTTCGTTTGATCAATTTTCGTTTCGTTTCAGTTTTTATTGCTACAAATTTCGTTTTAGTTTTAGTTTTCGTTGTCTGCATATTTTAGTTTTAGTTTTAGTTTTCGTCAACGAAAACGTTCAATTTTCGTTAATTGCCATTTTCGTTTTCGTTGACGAAAACAACACTACTCTTTTGTACAACCCCTCTGACTCGACGCAGTTTTGGTGAATTATAAGCTGGTGCCCTGCGCTTGGCTTTCGATTTGCGCTTTAGAAGTTCACGATTACGATTTCAAGCACCTCCCAAACGCGCGCAGAGTTGCACTTGAATGCATTTGGAAGGACCTTATTGCCATTTCAATCACGCAAGAGCCACCAAGCTTTGGGAGTAGTAGGCCCATATGCATATTTTAGAACAGGGCTTAATGGGCTTATACTTGTGTATGGACGTATAATTTTTCCTTTCTGTCTTATATTAATGGCCCCTCCCGCTGAAACCAGAGGGGCCCATATGTGCCCAGGCCAGCCCGCCGGCCACCGCTCTATAGGGCCTCTAGGCCTATCACCATGCATCTAACTGCAGATCTCCGCAAGTGCAAGTTTAGGTTCAGTGGCGGCCTACAATTTATATGTTATATATATATATATATATATATATATATTATATATATATTTATATTAGCGCAGAGTACCGTTGGCTGCTCTTGTGCTTTTAACGTTTTAATTCGTATGCATGGACGTGCGCTTGTCAGATGCAAATGAAGGACATTTACTTACTTATTAACTACAAATTGACTTTAAACTTATTTACTAGAATAGAAACCCAGCTGCAAGATCTTATGACTTTCTTTATTACGCTACACGTTGCCATGGCAACAACAACAACAGCGCAATATTATCATTACGTCATCCGTATTGGATGACGATTGAGTTTTGTTGGTTTGCTTCAAGACGAGAAATGTAACAGACATGAAACTTCGTCCCCAGAGTGTCAATACAGGCAAGATATCAATACAAATCAATGGGTGCCAGTTCAAAACCGGGTACTTGTCGGTTAATTCACCCTATTTGCATTCTTGTGAATAAACCGACAAGGTTGATGAGAAAATGAAATGGGCCATTTCATTTTCTCGTCAACCTTGTCGGTTTATTCACCCCATTGCATTCTTGTGTCTACTTTGCCTGTTCATGCACCGTCCTAGTGCTGACGTCATATCCGTACAAGTCCATCCATTTTGTAACTGTTTCATAAGACGCATTATGTCGTAGCCTTTATCTGTCTTCCAATGATGACGACACCAACCCTAACCCTGACCCTAACCGACCCCCACGACGTAAAGTTCTATAGCCTAACCTATGTCGGATAGGTTCAGCTGATGCGTCGTTGTTACGCGTCGTGAGGGTCGGTTAGGGTCAGGGTTAGGGTTAGTGTCGTCCATGTTTTCTAATTACCAAACTGTCATTGGTTGACCTGGAATATACACGGGCTAAAATATGCCGTGTATCAGGCGAATTGTACGTTGACGTAAACTTACGCATTATATATTTGAGTCCCCGATTCTATAAGCTTGCCTGCTATGCTAGGCCCTACTGATTGAAAAAAAACAGTTAATGACTTTAAGAATTAATCGCAAGATCTGAATATTTTTCTAATTGCGTTAATTCAATATCGTGCTGTGTTTTCGACACCAGTTGAATGGGGTGAATTAATTTCACGTGGGAAGTCATTACCATTAGAAAAATGAAATGGGGTGAATTAACCGACAAGTACCCAAAACCGTCACCAACACAGCTCTCTCAGTACTCCAAAGGAGGCTGATAATTAAACGATATTTCTGCGCTCCATAGAGATAGAGTGCCAAAACGAAAAAGTCAACAGCGGCCCATGAATCATCACCACGACACCACACAAAGTGTCAACTAAAAATTTATTTGGCCAACAAATTATTAATTTCGCAACAGAACCAGTTTGAATTTCTGTTTATTCAGTTGTTGCTATAGGCCCTATAGCCTACCATACAATACAACAATAAAATTAGCCTAGACATTTTATTCATTCATTCATTCATTCATTCATTCCGGATATTTATATAGCGCCTCTTCAAGAAACCTACTCAGAGGCGCTTCCAGCCAAGCCACGGCCAAACAGAAAGGACTTTAACAGGAAGTTGGTAGAAAGCAGGCAAATTATTCCGGGGCAGTAAGCGTAACGTAAGCGACAGCCCATTCCAAGTGGAGGGGCCAACAACCGAAAAGGCTCGACGCTGTCTGACCGAGGAGCGGGCCCGAGCATCGACTTATATAAGTCGATGGGCCCGAGGGACCAATAGCTCTCCCTTAGTCGAAGAGCGCAGAGCTCGACGAGAGGCTAAGTCGGAAACCGGGCGACAGAGATCAGATAAGTAGGACGGAACATTACCAGTGAGACACCGCCAGACAAGTGCTGCTATCCTATCGGATATGCGTTGCGAGGCAGGAAGCCAGTGCAATACATCACGCATGTAGGCAGAAACTGGGGCATATTTGGGGATATGACCAATAAGCCGAGCAGCAGAACGAAGGACCCGGTCAAGACGCCCTATTAAGCCAGATGGGTGACCAGCAAGAACCGAGCAACAATGATCAATTCTGCTGGTGACGAAGGCGTGGACAAGTACCACAGCAGCAACATGGGAGAGGGACCTCAGGACAACACGCAACTGACGGAGCTGGTAGTAACAGCTTCGTGTGATCAGGTTGACTTGCTGCGAAAGACTAAGTTCTTGATCAAGTGTCACCCCAAGGTCACGAACAGTAAGCGAAAAGGCAATATGGGGGAAGGTCTCGGCCAACAGGTGTAGGTCAACACCAGCCAACTGTCTGCGACCACCAAGCCAAATGAACTGGGTTTTGGATGGATTCAAAAGCAAGCAATTTGAGGCCATCCAATCAGAAAGGGCATCAATGTACGACACATCCGCCCAACAGAGGCCACTGCATCAACTGCACGGCAGTGGACGTATGCTTGTATGTCATTAGCATATAGCTGGTGCAAGAGTCCACATGACAGTAGTAGGGAGCTAACGTCAGATGTGTAAAGAATGTAAAGCAAAGGGCCCAACACTGATCCCTGAGGTACACCAAAAAGGGCAGGGACCCAGCGGGACCTAGAGGAGCCAGCAATTACACAGTTAGTACGATCTGTAAGGAAGGAACGAAGCCATTCTATCGGTTTACCAGTCAGTCCAAAAGAAATAGAGAGGCGTTGAAGGAGGATAGAATGGTCAACAGAGTCAAAAGCAGCGCTAACATCAAATAGAGCTAGAAGGGTTATCGGACCACTATCCATGGCGCCATAGAAGTCTGACAATAGGCGGACCAGTAGAGTTTCGGTAGAATGGTTCTTCCGAAAACCCGACTGCAAGGGAGGAAGCAACCCATTCAAACCTAAGTAAACAGTTAGTTGATTAGCAACAATTCGTTAACATTTATAGCGCGCTTTAACGGTACCCTATCATTTGGTCGAAAGTCATTTGGTCGAAAGTCATTTGGTCGAAAGTCATTTGGTCGAAAGTCATTTGGTCGAAATCATTTGGTCGAAATCATTTGGTCGACGATGAAAACATCGAACGATCAAAAGTCGAATGATCGTTTGGTCGACAATCAAAAAGTCGAACGATCAACAGATCGACAATCAAAAGGTCGAAAATCAAAACATCGACATTCAAAATGAAGCATGTTTAAGAGAATTCCGACGATTTTACTACTCTTCATGTTAGACTACCGGTACACTGCTATTTGTATTGAATTTTCATTATTGATGTATGTAATAAGGAACAAAGTATGTTAGCTTAATCTACTTACATGTATATTAAGTGCGTATGTTATATTTTTCATTAAGAAGGATAAACATGTAATCAAAATTAATGCTCCTTTTTGTTTTATGATTTCATGATTCACTGAATTGTTAGCTTCTAAATAAGCTGCATGCTGCATGTTGTATGTCACAGGCCTATATATACTACAAATCAAAATCAAATCTTTATTGCAACCAAAATTAATAAACAATAATAATAATAATAAATTAGACACAAAACGGGTACTACTTTGGCAGGCAAAGAGAAACCCAGAAGGGATAGAGAAATCCCGCTGAGTAGGGCCACCCTAATTGCCTAGGAATTACAAAAAAATCACCAAGATGGTCAACACAATAAAATATAAATGTCCCCATCCAATGGCTGAACCCCACAGGTCAATACATATAAAATAATCAATTGCAGGCCTAATAAGATTAATCTACACTTCAAATTAGCCAAATACTAGATGATTCTTACCCGAAAATTTAACTATTGTCTTAACTACACGCGGCTATTTACACTACGAAAAAATACTAATTTATAATGCGGAAGAGAGTACATGTAGTTAAGCACGCAAACTCTTTTTAAAGGTCAATAGATTATTGGTGAGACGGTGGTAGGCTATTTCACTACATACCTGAGTATCATAGGACTTTATAGTGAAACGTCTAGTAGTAGAATGAGCTGAAACAGAACGGTATGTTCCTAGTAGAGTACGAATGAATGTCAGAGACGTGCCAGCGGAAACCCTTAAATATTGTGTGAGGCGATAAAAAAAATTCAATAATTTGAGCGTCTCTGATCTGGTCGATTCTCAGTAATAGGCCCTATTAGTTCCAAAAAGGATGGCCTGAATATTCCCATTTCTTAATAAATTTTGTCGCGTCCTACCATGACAGGGTCCTGCCAACTCCAGGAGAGCAAAAGTGGAGCTTATCTGTTCTCCAGCAGGCCGATCATGGTGGTTTAGCGGGCTAGGGGTAGGAGAGGGCAGACTGGTCTGGCAGACGGGTGACCAACCCGTGGGAATGCTCAGGTTCATGAGGATGCCTTTTTTCTTCTATCATCTTATCACCAGGACTTGATTCTACATTACCAGATGGCCAGGGAGTGTAGAGCGGACATCCTCTGTCCGGGGTTTCCGGTCTGAAAACAGCCGATTGGTCCGGTCGACCAGGGTTCGAATTTTCCTGCTCGCGACCTATTCTTATTCTTCCCTCTAACTCAGCTCTCAAAGAGGCATACTGGGATTGTACATGTAACTGTAAACTTGGGCCGTAGCCATTGCCTTCTAGATACTGACAGGCCGTAATGTTGATTGTGTGACGTCACAAACAAAGTCCGTCGGCTTGCTTCAACAGTGTATGAATGGTTCCGCGACAACTCGTCTACCGACATTTCGTCTAACGACACTTCGTCTACGACAACTCGTCTAACGACATTTCGTCTACAAGTGTATCTGTATCCATTACGGCTAATCAACAGAGGCCGCTTTCTTATAGTTTCGCTAAAACGTGCTATATATTCTCATGAATCCAGCTTCTAATTACTGACAAGATTATTTTCATCAATCCAGCTTCTATTGAATGGAAACCTATTTTCATCCATGCATCCAGGTTGATTTCCAGCTTCTATTTACGGGAAAAATTATTTCGATCAATCCAGCTTCTATTTCAACACAGGAATGTTTTCATCAATCCCACTTCCATTTCGTGAAACAGTTTTTTCATCAATCCAGCTTCCATTTTAAAGTGACAATATCAAACAACTTAGTGGACGGAAATGTCGTTCGACGAAATGTCGCTCGACGAAGTGTCGTAGACGAAATGTCGTTCGACGAGTTGTCGTGACATCTGTATGAATGAGTAGGCCTATAGAAATTAGACGTTTAATCATAATCGTAAACTCCAAATTTTCTAAAGCACCATTAGAAGTTATAAGCGCAGGACACGAGCTTATTCACAAGCGCTGCGTCGAGTCAGAAGGGTTTTCCAAAGGGTAGTCAAAAGGGTACCCGGTTCGAATATCGGCGGTTCCAGATACAGAGAGAAGGCAGAGCAGCTGCTAAGGCAGATTTCGTTCATTATAGATTTAGAAGATTGAGGATCAGATGAGTCAGGGTAGGAATTCTTGAAACGGAGAGACTTCAGTGTTGAATGGAAAAACCTGGAAAAACTTGGGCCGTACTTGGAACTGATGTTGAAGGATGAGTGGCAAAGGTCTCCTCTGTTCCTTTTGCTCTCACCTCCACCAGGCAGAGTCGTGCCTTCTCCGTGGTTGTCCCCTCGACTTGGAATAGCCTCGCCTTGGCACTCCGCTTTCTTCCTAGAACCTCTTCTTAGGCTTCCTTCTCTCATCTTAAGAGGTCTTATTTGGCTGCGCTGAGGTTGGGAGCGCCTCTGAGTAGTTCCCTTGAAGAGGCGCTGAATAAAATAACTCTTGTAATGAATGAATGATGATGGAAGAACTGAGAATCTGCATAATTCTGGAGAATATCTTTCCAAAGTCGTGGTGCAGTGTTGGGTATGGCTCAGTTGGAGATGAGTATAGTGACCGGGTCGTTAAGGACTGAGATAGGATCCTGACTGGGTGGAGTGGGTTGGCTGGATGGTGAAGTTGGTAAAATCATAGCAATTCATAAATTTTATGATATAAATCAGTACACAAAACTGGCAAAGAATAATTACAGAAGAGTTGAACAGAAACTTTATTACAAGCAATTAGATATTAAACGATTTTTCACAGTAGTTTTAGGATGTGTCCCTGTAGTTTTGGTGATTTCCCAGGTAATACTTTACTTTCGATGTTAGTTTCCAATAACATTGAAAGTAGTGTGGCAGACTTTGTCCCAGTAGTCCAAATTCGTTAAAATATGCACTGACTTTAGATGACGCCAAGAAGCATGTTGCATGTTTTGAATTCTGTAAATGCAAAGTATTGACGTCATAAACGCTTGACGACGTCCAAATTTATCAGTTTCGAGTTACAATGGAGATCACAATTCAAAGAAGTGTTAAACGTCAACACGTATGCAACTGCCAACCGCCAGATTAACCGCAGAATCGTCTTTTGGTCGAAACAGATTGGCTTCTTGACTGTACGCTGACGCACGGGTTGCTTTGGTTGCTTTGGTTGTTTTGGTTGTTTTGGTTGTCTTGGTTGATTAGACACTCGTCGACCGTACGTTTGTCAGTCTCGCGCTTAAAATACTCATTACAAAAACTGTAACGGTCGTTCTGACGACTCCATTGCCCAGCCGTGTCTAACAAAACTTTAAGCGTCGTAAACGAATAATGCAGGAGCGCGCCGTATAACTCTCGCTGAATTGAATGTTTGAATATAATATGTGAGCCTTAATTTCAGCATCTGCGTTCGAAAAGTCACCGTATTTTAACTATTGCGCGAAGTTTGCGTGATAAGCATTTGTGACGTCAGAGGTCAAAACCCGTCGCTTGTCGCTTCCTAGATACTGAGCTAGAAGCTGAAATAGGCGAGAGGGGTTATCAACGTAGAATATTCTTCAATTCAGTAGTTGCCTATGAATTTGCCATAACTTGTAAAGTAGTAATCCGATTTTGATGCCGTTTTGTTTTATTCGACACAGAATAGAACCCTTTATTGCACAGCACAATTGCAGAATAATCAAGTAATGGTTGCTGAGGACTTTAATGACATGAATATTTCGTAACTTTTTATTCGATTTTTTTCACTCTAAACCAAAGAAAGAATCAAACGCACATAACTTCAGTTAGAAAAAGATATTTTCATTATGTAAAAGTATTTGTTCATCAGAGTATCATTGAAGAAAATTACCTGTATTGTGGGAGTGGTATATAGGCCACCGGGTACAAACCTAGAGAAGTTTCGCGCTGAAATTGATCAGCTGTTAACCACATTAGCATGCGGAGACAAGCATATAATTATCTTAGGAGACTTCAATGTGGATTTACTAAGAGTTGTAGATCACAGTAGAACAAATTCTTTCTTTAACACTATGACAGCCCATAACCTTCTGCCTACCATAACTAGACCTAGGCCTACTAGGATTACTTCATATTCTGCATCCTTAATTGATAATATTTTTACAAATATGTGGCCCTCGATTGTTGAATCTAAGATCATTGCCTCGGATATATCTGATCACCTTCCTATTTTAACTTGTTTTAACTTTGAAACTCAGAATAAGGGGTCCATTCAAAATTCTGTCTCCAGATTAATTAATGATGACAGGAGGAAAGTGTTCAACAATTCTCTTATAGATGCTGACTGGAGCTCTGTAATGGATGATTGCCACTGTGGCGATGCTAATGGTGCATATGACCGATTTCTAATTCAATTCAAAGATCTCTATGATAAAGCTTTTCCCATGGTGAGTAGAGGGAGTAAGGATAAATTACGATTTAAACAACCATGGATGACGAGAGGCCTGTTAAAGTCGAGTAGAAAGAAAGCGAACCTTTATTTAAAGTATGTAAAAAACCCTACCTCTGCTAATAAAAGGAAATTTACTAAATATAGGAATAAATTTAGAGCGATTAGACTAGCTGCTGAAAGAAATTACTATGAGTATGAATTTAGTAAAAATTGTCATAATTTAAAAAGAACATGGAATCTCATCCGTTCTGTTATAAAGTTAGGGGAACGAGATAATAAGATTACGTCACTAAAAATTAATGGAAGTAAGAATGAAACTCCGGTGGATATGGCAAATGAATTTAATAGATATTTTGCTGATATAGCCCATTCTCTTGCTGAAAAAATGCCAAATTCGCCACACTCCTTTACGCAATATTTGAGCTCTTCCTTATTTAATTCTTTTGGTCTTATTCCAACTACATCGGAAGAAATTATAAATCTAAGTCGTTCTCTGCGCTCAACTCATAGTAGCGGGGTAGATGAAATTGATCCAGCTATTGCTAATCCCCATATAGCTGTAATAGCCCCCCAATTAGCTGAAATTATTAACTGCTCATTGAACTATGGAATAGTCCCTCAGGCCATAAAAATAGCCAATTAAGGTTGTCCCTATATTTAAGAAGGGTGAAAGTGACAATCCCGCAAATTACCGGCCTATATCCATTCTTCCTTTCTTTTCAAAGTTTTATGAGAAAGTCATGTACGACAGGCTCGGTAAATTCATTGACAAGTCGCATATTCTTTTCCACTCGGATTTCAGTCGGGCCGCTCCCCTCTGATGCCTTTAACAAGTATGCATGACAAAATAACTCAAGCCTTTGAAAATAATGAATATTCTATCGGTATATTCTTTGACTTGGCTAAGGCCTTTGATACCGTTAATCATAATATTCTCCTTAATAAATTAGCTAATTACGGTATCAGAGGCAGGCAGCTTGATTGGTTTAGAAGTTATTTTGAAAATCGTTATCAATGTGTTTCTTGTAACGGCACACTGTCCGATCTGCGTCTTGTCAAGTATGGAGTCCCGCAGGGCTCAAATCTAGGACCCCTCCTTTTTCTTCTTTTTATAAACGATCTACCCAATTCATCCTCCATTTTAACGTTTATTTTGTTTCCGGACGACACAAACGCATTCTATTCCCATACTTCGTATTTGACTCTAACGAAAATCGTTAATGCGGAACTTCAGTTGGTTGCTGAATGGTTTGCTGCAAATAAATTATCTTTAAATTTAGAAAAAACATCTTTCATCCTATTTAAATCCAATAAAAAGATATCTCCCCCAAGTGGCTCGATCGTGTTGTCAATTAACGGGTTAGCTTTATCCCAGGTCGTTTCGACAAAGTTCCTCGGCGTATATGTTGATCAGCATTTAACCTGGACTGACCACATTAAATTTATTTCTGCAAAAATAGCAAAAAATGTTGGCATCCTGTCCAGAGCATCTCATCTGCTCCCAAAATGTATTCGCTCTCAACTTTATTACTCGTTAGTGTACCCTTACTTCACGTATTGCAATTTAGTATGGGCCTCTAACTATAACTCAAGATTAAATAAATTAGTACTACTTCAGAAGAGAGCGGTGCGAATAATTGCTAGGGCTCCCCGTGGCTCGCATACTGGCCCATTATTTGCAGACCTCCAGATTCTTAGATTTTATCAGATTAATAAGCTTCAGGTATGTGATTTCTTCTATCGCTTTGACCACAACCTCCTACCGAACGTTTACCGGTGCTTTTTCCAACAAGGCTCCGATGTACATCCATATTATACTAGAAACTCTAGATCGTATCGTAGCGTACAGGCGCATTCTAACTCTCGTAGATTCTCTATCAGATTTATGGGTCCCGCAATCTGGAATTCGCTTCCTCTAAATATTAAACAGGCACCAAATTTACACATATTTAAAAAATGCTGCGATCATATTTAATCAATGAGAAATAAATTAAACACTCTATTGGGTTAAATAGTTGTCAGTAGTTAAGTAGTAGTTAAGTTTAGTAGTTAAGAGTCATTTGTTTTGAACTTATATTGTTCTCTTTGCAAGTTTTAGTTTTGTAGTCTGTTCTAATTAAGACACTTTAAGTTATCCGTTCCGTCCCTATTTACTGCCTGGTAATTGGGGTCCCTCCTCTAAGCGGGATTCTTATCCATTCTGGGGCCCCGTTGTTGCCTGCGTTCCAATTATTTGTTAAGATTTCTTTGTTGAGTTTATGTTTGTCTATTTATTGTTTGCATTATATTGATTTGCTGTGTTTTTGTTTGTATATTGGTTCACAAAAGTTTCAATAAATGAAATGAAATGAAATGAAATTGAAGCAGATTAATTGTAGAATATGACTGAATAAAAAGGTCAGAAACCGACATGTGACGGGTTTTGACCTCGGGCGTCACATTTCTGATTTCATCCGTATTCTGCCTCGCCAGGCGAAATTTAAATTTCTTAAATTCGACATTCTTCTTTGAACTAGAATGCTCGTCAAATGCGCAATTTTTGGTAATCCCGTAGTTTAGGTTGGTAAATTATTTCATGTGGTCAATTTAAAATGGACGCTGGATAGATGAAAAACATTGTTTCCGTAAGTAGAATATTTCTCTCCTGAAGCAGAATATTTCTCTCCTTAAATTAAAGTTCCATTGATGAAAACTATTTTTTGCTTAACATAGAATTTCGGTAATTTTTATCATTAAATGGCAGCTGAATTGATGGTAGTTATCATGGACATAGGTAGACTGCTTACTTACAAACGTCAAGTACGGCACTGAAGACATTAAAAACAATTTACCAACCTAAACAACGGGATTACTCAATTTGTTATATAGTGCATGCATAATTCTCACCAGGACCTAACGAGTTGTTTCCATGGCCGATTGAACCTTCAAAGATGTCGTTTCAAGGAATGCACGCTTTCCTTGTCGTCGGTTATAGGCCTACTGAGCGCCGTCATTAGGTTCTCAGGTCACTGTATTTCTTGCTCCGCAATACGTTGATGCCGGATCTACTTCAGGTAGGAACGGTGCAAATCGTGGTAGGCCTGTTTGTCAAAATTCAAACATTTATAATATTTCTTTAGAAGTTAACACTCGTTGCCAGATGTTGCACCTTAGTTTCATATTTCTTCTTCCAGGATATCACCGTCTCCGCATTTATGTAAACTTCACTTTGTTCACAACATGATGTAAGAGATCCTAGGGGTCGTCCATTAATTATGTCAACAAACTTTAGGCAGTTTTGACCCCTCCCCTTGTCAACAACTGTCAAACATTGAAGGACCCCTAAAAATTATGTCAGCAATCCCAGAAACCGCTCCCTTTACAAATAAGAAACTCAATGGCTCAATACACATAGAATCATTTTTTGATATTTTTTACGCCTAAAAATGCAATCTCGAATTTCAAAATATATGAGTTTAGTTTATTACCAGCTTTTTAGTAGTATTTAACATTGAGCATTTTATACATTTTAGCATTCCTTAATATTTAAGCTACCATTTGGAAGGGTCTGCGTTGATTCATTGGAAAAAAGTTTGACGTTAAATTGTACCGAACCCTCCTACCCCTTTCAATAACTGTCGAACTTTTTCCCCCCTATTCTGTTGACACAATTAATGGACGACCCCTCTTACAATAAGGTTCACAATAATTATACGCCCCTATAGCTGGTTTCATGGTTGTCTCTGGCTCCCTACTACACTACACACGGCTTGTACCATATGGCATTCGAAACCAACAGACATTATAAACTATAAAGGGTTTTGTTTCAATGAAAGTCTTGTTAATTATTACTAGGCCTAAACCATATTGGTCGGAGACGAAAAGTAAACTTTGTTCCAAATTCAACGCTTCGTGTAACCATTCAGCGCATTAAAACACGTCTTTCAAATATATTTTGATATATCTTTATCTTGCCCTTAAGATAATTCTTCTTTTGATAGTCAATTATAATATAATTATAATGTTACCGTGTGACGTCATAATATATACTTTGAAGAAGCCATTATTCATTTAAGGAATAATATTGTTCTGCATCGATTAGGCCTATACTTAAATATCTAAATTTTAGTAATTTAGACGCTAAAATTTGTATAGGCCTAAACTTTTAACCGAGGCCGTTTACTTCTGCAACCGAACTTAAGTGTTATTTACGGTCGATTGTTTCGGACATCGTTTGGTTTTGGTGTTAATTTCAATACTAGATGTTTGCCCGTCCTAAGACGGTTAGTTTAGGGCGGGCCACTTGAAATCAGCGCCCCCTCTTTTCTCCACTTCCCTTTCCCTTGCTCTACTTTCCCCCTCCAATTCCACTTCCCACCCCTTTCCTTCCCTTCTCCCATTCCCGTCCCATAATCTCCCAATGCTATTTTTCCTCCCATCCTACCCCTATTCTACCCCTCCCCACCCATTCTCTACCCCCACCCATCATACTGTCCTTCCTTTTTCCTCTTAAGCACCTTCCTTTCTTCTCCACTCACACTCCCCTGCCCTGCCCCTTCCCACCCCCTCCCCAATCCCCTCCACATCTCACTCCCCTTCCGTCCCTCCTTCTCTCCTCATTCCCTTCCAACTCCCTCTCCCTACCTCCAACCCTCCGTCCATGAACACATGTATAATAGCTATGCTCCGTCCGTGTTGCTTTGACGTTTTTCTTTGTGTGACGTCAAACTAATATTGTGACGTTATATCACTACTAGCATTTTTTACCCGGCGTTTCCATTCAGATATATAAGGCGAAACAGCGTAACATGTAGCACGCATCAGACATAGGCAGTCAGCCAGTCACAGAGAGTTCTGTGCGTTTATATTATTAATTGACGTTGAATGTGCTTCAAAAGGCGACTTTCGTTCCTAGTCATCAATTAAGACATGTCAAAGAAACGAACATCAGCTGAAGCTGGTGATGACGAGCAAAAGAATGAAGGCAAAGATGGCAAGTTAATGTAAAAGAAGATAGAGGTACAGTAAGACTATTTAGGGTAAAACTGCATTTTACCGTATTTAATTCATGATGCTGCCGGTGTCATGAAATTGCGTATCCCCCATACATGAGTATCCCCCTTAGCGAAATGGGGTATTCGGTTTAGTTTGCATTTTTGGCGGTTTCTAAGTGCATTCAGTCGTACTGTTTGGATTTATTGTACACGTAAAATATTTTAAGTTGCGTATCTTTAGTTTGTACGTCGACCTGAAATTAATTTACTTCGTTTTTGGTGATTTTGATTGGATTTTCGTCTTGGCTTTCGTAATGACGAGCAAAAGAATGAAGGCTCCGATCGTAAGTTAATGCAAAGAAGACCTTGATATTAGAGGTTAAAGTGTATTTTAGCTTATTTAATTAGTCGCCCGTTGAAGCATTATTATTTTGCATAATTCCAACGTCTACTTTGGCGAGAATCCTTTTCATCGATCCAGCTTCTATTTAGGCACGAACTCGTAATCCCCTAGTTTAATGTAGGTTGGTGAATAATTATTCGCCATTGAACGGGTGTCAGCGTTGTACGAATACAAGTTGCACTGACGAAAAGAATTCTTGCTAAGTAGAAGTCGGATTGATGAAAATAATTTTTGCTTAAATAGAAGTGGGCCTGCTGAAAAGAATCTAGCTTACACAGAAGATGGATTCATGAAAAATAATTCTTAATTAAATTAAAGTTGTATTGATGAAAAATAATTCTTGCTTAAATAGAAGCCGCATTTATGAAACGAACTCTTGTCTAATGGAAGCTGGATCGATGACAACGATTCTTGCCAAAATAGAAGTAAGATTGACGAAAAACAATAATGCTACAATGGGCGAATAATTTACGACGCTAAACTACGCGTTTACCAATTATTTCATATAGTCAATTTAAAATGGAAGCTGGGATTGATGAAACCATTCCTATGTTTAAATAGAGGCTTGATTGATCGAAATAATTTTTCCCGTAAACAGAAGCTGGATTGGTGAAAGTAAGTTTTTTGATTCAATAGAAGCTGGGTTGATGAAAATCATAGTTTCCATAAGTAGAAGCTGGATCCATGAGAATAGTTCTTTCCTTAAATAAAAGTTCCATTGATAAAAAATATTTTTTCCTTAATAGAATTTCGTTCATTTTTCCCTAAATTAAAGTTGGACTGATGAAAAAATTTCTTCGATGAAATGAAAGATGGATTGCTGGTAGTTATCATGGACAGAGGTAGGCTACTTTCAAACGTCAAGTACATGTACGGCATTGAAGACATTAAAAAAAGTTACCAACCTAAACCACGGGATTACCGAACTCATTTCATCGGTATCCGGACATTTCCCCCTCGGACATTCCCCCGACATCCCCCCCGCGAACAGTAAGTAGGCAACTCTACCATTGTCCATGATAACTGTCATTAATACAACTTCTATTGAAGGAAAGACCTTCTTTCATCAACTTCTTTTTAAGCAAAACATTTATTTCATCAATCCAATTTCTATTTAAGCAAAGAATTTCTTTAATAAATCCAACTTCTATTAAGCATAGAATTTTTTCATTAGTCCAACTTCTATTTTGTCATTTCCACGGCCGAACCTTCAAATGTCGTAGAATTTGTTTCATCAATCCAGCTTCTATTTAATGAAAAGAATTTCTTTAATCAAATCAACTTCTATTAAAGTAGAGAATTATTTTCATCAGTCCAACGTCGGGGGGAAATGTCCGGGGACGGATATCTCCTAAACCCGTTTCATCAATCCAGCTTCTATTTATGCAGGAATTATATTTCATCAATATAACTTCTATTAAATTAAAAATTAAGATT
This sequence comes from Aporrectodea caliginosa, assembly GCA_020284085.1. NCBI lineage: Eukaryota > Metazoa > Annelida > Clitellata > Crassiclitellata > Lumbricidae > Aporrectodea > Aporrectodea caliginosa. The sequence continues at coordinate 507,139 of JACEVL010000039.1, forward strand.
TTTTTAATCAATCGAGCTTCTATTTAAACAAGGTTCTTTTCATCAATCCCACTTCTATTTAAGCAATAAAATATTTTCATCAATCCGACTTCTATTTTAGGAAGAATTCTTTTCATAAATCCATCTTGTATTCGACCAACGCTGAAACCCACGCAATGGCTAGTAAATATATTATACTCTAAAATACGCTTTTACTATTATATTTAAGCAAAAAATAAATTCCATAGATAGATAGATAGATAGATAGATAGATAGATAGATAGATAGATAGATAGATAGATAGATAGATAGATAGATAGATAGATAGATAGATAGATAGATAGATAGATAGATAGATAGATATGTAGTGTCATCGTGGGAGGAGCTGGTGCATGCATGTGCGGCTGGCCGGGCTAGGCTGCCATCGTCGTCATCGTGGGAGTATTTAAGGACAGTTCCGGCAATTATCACCAGTCGGTGCGTGTGGTGGAGTCACGAGCTCTGTGTAGCTTACATAGTGTATAATTGGTGTTTAATCAATAAAGAGTGTTGCAGTAGACTTACTTACTAGACTTACATGGTACACTGATAATAGTAGAACGACACTATAAGTGGTGGAGAACTCAAAAGAAAAGGTCGCTTCCGTACCTCTCGAGACAACGTTTCTGGATCATCTGACTACAGACACTCGTCACACGCACCGTACTCCTAGAACATCACATAGATGAGTGGGCCGGACAATCAAACAACAGGCCGTTACTTACTTCGTTCCGGTAAGACACTAATTTCCACTCCAACGGGATCACACTTCTCGGGGTTGCTGCCATCTTCTTTGAATCTTCCCACTGGTTCTCCATTTGCTGTCCTCGCTCCGCCTGCAGACGCTTTGCCCACTACGTCTTCGCCACCGGTTCCCACACCGCCTGCTGACGTCTTCCTGATATGGGCTACCTGTAGTAAGAAACAAGGCTACTAAATTCAAGACAATCCAAGGTTATTTTAAGGTCAAAAAGGTCAATTTGAGAGAAAAATCAGAAGAAATGGCCATAATGCAGCCAAATATTGCTCTATTTGAGTGATTCTTTTACCTAATTGCTCAGGCGGATAAGGACTACATTCGAGGAGATATAGTACTAAGAGGCTAAGATAATCCAATGTCATTTCAAGGTCAAAAGGTTAAAATCAGGGAAAATGGCTGTAGCTCAGCCAAATGTTGTTTCATTTTGGTGAATCTGAGTTATGGTCATTTTTCCTTGATTTTTACTTTTTGACCTTGAACTGACCTTGGATTATGTTTAGCCTTTTAGTACTATGTCCTACCGAATGTGGCCCTTATCAGTACGAGCAACCAGGTAAAAGAAATCACCCAAATAGAGCAATATCTGGCTGAGTTATGGCCATTTCCTCTCATTTTCACTTTAATTGACCTTTTGACCTTAAAATAACCTTGGTTGTCTTGCATTTAGTAGCCTTGTTTCTTACAGCAAGTAGACCTTATCAAGACAAGAAAAACAAGAAAACACTAGCCGATTTCAACAATTATTAACCGAGATCTGTCCATTTGTTCTCGTTTTTGCTAGATTTTTTTAACCTTGAAATGACCTTGAATGACTCTGATCTTGGCGTCTATATTTTTTACAGACGTAGCTCTTGTCGTGTTAAACAGGTTGCAAAACGTTCATCCAAATCGGACTCTTCGTTAATTTTCTATGATAAAAAGAGTAAATTCACAATGAACCCAAGTTCCAAGACTCGAGCATGGGAGCCTTCAGTCTTGGGTATTTAAGTAGGTTATGTTCGGTGGTTTTGAGCGACCTCAGGATAACGTTTTAAAATTCTGAAACAAATATTTATAGACAACTAACAAATGGAATAATGGGTAAAACTTGAGTATGGGTGTGTTCTGCGATGTGTCATTTTTCTGGACACCCCTAATTTAAAGACTATACATGTAGGCACCATATAATGTTTTCATACAACGAAGGTATGCAATAATCATCCTATTGAATTTAGTATTGCATCAATGTTTCCTACCTCACTAGGCGTATAAGAAAAATGTATATTACTGTAGCCCTACCTAATAAAAGTCTATTCTCTTATCGCAAGTGCAACTTTCATTGGCAATAGTTTTGATGTGCTCAATAGTGTAGTGGTAAGCATGCTAGACTATCAATCGAGAGGTCTTTGCTCAAGTCCCCGCAGAGGAGATATTTGGTTAGAGAATTCTGCTCCACGTGCACCCCTAGCCAACCCAGGTATTATGACACTGTCTTTGGGAAGATGAGACGACGAGGGAGAGGACTGGCCAGCTGCCCTCATATGCCTAGGCTAAAAACGGAAGTCACTAACACTTCGTACCCATGGCTGCCTCAAGGCCAGCTTAACTATTCTTCTTCTTCTTCGCATTCTTCTTCTTCTTCGCATTCTTCTTCTTCTCATTCTTCGCATTCTTCTTCTTCTTCTTCTCCGCATTCTTCTTCTTCGCATTCTTCTTCTTCGCATTCTTCGCATTCTTCTTCTTCTTCTATTTCGCATTCTTCTTCTTCTTCTCATTCCTCGCATTCTTCTTCTTCTTCTTCTCCGCATTCTTCTTCTTCGCATTCTTCTTCTTCGCATTCTTCGCATTCTTCTTCTTCTTCTGTTTCGCATTCTTCTTCTTCTTCGCATTCCTCTTCTTCGCATTCTTCTTCGCATTGTTCTTCTTCTTCGCATTCTTCTTCTTCTTCGTCTATTCAGCATATGAATAATGAATATGTCACTTAATTAAAACGGTCAAATATTGATGTTAATCACCAATAATTATGTACTTGCATGCAGACATGCATGCATGCATATTGTACATACATACACAACTACACATACATGCTATGTAAAACATATGTACAAATATATGCACATAAGTAAGTAAGTATATGCAAATGGAGATTTAAATTCAAAGTATGTACGAATATCTCCTACTTGCGAGCATTTCTTTTGTGACCATACATGCTCGAGTTATCATTTTCCAATATTCTTTGTTTTGTTATCCATCTGTATTTCACACTTATTTTTATGAGAACAATTAACCTGGTGTTATCAAATTGCAGCTTCAGTTATTATGAAACAAATAACTATGGAGGACCATGCTGTTTTTGGAGTGGCATATCTAAGGGATAACATTTATCTACTCTCAACTCAACATATCCTGGCATACGAAAGGGATTCTCCGTATCGTCGAAATATCTTGAACGATATTTCCATAGCTGAGATTAAAGGGGCAGAAGATATTGCCGCCTGCCATAAAACATCTTCTCTGTACATTACCGATCAGCAAGCTTCATGTGTCTGGCAAATAATGGTGGACGAACCAAAACCATCCAAGTGGTTATTGGAAGTTAACGAACCATTTTCGCTTTCGGTGACCAGAGACGGCCGTGTTCTTATACCTAGATCTAAACCGGAACCTTGTCTGGATGTCTACAATTCACGTGCTGACTTGCTGAATCATTTTCTCTTGCCAGATAAATCCTGGCAACCATTGCATGCAGTGGAAACAATGAATGGAAACTTTATTCTTAGCTTCTTGAGTGGAGATATTATGGATGAATGTAGCATTTGTGAGCTCAATTGCAAAGGGCAAGTCTTACATCGACCTATTTATAACACTGTCGGCTTGGAATCTTCCGTGTACTTGGCAGCCGGAAATGACAATTGGGTATTTGTTGCGAGGCAATACAAGCATTCCGTTACATTATTTGAGAAGCAGTTTTTCTGTGATGTTATTACTTATGAAAAAGATGGCATTGATTACCCTCGAAAACTATGTTATATAAGAGGAAAACCAGATGACTGTGCACGCCTTGTGATTATATATGGAGCAGAGAAGTCAGAGGTTGCTATTTGCACGTTGCCTAATGCCTGGCATTGTATTCTGAAAGAGTGGCAACTTTGTTAATTCAGATTGTCAGATTTTCATTTTAGATTGTTTAAATTTAGTTAGATGCAGATTATAGTCTGCACAGTAATTCCGATTATGCTAATTAATGACCGGTACTGTAAACCCAGCATACAATAGGCTTAAGTGATTTTCTTTTAGTAAAGAATAAAATAAAAATTCATTGTCTTGGTGCGGCTCTTGTTGTTCTACTCCGACCAATGGTGGCCTGTGGAGTGGAGATCTTCTGGTTTCTGACTTCTAGGCAATGACTGACATGAGTACAATGAGCAATCCAGTACACCTGTCACCACGAACCGTCTTGATGCGAAAATGCACACTGTTTCTTTTGCATAAACTGCCTCAGCTCAAATTATATTCTCTTCGTATTTCAAGACGCACTTAGATCTTTAGATAGCTGTGTTCACTGCACTTTTCGTAGATCTTATAGAGGCGCTATAGAAATATTCAAATGCATACAATGCTTACGTATACGATTTGATAACATTTAGCCTACTCACTCGGCTTCTCATCCATGCCCCTTTGTAAGGTATTCAGCACTTTTAAAGATACCAAAATGCTTAATCACTCAGATAGTTAGTTAATCAGGCGAAACTTAATGACTCCGATATTTGATCATACGCCATTTAATCACGTCTACATTAAAAATTAAGACAGCAAAAACAGAACAACGGCAAGCTCACAAAGTGTAGGCTCGCTTTTATTGTAAGCATGTGAGAGATGAACAAGAAAACTAATAATTATTTCGATGTAAAAATAACTTTCAGTTACTTTCCTTGGCCTTGTCTCCAGATCCCGATATCTCTTTGGAGCAGTAGGCTCCACACCGGTCGTATCTGGGGAAACACGGGGTGATGGAACAATGGTAACACTATGGCGTGAGAAGCGGAATGTCAAGCAGGAAGCGGGATCGACTGCCGCTATCCCCGTAAATGGTCGACTCAGCCTTCAACGCCCTAGATGGCGATTGTAAAATGAGCAGGCTGCCATACAGTAAAATTCTAATTCTGTTAAATTTGTTATCATCTGTTACTACCATAACAAGTAGACTAATTTTACAGCGGTTTGTCAGTTGGAATCAATAAGCACGAATATTACGGCATGCGAGTATTTTTCTATCTTCCAAGCATTAACGTTCACAGCATTAGATAATGCCACGGGAGAAGAGCTTGTTGACTATAAGGCAATCTTCAACGGAATTAGTTCTTCTTTAAACTCCATCTGCTGCAGCTTTAAAATAAATCGCTGCTCATTCGTAAACTAAACGGCTCGTATGCTGGTAGCCTTCATGGGCGACGGAAATCTCCAACGTATAATAATAAATTATGTTGGGGAAAGGCTTCTAATATGGACCCCCTAAAAAACTTATGCTATTTCATAGTACAGAAGCATTGAATGTGTGGTTTTATTTATTCCATGCATTACTTGGCATGAGTTGTGACCAAATTATGAAGAAATGATTCCTTATTCTGTGCAAATAAATGTTTATAATTGTAAATAAAATCGGGTTAAGAATTGAATCTCATCAGTTGTAACACCTCTGGTGAGCCTTGGGACAAGCACATCTCCCCTTCACAGTAACCGATTACAAAAACCTACACGATAACACCTTTTTAAATAATGTGTTGTCTAAATACGGCAAATGGTTCATATTACACGACCATGTGTGTAATATGGATCACCATTTTAAAAATGGATTTGCAATGTTTCCTTGCCGCAGACTAATATTGAAACAGTAAAAAACGATTGGCCTAAGATTATACTGACTAGGATAACCATTAAGAAACAATTAGGTCCATGCCTAAATAAATGTAAACAACACTAAGAAGCGGTGACAAGGACAAATTGGCCATAACGGCCTATTCTACTGTCTCATTCCATAAAAATATGGCCCATAATTATTACACATTCGATCACAGGACCATAATTATTTACACAAATGGTGTGCTTCGGGGAAATCTGTTATTGCGTGATCGTCGAATGTATTATAGATCAACACAGTTGTGTTTTTGTATAATAAAGAAATTGTCTATCTTCTGAAACAACAGGGCATACCATAGCTGAAATCCTAAACTAAACAACAGCTGTTGAAGTTCAACCAGTCTTATAAGCAATATGTATCAAAACATAAACATTGATGCTTTTCAGGCAGAAGTTATTAGCAAAGGCACACATCCAGAACAGGAAGTTGAAATCAGTAGACGGATGGTTTTCAACTGTAAGAGCTCTCCGCAGACATGATAGGTGGAAAATACAGTCGAGGCCCATATTACACAGCCTTTCCCCTATGTCAGTAGCCATTTACTGTAGTCCCTCTTCAGTACCTCAAGAAAGAGCTGCGTTGCATTCTCAGTATATGACAGCAGGTCGGGAACATTTTCACACTGTCAGGCATATGTTTCTGTCACGTCATCCAACGGTATGCAACGTATGGCCATATGTCGGGGTACCCATATTCACTGTTTAATCCTAACTCCTGCATCTCTCGTAATTCACGCCTGAGTTAGATTAAATTAACACCCCGATTACTGTAACGCATATTAAGGACCTGGGTTCGAAGTCTAGCACCGAGATGACTACCCCAGCTTTTGCTCTATTGAGTACCAAGGAATGCTCGGTAAGGCTTCATAATACTAGGGTGTTTTTAACGTGCCTCTGAAATTTTCAACTCAAAGAGTTTTTATCGGCCTGGGCGAATTATCATGCCAATACATGTATAAACTTCATTTCCGAAATTATAGCCTGATGGGTAAGCATTTAGGACTTTGCGCAAGGCGACCGAAAATACAAGAGAGAGAGAGAGTGATGGCAAGATCAAGAGCAGTTGCGGAGCGTGAGGAACGTTATCGTGCAAGTACAGCTGTAGCGACGGAGTTTCCTCTGTTGGAAACGTCATCTGAAGAAGAGGAGTAATCAGCTATAGTTCAGAAAAAACCAGGACCGTCGATTTCTGCTTTGCCACAAAGCGACGAAGGGGAACAATCTCTGTAGTTACTCGTTATGTTGCACCAGCTCTAAATCGCACCAAAACCAGCAGCAGGAAGGCCTCTCACATGTTGTTTGCTCTCGGTGCATCCAATCTATATGCAGCACCAGCTGGTGAGCTGATCATCGGTCCTTCAGCGATCCATCGAGCAAGGAAAGATAACAGCTAACATAATTATAATGTGATCTTTATATATACTGTCTTGAAAAAACCGTATGCAAGCTCAAGTAACCTAAAAGAAAATTTAGTTAATGTATAACGATCTAACAGTATCTCCTTGTTTATTTACCAATAGTGAATTTATAATTTTTTGTGAACGATTCCTTTAACTAACTCTTTCTGGCTTTCAGTTAATTATCGGTGATGCAGTTAAACGTTTTGGCCTTAGTTATAAGCTTATTATTATGTCCGGGTCAACCGGTAACATTCAAAATATAAACAATGCAACTTATCGAGTAAAATGCATTCACCTTGTCACCTTGTGCTGTCAGTTCTTGGAACTTTAGCGACCTTCATGATCAAACCTCTCCATTTCCTTCTGTCCGCCGTCGCATCTCTCAGTTCTGCCAAATTCATTCCAGTTGTTTCATGTATCTCGTCCATCCACTTTTTCCTTGGTCGTCCTTGTTTTCTCCTTCCCTCTCCATATGCTAACATCATTTCCTTTTCCAGTCCATCTGATCGCATGACATGACCAAAGAACCTCAACTTTGCTCTTAGCACGGTTTGTTGTAGTGTCTCTTCCTTCTCAATTCCAATACTCCATCGCACCCAATCATTGGTCTTTTTCTCTTTCCATGATATTCTCTGCATCTTCCTCCATATCCACATTTCGCATGCGTTAATCTTTTTTCTCATTTTCTTGGTCATTGTCCATGTCTCGCTGCCGTATGTTACTGTTGGTATGATCAAAGCCTTCACCAATCTTTTTTCGTGTCTATACTCACATGTTTGTCCTTCCATATTTTTTCCAGACCATTCATTGCAGCTTTTCCTATAGCCACTCTACGATTTATTTCCATATCACACTTTCCTTCTTTTTCTATTACTGATCCCAAAAACGTGAAGTTAGTTACCGTTTCTATTTCTTCTCCGTCTACTTCAAAACTGTCCTCCTCCTCTGTTGTCATGATCTTTGTCTTTTTTATATTGAAGTAGAGTCCTGCTTTCTCACTTTCACTCTTAAGCCTTCTTATCAGTGTTACCAACTCGTTTTTTTTACCCGCCAATAATGTTGTATCATCAGCGTATCTCAGATTGTTCATTATTCTTCCCGCTATCTTTATTCCTTCCTCAGCCTCATCCATTCCCGCCTGCCTCATTATCCTTTCAGCGTACATGTTAAATAAGACAGGAGACAGAATGCATCCTTGCCGCACTCCCTTCCTTATCCTAAAACTGTCAGTATCTCCATATTCAGTCCTTATCACCGCTATCTGATCTTCGTACAGACCCCTAAGAAGTTGTACCAAGTGTTTCGGTATTCCCATTTCTCCCAAGGTTTTCCACATCAATTCATGATTAATGCAGTCAAACGCTTTACTATAATCGATGAAGCATATGTATACTTTCTGTCCATACTCCCTTTGTCTCTCCATTATCCACCTCATATTGGCAATATGATCACGTGTTCCACGAGATTTCCTAAATCCTGCTTGACTATCAGGAAGCTCTCTCTCTATTGTACTCTCCATTCTTTTATGTAATATTTTAAGTAATATTTAGCTTATGTGCGATATCATTGCTATTGTCCTGTAATTTTCACACTCTTTCGCATCTCCTTTTTTAAATAAAGGTATAAAAACTGAACTTTTCCAATCTTCTGGCCATTTTCCAGTTCTCCATATGTTATTACAAATTTTTGTTATTGTCTTTGTCATCAGGCCATCCCCACCTTTTACCATTTCTATTGGTATCCCGTCTTGACCCGGTGCCTTGTTATCTTTCAATTGTTTGATAGCCCATTCTACCTCTGCTTCCATGACTTCCGGTTCAATTTCATACTCAGTTTCATCCATTTTTTCTACCTTTACTCTTTTATCTTCGTTGTACAACTCTTCTGTGTATTCTTTCCATCTTTTCTTCATTCCTTCTTCGTCCGCAATTATGTGTCCATCACTTGCTTTCAATGATCCCATTCTTGGTGTGTTTTTTCTCGTTATTTCCCTTACTTTTGAAAACATTGTTTTAGTTCTTCCTTTTCTTCCCTCATCCTCCATTTCTTTGCATAATTCATTTAGATGTTTTTCTTTGTCCATGCGTGCTTGTTTTTGGAATGCTCTATTCAGTTTTCTTACTTTATCTTTATCTCCTTCTCTTTTTGCTTCCCTTCTGTCCATGGCTATGTTGATAGCTTCTTTCGATAGCCAAGGAGTTGTTTTGGATTTTCTTTTCTTCGGAATATATTTCTCCGCAGTTTCTAAGATCGCTTCCTTTGTCTTTTCCCATAAATTGTTCTCAACCTCCTCTGTTTCCGCATCATCCCTCTCCAATATTTCAAATCTATTCCTTATTTCTACTCTGTATTCCTGTGATATTTCCTTGCAGTCGTATGTGATCAATCTTTCTCCTGTTTTTAGTTTTTTAAATTTCATTTGCACTGTTGCCACTAGTAATTCATGATCAGTTCCACAGTCCGCACCTGGTTTTGTTCTCACATCCCTTATCGTGCTTTTCCATCTTTTATTTATCAGTATGTAATCAATCTGGTTCCTGTGTTTACCATCCGGTGAAGTCCACGTGTACAACCTTCTTTTTGGCTGTTCAAACCATGTATTCATTATTCTCAGGCTGTTTCCTTCACAAAAATCCACTAATCTCTCTCCTGCATCGTTTTGCTCTCCCAACCCATGACCTCCTATCGTGTCTCCCCCTCCTCCATTATATTTTCCCACCTTTGCATTGAAGTCACCAATGACCATTACTACATCTCCTTTATGGGTTTTATCAATTATACTTTGTAATTCATTATAAAAGCTTTCATGCTCTTCTTCAGTCGCCATTGATGTTGGTGCATATATCTGTATGATTGTTGTGTTAACTTTCTTTCCTCGAAATCTTACGCTCAAGATTCTGTCACTCACTGTATCATAACCCATTATTGCATTTGCACTTATTCTATCACACATAATTGCTACCCCACTTCTTCCTTTTTCTTTTTGACCCGACATTATTATCCTATAACCATTCCAGTTGAAATGACCTTGTCCTTTCCATCTTGTTTCGCTTAACCCCATGACTGATATTTCAAGTCGTTCCATCTCTCTCTGAATGATATCCATCTTTCCGCTCTGCATACTACGAACATTCCATGTTCCTATTTTCATCTTCTTTTTGCAGCTCAGGACGAGTCTTTGCTTTCCAGTACGATCCGCCACAGAACCTCCTTTCGGCTTTTGTCCTGTTGCTTCATTAGACTGGAATGCTTTCAACCCTCCATCTTGCTCTTTCCCAGTAGCTGTTGAGTCGCACTCCGGCCTGGGAGTCTCACCATCTGCGACTAATGCTTTGTTTGAATTTGCTTGATTCATAAAGGTTTTCTTGGCATGTTAACAGGGGTGGTTTGCCATTGCCTTCCCCTGGTTTTGCCTGCCGTGCCCGTTCGTTCCCCTACCCAATAAGGAGGGTACTAACAGTCTGCACCACTTGAAGGTGGACACGGAGGACTTTGGTTCATCAACCCAGGTCGGTTCCGAATCTACGATCAGTGAATACGTCGATCGGATTTCCTCCCTGTGTTACTCTAAGCAAGCTAGGCAAGCAAGCTAGCAAGCAAGCAAGCAAGCTAGGCAAGCCTAGACGAACCTAAAGTGACTGATGAGCCTTTGCAGTACCTTTGCATTAATAAATTTTAAGATACACATCAATTATTTCTGAACTTTGTGTATTTTGGAAACAATTTGTCAGCGGCTCGACTGTGATAAGCCACTTCCAATTGACTTGCCAATGTTAACGCCGCTGGGTTTTCCTTACAATTGTACAATTGCTGCAATTAAGTTATAGACTATTACGCTAGTCATAATTATAGGACTATCTGTCTACCATGTAACACAAGCCGTGCCTTGGCAAGCCTATTATGCCAAGTATTTGCCTAGGCCTACCTCGCGACAGTAGGCATACATTATACAGAAGGCCTCGTCGTGCTGTGACCTACTTTTCTGTTGCAAAGAGTTGTTTATAATCTGTGTATCTGCAGACCTCTAGGCCTAGGCCCTATAGTCGTTTCGAAGTGACTTGATTTTTTTTCAGGTTATCATCTCTAGACGTTTACACAGGTTAGTAAAATATTGCGTTGTTGGCCTTTATGAAACAATGTTCACTTATAGACAGCAGACAAATAGGTATGCAGTTTAATTGTAGGGAGGTGCAGAATGTGCTGTGTTTATACTATAAGCCAATCAATGCAAAGCCTCTCTAAACTTAATATGTCAAACGACTTCCTTACTTCAGGAAATTACAGCAATCAGATAGGCCTACGTAATGAACGTGTTTCTTCTCTAATATGATAATGGGCTGTGTGTGACAGTAGGGTTGCCACCCGTCCCGATTTTATCGGGACCTTCCAGCTTTCGAGGTAAATGTCCCGCGTCCCTACTTCACCTAGTCGGCACAGCCAAATGTCCTTACTTTCAAATTTGTGAATAAACTATATTACAATTGCAGACCAACAATTCTAATATTATAGCACTTCATATAATTGTTGTGTTAATTTTTCTTAAGGTTACCTATCAATATTTCTAGTGTAATTCTGGATAATTTCCTGGTCTCATTCTCAATCTGCAATGTCTGTGGACCACAAGTCTACAATTGACGCCAATAAGACTGATCTCTTGGAAGTTCTGCGTGTCAGTGAACTACTTCTGACTGAGTTATGTGGCGAAGATGTCTTAGACCAAAGAACGAAGCAGGAGATATTGGCTGGAGGCATTCAATATGAGATCAATGGACGATTTCTGAATTGGCTTAAGCAGAGCCAACATTCCACATTTACCGTTTGTCTAGAGAAACTCAGGGGTGATCAACAGAATCACATTGCCAACTTACTTGATGGAACTCCAGGTTAAAATCTTTCATTATGTTCGATAAATATGTACAGTCAACTGAATCAGTAGGCTTAAGCGTACAGAAAACCGATGTTTAATTAACGTATTCTGCTCGTCTCTACACGTTTATACTACCGTACGTAGATCTACGTGTAGTAATGCAGAAAGGAAAATATCTCGAGGCGCCATATAAGAATATTCATTCATTCATTCATTTCAGATATTTATATAGCGCCCCTTCAAGATTTCTACTCAGAGGCGCTCCCGACTACAGCGCGGACACTGAATCGGAGTTTCACGCCGAAGCGCATGAGCAATTGCGAGTGAAGGACTTGCCCAGGGTCCCTACGCGGTGGCTTGAGGTGGATTCGAACTCGCAAGCCTCCGGCTGCAAGGCACCAAATATACCCCCTTGAGATGGATTCGAACCCGCAACCCTCCGGCTGCAAGGCACCGAACATACCTCTAAGACACCACCGCGCCCCACAATATCTCAAAGGCACTCCACGCAAGCACACAGGATGTTCGAATTTGCTAAGAACAAGCTAATTTGTATTAGGCCTACATGTAGATTGTAGAATGCCCTCGCCGCACATGATAAGAATGGCGAAGTACGACATGCACAACCTGATTTCCGGACTGCACATATGCATCCAGAATTATAGAGAGGGCTGTCATCGCGTTGTAGAAAATACGACGCTCCAGAGAGAGACACGCAATACGGTACATGATGATGATGAAATAATATTCTCACATTATTTGAAAGTCACTCTAAGTGCTAGGCCAAGGCAAATAATTATTAGTCTAAGAAAATATCTAGGTCAGACGCTTTAATACATGGCAATTAGAAACCTTCGTTTCAGTACTCCGCTCTACATTTTGCTAGTAATGAAATACTTCCCTGTGTGGTATTAATAGGTCTAAGTAATCGAGGAATCCTATATTAAGGTAAACTACAACAATTTGAGGAGAGTATTGAATTTTATTATGTTCTATTATGATATGTTACATAATCGTTCATTCATTCATTCATTCATTCATTCATTCATTCATTAACATTCACTCACGTTCAGATATAAGGCTTAAGATATACTGGCAGATCTTGTAGTTTTGCATTTTAACTGACCTTGGGCTTGACTTCATTGACATTTGCAATTACCAACACGAAGGTATGTGTATTTATACATAGTAGTCTTTTGTAGGTCAGAGGCTTTAAAGCTTTTGATAGCTTTTGATATATATGTGTTTTAAAACTCGATATTCGCGTTCAAGACCCGTAGAAACTTTATAAGTATTCTGATCATGCCACTCTAGTAATGGTAAGTTGAAGTAATAAAAACACATGTATATTAAGGCGACATAATTAATGAAAATCTATCAATTTCTTTTAGGTGAGCGTCCACTTACAAGAGAAAAAAGAAAACAGATTCAGAAGAATATTCGACATCTCTCAGAAGTCATTGATGTTGATTCAGGATTGCTTGTGCTTCTGTGCTCTAAGAAAGCCCTCAGTTCCAGAGAACAGCAAGAAATCAAATCTGAAAAAGCGACAGAAGATAAAGCAATGAAACTTCTTCAAGTCCTTTTACAAAAAAGTGATCGGACTTTAAATTGCTTTGTGGCTGCGCTAAGAGAAACAAACCAGGCTCACGTCATTCCCGTTCTTGAAAAAGGTTTTCATATAACAATTTCTAAAAATAATGTGAAGACCAGAAAGACATTTGATAGAAAATTAGCATTTCATGGCCGCATTAAAGTGATAAAGTAATTGGCTTTATAAACAACTTTGTTGAAAGTCAGGATTGGCTTCATGGAAAGTTTCATTAAAGACTTTGTCTAACTCATGGATTTTATGAAGTAGCCTACATTAAGGGCCTATATATCTTGGATTTATATTTTATACATAGTTGCATTGATATAATCGAAACAGAATGCTATATTGCACTTTTATGTCATAGGGTGTTTTATCTGTAAACTCCCTTCATGAATGTTTTGCTAATCTTTCTCAGTTAAGTATTTTTATATTTCAATTTCTGGTCCATACTGCAACAATTGAAAGTGAATAATGTTTCAACCTTCAAAAATTACGACATCAACTATTTTACCCAGTTACTTTTATATTTATGATTTTACAGGATTCGTATTTTCATTTGTTATACTGTAAACAGGAAATATAATTGCACTTCACGCCGAATTTCGATCAGCCTCGGATCTCCTCGATCAGTTTGAAGATGATCTGATTAACATTCTTGAGCCTCTTGCACACCAGGTGTCGTATTTGGACAACGAAGAGGACCAAGCGGAAGAAGTTCAACCAATTTTACACGAACTTCAGGAAATCTGTCAAAACAGAATAAAGATTCTTAGCTTGAAGAAAGGAAAGAGTATCATCATTTATTTATGGTGTGAAGATGTTAAAGCTATGGCCGAACTATTTCTAATGTTTGAGACAAGGCACCTGGAACACATTCTGGAAAACATATTTAACCTTGTGAAGACGTCGGTGAAAATTTCTAATGTAATTATTAGGGTTACACTGGCTGCTGCTGATCTTCAGATTCTGAAAGAAGCCGTCCATCTGAGCGAACTCGCTCAAAACAAGCCACAGCTAACGGAAAAGGGTTCATTTCCAGAGTCTAGAGGTCAGCCTTTACTGTAGTATTACGTTTCTAGCCTTTAACTACTTAACTGCTGTGAATAAACTATCAAGTCTCCTATGGTAAACACGTAATAACTCAAAATGAAACTTTATTGAGCTTCTCACAATTGATAATTCCTACTCTCTCAATAGTTGTTCATTGCCGTGCATTGGCTAACAGTTTTCTCTCACTTTGTTCATAATATACTCAACAGATCGCATAATTGTTCATTTATTTGCTTAATTCTAGAGATCAAGTAGATAGGTAAAGTAATATATGTCTACTGACACAAGTACAGTATACAATATACTTATAACACATACTTTAATTCTATTTACTGACATTCCTATTAGGACTTATATAATGCATTTGTATCTCTATTTTATTACAAGTCATTTGCTACAAATAAGTAAATTTGTGATTACATTGATTTCACACTTTCTTAAATTTAACATCTAGAGGGAGAAGAACTACAACTACGCTCATGTAAGGTAAAAACAGAAGCTAAGGCTGAATTTGATATGAGTAAAGTTGAACTTCAAATGAGGAATCTGGTGCATGGTCTGGAAGAAACATTCCCGGAAATTAAAATGCCTGAGTTACAATTGAATGTGGAAATGGTTGCATCAGAAAACATCTGGCTTAAAGAAAAACTGAAAGCAATTGAACAGGAAAAGTGTAAGCTGAAACAACAGCTGCAGCTAATGCAAAATGAAAACATAGTTCTTAAAAAGCAACTGGAAAAAGCTAAGGCTGAAAGAGATGAAACTAAGGCTGAAAGAGATCAAATACAAGACCGTTATGACGAAGTTCTAAAGCAGAAAATTGGACAGTTCGGTAAGAAATTATTTGTTGAAAATAATTCTTTCAGACTTTCTGTACACGGAAACCTGCTATGAGACGATTCTTGTAGGCACCGAATAAATATTTTTATCATAACAATGTTGTGCAAGAATGATCCAATTGAATCTAATATTGAATCAGTGTTTCCAGCCTCACTAGGCCTATAAAAATGTTTGTGCTATGTTGTATAAACTAATAAATTTCTGTTTTCTCATCAGTCTTGATTCCCATTATCATGATTCATTCCGATGATTATCTATTCAGCATATGAATGTCATTGAATGTATCATTGAATTAAGACTGTCTACTAAAGATGTTTATCCGGGATCTGTAAAATTACTACATACAATACATGTGTGCATATACACATTCATACAATAGGCCTAGATGCCTACATGTATGTGAGTGAGGAAGAAGAAGATTTTGGAATAATTATGCATGAGAGTGCAAACCTTGCAGCACAAAAGCAAACTCAGCTGTAGGTATTATAAGAAGAAGAATAGTCACCGGAGACAAGGATGCAATACTAAGGCTGAACCAATCACTGGTTAAGTCACAGTTGGAATACTGCATCCAGTAATGGAATCCATCCCTGAAATAAGACATGGTAAAGCTAAAGAAAGTGCAGAGTAGAGCTACAAAAATTATTTATGATTACAAGTATTTGAGCTATGAAGAAAGGTTGAAAAGGTATGGATTATGTATAACATATTATTTCTGGTCATGTTGACTCTAACGTCATTTATAATAGCGCATGGAGCGCCTTTGAGTAGGAATCTTGAAGTGGCGATAAATAAATTTTTGGAATACATGAATGTATGTATGATGCATACATACATACATAGGCTAAAAAATACATATATTCATACATAAGTACTATGTAAAACATATGTCCAAACATATGCGCATGTAGATTAAAATTCAAAGCATATGCAAGCATCTCTTACTTGCGAACTTATTTCTTTTGTGACAGTTTCCTACTGTAACACTTGTCCATTATCACTTGTTCTATTATTTTTCTTTCGACGCTTGTTTTTTGGAAAGCAATAAATCAAGTGTTAACATATTGCAGCCTCAATGACATTGGATAGCATAAATACGGAGAACGATATTGTTTTTGGAGTAACGTATTTAAGAGATAGCATTTATCTACTGTCATCTCAACATATCTCAGCATATCAAATGGATCCTCCATATCTTCGAAATACCTTTGACGATATTGCCATGGATGAAATTGGAGAGGCAATGGATATTGCTGCCTGCCACACAACATCCTCCCTGTACATTGCCGATCAAGAAAATTCGTGTATCTGGCGAATACTAGTGGGCGAAGAAAAAATATTCACATGTTTGTTGGAAGTGGATGAAATATTCTCGCTTTCGGTGACCATGGACGGCCGTATTCTTATACCGAGATCTGAACCAGAACCTTGTCTGGATGTCTACAATTCTGATGCTGACTTGTTGAATCATTTTCTCTTGCCTGGTAAATCCTGGCAACCATTGCATGCAGTGGAAACAATGAATGGAAACTTTATCCTTAGCTTCTGGAGTGGAAATATCATGAATGCATATGGTATTTGTGAACTAAACTATAAAGGGCAGGTCATACGTCGACCTGTCTATAACACTGTCGGCGTGGAATCTCATGTGTACATGGTACCTGGAAATGACAACTGGGTATTTGTGGCGAGGCAAAACATACATTCTGTCGCGCTGTTTGAGAAGCAGTTTTTCTGTGATGTTATTACTTATGAAAAAGATGGTATTGACTACCCTCGAAGACTATGTTATATCAGAGGAAGACCAGGTGATTGTGCACGCCTTGTGATTATATATGGAGCAGAGAAGTCAGAGGTTGCTATATGCACTTTGCCTAAAGCTTGGCACTGTCTTCTGAAGGACTGGCGAAAAGATTAATCCAGAATTCCAGATGTCAGGCCTATTGTCAGATTTTATTAAAACTTGTTTAACTTTGGATACAGATTCTATGGTACATATAAATTCCGATTATGCTCATTAATAGCCGGTACTAACCTAGCATAGGCCTACTATAGGCTCCAGTTGTTGTTGTTTCTTCAGTAAAGAATAAAGTTCAAAGTCCAGTGTTTTGGCGCAGGTCTTGTTAATTCCGCCCAATGGGTATCTCTGCAGATCTTCTGGTCTCTCACTTCTAGGCATTGATTGACTTGAGTAATATAATTCATTGCTATGAAAAACGATATTTATAGCAGGAGCAGTGTCGCTATTGAAATGGTAGCATCTCGCAATTTCTATATATGCCTAGGGCTTTTATGGAAGTAGAGCGAGGAATACCCGTGATTGAGGGTTTGTTAGAGAGTGAAGATTAGCAATGTTCGATGACTGCCATTTCACGAGTTTTGGATGAGCACGAGCAGAGAATGAAATGGTGGAGACACAGTGCACACAGCTCTCTCACTAGAATCATCAAGCCAAAAATCGAGGCAATATTCATAAATATCGCGACAAACATAAACATTAGAGTCGGCCTAGTTAAATACTCGTAATTACTTTCCAGCAGGCTCAGTTGAAGTCCATTTAACCACATTTGATCTAGTAGCACACGTCTAGACTTCACTGTACACCGCATTGTCCGGATGCAGATAGTGATTGACAGTGAGCATCATTCGTTGAAGGCTAATACAATGTCATGTGAACGTTCTATCCCTAATGCTTTCTTTATCTGCTATGAGGCATTCATTTCCAGCTTCCCGTTGGTATTCTAATAGAAAACACGTAGGCTTTAGTGCCGATTCATTACACATCTATTATACAATGTAGCTATTGATTAATAAAACCTCTTAATTCTAGCAGCAATCAGTGCTTCAGTGCAGATGCTACCATTTCAATAGCGACACTACGCCTGATATAAATATCGCTTTTCATAGCAATGAATTATATTCCACTCGTTGAGATCACCTGATCTGAAATCACATTGGCGGACTTACGAGAGGCATTGTGTCTGCTGACAGCACTGTCTATTACATAATGGCAGTAATGCACCTTTATTCATGTATGCACGAGTCTGGCCATTAACCCCTTCAGAGCTTGCACAATACCAACCTCTTCAGTGTACCTATAAATGCTTGCGTAGGCCATGTAATTGTAATTTTAATCAGAAATTTATATGGCGCCGCTTCAAGAGACACCAATCAGTGGCACTCTCTGGCTTCCACTATAAACGTTACATGTCCTAAAGAACAAAAGAGTTCATCAGCCAGCAGCGGATAAATCATGTGCAATGTTAATTAGTACAGAAATAATTTACGACTTAGATCCTTGTATGACAAATGGACGCCAGCAGCAACTACCTCAACCATGGCCTCCACAGTTAAAAGATTCCTAATGCAAGTCAGACAAAAATGTATTGCAGGTCCTACACATTATGAGGGTCTTGTTCATAGCCTCCTATATGCACTTTTTTCAGAACATTAACCGATTGATGTGCTAATCTGAAACCAGTATTCATTCATTCATTCATTCATTCATTCATTCCGAGCATTTATATAGCGCCCTGTCCAGGAACCTACTCAAGAAGCTCTCCTTTGACCGAGGAACGCAGAGCCCAAAGGGGCAAGGTCAGACAGAGACAGAGGTCAGAAAGGTAGGATGGAGCACAACCAGCAAGACCCCGTCAAACTAACGCTGCTATCCTGAAAGAGATGCGCTTCGAGGCAGAAAGCCAGTGCTAAACATCGCGCATATAAGCAGAGACTGAGGCGTAATTTTGAATACGACGAATAAGTCGGGCAGCTGAGCGGAGTATACTGTATTCATATTCTTTGCTGACAGTGCAAAAGTATCTTTGCTCATTCGTAATACTTAGCAAATTAGCCATCTTTTGACTGCATTCTGACGTTATTCATTTTCAGTCGCAGAATAAAGCCCGAACTTTAATTATATCACAACTACTGACAGGAAGCAGCCTTGGAGGCACCAAATGTCGTGAATCAGTCAGCAGCTCGTTTGCGTTGAAGTTACAATGAATTAGGTAAAGATAAGTCATTGACCAGTTTTTCTTGGGTCACGTAGTGTTTTGGCTGCAAAGCTTTAGTTAGTAAGCTAATTCTTCTATTGGTAAGTAAACGTTGTTGGTCGAGATCTCGATAAATTTTTGGACTAATGAAATAAAAAAAATTAAAACTATTGCAAGTTTTCGAAATAAAATCTCTAGTAATTTATATAGCGCCTTTTTTAAAGCTTGTAAGATAATAATGTCAAACGGGTAAATAGTCGCGCCAGTTAAGCGCTTTTAGATCTCTGTTATTTCTGCGAATATTGCCGCAACACGTTTCCAATGTGAATTTAAACTGGTACAGTAATCATTGCCTTTTTGCTAATTTCAAGAATGCAACAAAGTTTTTATCGAAAAAATACAATCTGAATTTCAGGACTAGCGTTATAACCAATCAGCTATAATTGTTTCTCGACTAAATAATGTACAGTGGTAGTCTATTCAGAGCTTAATCGACTCTCCCTCAAATGAAACAAAGCCTACCGTGCCTAACACAGTCTATTAAAATCCATTGTTGGCTTAAACATGTTGCAATTGTGCAATTGTGTTGGCCTAATGCATAACGTTCTTGGCCTTACGGCTCAGACAAGCATCAACACATCAACCGTCCATTCTCTTTATTAGACGGGCGTGAAACGACAGCAGAAGGACTGTGCTCGTGGAAAGATGCTGATCTTCGCGCAATGCATAATTTTATTTGTCTACAATCTGTTTACTTACGGTACGTTGGTACTTTTTGCCACGGAAACTTATACTTTGATCATGTTGATTAAGGGTAAAATGCTTCATCGCTTAAGATTAATGTTAATGGAAATACTTCAGTTTTATCGCTGTTCACGCAATGCAAGATTGGGAATTGGTGGCGCTGCTAGTGTAAACATCGCCCGTGGCTGTCTGTGCATTAATATAATCTAATTTCGTTACTCTTAAAGACGCACTTTTTCAGCTGTTTGATTGCCACGTTCTGAGCGCTTCTGAGAGGCTCTTAAATGGCGCTTTATAAATGTCTTGTTACGTTACATAGCACAACTAGGTATCTAATCTATTCTAATGACTTCTAAAGAGCCGTTGAAAATAACAAGAGGCACTCATTGGCAGTCGCTTCAGGTGAACCGTAGTCACAGTCATAGACCAGTAGGGAGAAGCCAGGTCCAACAATATTTTGTCACAGAAGTCAGAAGGCAAACCACGGAGGGTAAGAACGCGGGAACAGATGAATTTTTAAGTTACCTTTGAATAAGATTAGGTAGCTGACAGAAAGCAGAAACCTCCACAATGACTTCCAAAGTCCAGGAAGATCCACGAAACGCCCGCATCCGAGCAGTATGTCTGAAACATTGCTGTCGGGCAGATAATTATAGACAAGATCAGCAGCACACGCTTCTAGATCTAGATGCTTCCTACATTATCCCAACCACCGAAATTTATTAAACGCTATGGGTAATTGATAAGTTCATCGTGTTTTGAATTCAGCCGAATCCTACGTCAACATCGCGGCCGGAAAAACTGTGCAAATGAGCTCGGTGTATTATACTAGCAATGCAGCATATGCCACTGATGGAAGCTTGACATATAGAGCTACAACAAACAATGAAGCCAACCCTTGGTTGACAATCGATCTCGGCAAGGGATACCCAGTGGCATCAGTGTATATGACGAACACAGACAATCCCGCTTACGGTAGGTAGAATGATATTTGGTTCTAAAGACGTGGCACGGAGGCTGAGAGGCTAGGGTGTCAGACATTCAGCGTTGCGACGGGGTTAGAACCCCGAGCCCATTATGTGAAATCGAAATTAGATAAAATTAAATACGTCATTGTCGAAACGAAGATTACGACATTCAATATGACTTCCCCTTATATCAGAAACGCACATCATCCTAAGTTTCATATACAGCATCGTTCGATTCAATTTTACGAACATAAAATTTAAATTATTACAAATTGTACATATTTAAATATTATGGGCTAATACATGTAGGGTAAAAAGTATCGGGAATCAATAATTCATTATTCCAAGATCAGTTACTCACATAATGTCGAATTGTCGCATTTCTTCACAATCCTAAGATATTATATGCATATATAATATATAATATATATACTAGATTATCTGTGTTGCTCGATTTCACCCTCAGATAAGATTTCGTTCGTACCCCTTATTAAGTAGGCTTTTCTTGTTGATACGAGCTGTCAGACTGTGTAAGCACCATCTACCCTAGACTAACTTATATTTGTAGCAGTTATAGGGAGGCCATAGACATACACCGAGGCTAAACGCTGCCTCTCGGGGTAAGTTTAAAGGACTGGTCATCTTCTTTTTCTATAATACAGAATGTATCAACCTTTGTTTTGTTTAAGCGCAATGTCAGTCCAATTTTATAATTGGCGTGACCAACAACAATCCGGCTACGCATCCACCGCTGACTGCCACAGACTACACCCTCTGCGCCGAGTATCCCTACATGTTCACCACCATTAACTACCTCACGAGAGCAGGGGTCGATTGTGTCGGGTTGGATCCTTTCACGTTCTATCGGTACGTCATCTTCAAGGTTCCACCTGCTTCGTGCACTCTCGGTGTTGGCTGGGTATCATCAATCAACGTCATGGAAATTGAAGTCTACGCTTATGCCAGAAAAAGTTAGAACTCACAGATTGTTTTACTAGTAAATTGTAGAAGTATACAACCAAGAAGTAAGGAACTAAGTAAGCTGGTTAAAGCATAATGTAAAGCAATAGCCTACAGAGTGGTAGGGCACTGAGAGACGGATCTACAGTGGTCCAAGTGAGAAAGATTCCGCTCTATGTCGGTAAACATTCTCATAAGAACACATAATTGGCCTACAAACACTCAGTCATGCATACATATATGCATAATATTATATGCAAATTATGCATGCATGCTTCTTTTTCTTCTTCTTCTTCTTCAAGTTCTCTGCCCTTCGGCAGGTTCCAACTTTCAATGACGCCACTCTTCTCTGTGCTGTGCCTTTTCCTTTAATTCGCTGTATCCGTCGGCCATTGTAAGTGTTTCTTGGGAAATTAGAGAGGTGGTTTCCCGTTGCCTTCCTCTCGGTGTTTTTAGCGAGACACCATCTTCGCGAGCGTCGATGTCCTTCATCGTCCGTCCTTCCGACTCCTTGTCTCTGGGCTCGCATATACCGGCGAGGGCTCGGTCGTCCACCACGCACTTTGTTTCCAACAGGGGTACCACGTGAAGGTGGCGTGGTGGGCATTTGGGTGGTAGAGGCTTTTAGAGACGCTTACCACCCCATTCGCCCATATGCATACATATAAAGAAATGGCTGATCATTTAAGACAATCGACGCATTAATCGATACGCCATAGGGTATATGTCACATCGCATAAATAAACAAAATTGAAATGTAAGTCTCTGAAAAATTTCTTTAAATCTCTGCACCTCACAAGAACTGCGTCAATGACAATATCCATGGGGTCTTGGCACAGCCACAACTGATTCAAGGCCGGGTGGTCAAAAAGAAGTTGAGTCTATGCCGTGACCCAATATTGGGATTCTCTACGTCACAGAACTGCCGCGTCAAGGAGAGACGACTAAACACCGTCACTATATCAAATCGGATCCAGCTCGTTTATTATTGTAGTGCGTAAAATCCTGTGTGACGCTTGGGCTCAATGTAGGCCTAAATGAAGGACAAACATGCACCAACCTGCTTTCCATTCGCTACGCAGCGTTGTTCTATAGCTCTTCTTCGCTAGAATGGTATTCAATTGAGAGCACGCAAATTAAATGAACAAATAAAAACGGGCATTTAATTGACTCGTCACGCTTTTAGAACGTTAATAATCTGGCATTGTTTTGTTTTTGTTGTCACAAAAGGCAGTTTCGACCGCCTAGTCATCTGTTTCAGATTGGACAATGGAAATAGTTAAACACCTATGAAAATACTAAATGCAATGCATTGTTTATATGAAAGGCATGCAGATCATACCTATCCTCATTCATTCATTTTCATTCATTCATTCCGGAGATTTACATAGCGCCTCTTCAAGAAGCCTACTCAGAGGCGCTCCCAGCCCAGCCACAGCCAAAATATCAACGTCATTTGTAGAATGTAGGAAGCCCATATTGGAATATTGCCATTGGGTTTAATAAGTACATCCTAAATAATTATGAAGGTCTGCTGGAGAATCATTTTGCTCTTCGTCCCGCATTCGCATGCGTCTACCTATTTGTGTATTCATGCATGCATGTGTTTATTCATATATTCATATATCTAGACATTTAGGCTACTATGGTTCGTGTAAAGTGCCTCGCTAGAACGCTGCGTGCTCCATCCACGCAGCCACTGCACCAATCTAAATGATGATCAGTTCATTAAGAAAAAAAAAATCAATAAGCGAACAATACTGATGTGACTAAAGATCACCGTTGCGCTCGTGCACGGCCCAGCCGACGGACTTCCATCCAGAGCTGAGTGTACACAATATGTTCGGAGTTCCTGGTCTATGCAGCGTAGAAGAAGAGTAGCGACGTCAGGCGAAAACGCTTGCAATACAAGAACTCATACACCAGGTAATCCGTCTCAGATGATAGAAGTCGCGAGTATCCCATGGATGACGACATTCTTTGCAGCCGTCAGCTGGTCGTACAACATCACAGTAGTAGAACGTTCAACACCAATCAGAGGACTCTCGTGGCCTTTCAAATGGAGCCCGTCCGAAACTGTCCAATTAGAGACCTGCTTTCCTTTAATCAGAAACTTTGTCGTTTGACATTGGTTCAAAGTCATCGGATAAAATTACACATTACACTTATTATTTTATTTGCTGTTAGTGACAAGCACAGCCACATAATATTGAACAATGGCGTCTAACCCCCCGCCCCCACACAGGCCTGGAGTGGCAGAACAAATCCACACTCTGGCCGATTGTATTGCTTTTCGTATTGCAGACCGTTATATCATCGGAACTCAACAACCTCCTAGTTTATGTCCAAAACGCTAAACCCCCACTTTCATGTAACAGTGGGAGATCTTTCTCCCCTCTCCTCTTGGTAGACGCCACTGATATCGAATAGCAAGACTCTAAACGATGTTGCCTATTTGTTGCATTTAGGAAGTTTTGTAGACGAGAAGATACTGGGCGAAATGTCCGTAGTTTATATTCAGAATTTCAATTGACACGAAACGTTTTGGCCACCCTATGATATTGGATTGCAATGTATGCTCGTTGTCTGATATTTGCAGCCACCACGTACTCAATGACCAGTGGAACGAGACTGATCAACAGCATTTATGGCAGCCCACTTGTTGTGAACAAGCGCGTCGACTGCCTGAACAAGTGCGTGCAGCTCGGGTTGTCGTGTGATTCCTTCAACCTGAACACGGTCGATAACACTTGTGAGCTGAACACGCACCCAAACGGAGCTTCATCGTCTAACGTCGCCACAGCCCAACAGTGGCAATGGTGGACGCCCATATATTATAACGTCACAATTGCTTAGTCTGTATTAGAACGATCAGATGGACAAAGCCCGCTTCAAATAATTCATCTGACTCAAGCTCCTATACCTATCATCCCATAGGCTTTCTACTCTAGATTAAGTGCCAACTCCTCAAGAATTCCAACCCTGATCCATCCAGCCTTTTAAGCTTTCCCGTCCTCAACGAAATACGCCTCAACAGTTCTTCTGCCTCCTCTCTCTGGTCTCTATATGGCACTCGGACTCTTTAGTGTAAAGCTTTAGAAATTTGGTGTTTACGATTACGAATAATATTCAAGCAGAGACACTGCCACAGCGAACTGTGTATCATTAATGAAATTATCACTCATTGTTAAGAGTAGGTCTACATTGTGTTTGCGTGCAAATCAAATACTAGTAGGCCTACATGCGCATGTATTATATGCGAAGAATTCAACATTTGGGATTAATATTAAAGTTTTGAAGTAAAATAATGAGTTTTAACGGTCACACAGATGGAAATACCTCAATAAAACATAACAAACTAGTTACAAAGTCTATATATTCCTTGCTGTTGTTCACGTGCCCTGCTCCCCATAGACTAGAGCGAATGCTTAGAACTTAGAAGATTTTTATTTCGGAATACAGTTTAGCCGATTGATGCTGTTTTTCTTCAAATGTTGGTGCCATGGAAGTTTCCAGAATAAGATTGTTTGGACAAGGCAATTCTAGCTTAAAATTAGCTTAGATAAAGATTTTTCTTTGCAAAGCAGGCAGCAATTAGCTGCTAAATCATCATCATGTTGCTAAGTCTGTCGATCGGTGTAGTAGTGTCTTCTTTCGCCATCCAACGCCAGGCTATTGGTCCTCGATTTTAGAACTAGCTAAAAAAAACCTACCGCCCTTTGATCCGGTGGTTCGTGGTCTCATAGGTATTTATACTTCCAGGAAGAATGCTTTTCCGACTGGAGCCATCAAGAGAAAGGCGTCTCCAGCGTTGAAACATGATCATTTGCCTCACATCCTGCCCGACAGGAAGAGATGCTGTGTCACAAGAGGGGCAAAGTTAACCGGTCAAGATTTCAGTGTGTCACCTGTAGTGTTGCTCTGTGTGTGCAAACTGACCGTAACTGTTTAACCGAGTTCCACACTAACTAACTATCATAACTGTTCAATAAAATTCGTTGCTACATGGTACTTGATGATATTCTAACATTTTACCAACATAGTCCAACAGTTTTCAATCATGCTACGTAAATGTACTTTTTCTGCCTAACGGGCAATGGGACATATCTGTCCCATAAAATAAAAGTAGCCCTAATGTAAATGTGACACTGTGTGTACTGTTAAGCATAAAATAAACTACATTATGGTAACAGGCGAACCCTAGACAGTGTATTTACTATTTATGTTAGTTGTACAAAAATTTGCAGACCAAAAAGAATCTTTCCCTGAGAGGGTTAAGATAATCGATTCGTGCAGATACAATACATACAACAAAACAAAAGATAAAACTTCATTTTGATAAGATGAGAATGCTTGTAAATTGTCGGTTTGTGTCTCGTGCAAAAATCTTGAAAGTTAGGTGATTAGTGCTCAAAGTATGCATGATCTCTCTGCGATAAAATTTGTTGAGGTAGTTTCCAGTGTTAACGATATATAAGACTGGCTGTTGACGTCGCCCTCACCTTTCTCCTCCCTTTGGGACTGGCACTAACAGAGTACAGCTAGCGGTGGATTTAGATGTAATTGTAAAATATTTAGTTTGGTGTCATTGAAAAAATGTATATAGCGCCGCCTCAAGAGAAACTAATCAAGGGCGCTTCCTACGCTAGCCTAAACGTTGTTACAGTCACGAAGCTTTATAATAATACCATGCATAAACCGTTTTTAGGGTGAAAAATTCACCAGCTGTTTGATGGCCACGTGTTGAGCGCTTATGTGAGACTCTTAAGTGGCGCTATATAAATGTCTTGTTACATTACATTACATTACATTACAGGTTATAGATGCCGAGGGTAAATGAGTTGAGTATAGCGCCAGGTTTTTTGCACGGTTTGCATCTATAACCTATGGCCAGTATGCAATTAATAATTCGAAGGAAATGGTCCACCTTGGACCTTGGACCTGGTCTTGCCAGACTTGCCTTGCCCTGATGACTGAATAGTCGTGAGTTGTACCTGCGTCTGTGCATGACACGAACTTGTCACGCTCTATGATCAACAACATCGTCGAACTGTGCGATTTGCTACACAGTCAGACAACATTGCTTGTGGAACACCACGTGAAGTCTGAACAATTATGCTGATGTTTTAACAGACCAATTTCTCATTCCTTGTCAAGTCTTGATCAAAGCGAAACAAGGTTGGTTAAAGTTTGTCTTTTTGTGATGTAATTTTAATTGTAATTGTATCCAGATATAGCGCCGCACAGAAATCAGCAGCACTCTCGGCCTGGGTCAGTTCCTGTGTCAACGAACAAGAAAGTCTTGAGTCTTCCGGAACTGGGAAGGTGAGAGAGCAAGTAGCTGAAAGAGAAGAGACGGAGGAAGAGAACTCCAAGCTGATGGCAAAGCACCTAGAGTGGGCCGTAGCAGAGTGCATACGCGGAACAACCAAAAGGTCACGAGTCGAAGATCGCAAAGAGGTCCTCGCATGTAAGGAGGAGATCAAGGTGCAAAAGGACCTAGAGGTAGGATGGGGCCACCCCAACAAGGCAGTTACGCATGAGGGTAAAGATTTTTAACTGTATCCGCTGTTGAATAGGGAGACAGTGGCAGTGAAGGGTATCCCGAATATTATCGAATATAGCTTAAGATATAGCTTGGGCAAAGTGATTCTGAATCGTTTCTTCGAGTCTTACGAACTACGGCACTCAAATCTCTATTATTATTATTATTATTATTATTATTATTATTATTATTATTATTATTATTATTATTATTATTATTATTATTATTATTATTATTATTATTATTATTATTATTATTATTATTATTATTATTATTATTATTATTATTATTATTATTATTATTATTATTATTATTATTATTATTATTATTATTATTATTATTATTATTATTATTATTATTATTATTATTATTATTATTATTATTATTATTATTATTATTATTATTATTATAAACTTTGGAATTGCTTATAATCCGAATAGCGGCATTAAGAATAGACTGGAGTTTGTGAGTATTAGAGGCGGCGAGACCAATATATTAATAGTATTCAACACTGCATATACATGTAATTATTATATGCAGCGTTCACAAAGTCCACCTGAGTGCAGATCATGGTATGGACCAGAGTAGCGTTGAGCAGCGTACTACAAACTTCATTTATATAAAATTATAAGTCATTAAACGATTCAAGCGTGCATGTAATTTGTCGCTCAAACAAGTCGAATTGTGCAAATAATTCAGAATATTTAGAAGAATAGACTTCAAAATCATCAATTCGTTAGTTGGTACTGTTGTCTTCCTCTATTAGAAATATAAACTCGGTGCTTACTACCGTAACTGTTTAACGCTTACTAATCGGTTATTCCGTCAATAACCACGCCTTGTATTTTCCCCAAGATGTACAACCAACCAAGATATTTCAATAATGCTCCTGTCCTATTCATGTTGTTAATTCTGTTTTCAAGCAGTGCGCTCTGACTAAGTCATAAATCGTGGCTGGCGATACTGAGCTTTTGTATAAAGGATCTGCGTCGGAGATGTTTGAAGGTAGCCGAAGATGACTAATAGCCTACAAGGAGGCTAGTCAGTTGAAGCGGAACAGTTTGCAGTGCCGCTGATAGACTCTATAAAGGCGTAAAACATACATTGTATTGTCCCAGTGCGCAAGGCCACAAGAGAAGAAATAGGTTTTGAGAAAGGTCGTGCATACAGTCACGCCCAACGTTAGTAGATTGATATGTTCATGTACTACCTCAGATCGTAGTTTTCGACTTGATGTACTACCTCAGTGACGTCATCCCGTTTCTACCTCAGTGCATTTCTACCTCAATGCATTTCTACCTCAGTGAGTCATCTATTTTCTACCTCAATGCATTTCTACCTCAGTGAGTCATCTATTTTTTACCTCAATACTTTTCTAACTCAGTGAGTCAGCTATTTTCTACCTCAGTGCTTTTCTAACTCAGAGAGGAGTTAAGTCCCGCCCCTTTTGTTCTATTGTTCCTTTGTCTAGCGCCAACAGCCCAACGCTTTTGTTTCTTTTGTTTCTTTGTTTGGTTCAATACAATTTTCTTTCTTTGGGTGGCCCACGGCCTCCAAGCGCTTTTGTATACAACTAATTTGATTGACAGGCACAAACTGATTCCATATTTCTAGGGAAGGGAGGCTGCGGGTTGTCTTCCGTTGGATTCAGCGCTCTAGTGACGCACCACTTGAAACATTCGTCGTGATCATTTTTCAGGTTTATAATTGCCTTTTTACTAGCAAGTTCTTCAGGCAATGGAATGTAAGAACTACCTTTCAACGGTTTGTATATTACCGTATTGATGTCTAATTTTACTACGGCTCTGAATCTCCAATTACTTCCACGCATTTGAAAACTAGCCATCGTCTCCATGAGTTTAGCTTTCGCTTTGTCATACATTTCATTCACGTCGGTAGAGTCTAAAACAACTTCCGTCATCGAGCGAAACGGTATATCATCGGAATCTACTTCTCCGGTTTTAATATTCACACGCTCCATAGTGCAAGTAAGAACTAAATTGATCTTTGTTTGTCGATTTTGAGAGAGTAGGCTAACTACCCGCGACTCTACGGCATTAAGAAAAGACACGGCGTCGATTCCAGCAATTCCATCGATCGTGTGTTGTTTGGTAAATCCCTTAATAGCCTACGCAGTCTCTCGAATTTCGAAAGTCCCTTTTTTACTCGGTTTGTTGAATATGGATTTAATTTTTGTTTTAGTCTTATCAGCAAATCTATTAACGGCAGCTATAGTATTATCAGCGAATGTATTAACGGCAGCTTTGGTCTTATCAGTAAATGTACTA
Organism: Aporrectodea caliginosa; assembly: GCA_020284085.1. NCBI lineage: Eukaryota > Metazoa > Annelida > Clitellata > Crassiclitellata > Lumbricidae > Aporrectodea > Aporrectodea caliginosa. The sequence goes on from JACEVL010000039.1 coordinate 537,064, forward strand.
ACAGACTGTAGCCTTGGTATTATCGATGAATTTATTAACAGCAGCTTTGGTCTTATTAGTAAATGTACTAACAACAGCATTGGTCTGTTTAATGATTCTTCCCCATAGTGTTGAGGATAGTTTTAAAGATGAGGGAGCAGATACCGGAACCTGGGTGGTGGGAACCGGAGAGTCTACCAAATTATTTCCCTGTACGGTTATAACACTGTGAGTACACCTCAGCGATACGAATGCAAACGAGTTCCGCTTTTCGCAGTCTCGAATAACCAACCATGCCTTTATCTTTAGCGATATTTCGCAATTCTTTGACAGTCTTCGATGTGTATTCCATTTTATATACAGAATTTATTTCTTTAAGCCAAAACGAGATAATATTTCTCATGTTTTACAACCGAGCTTACATATAGACCAACGCCGCCCCAGAAAACTACGGGGATTGTCCCAGCCATTACGCGATGAGCCAGCAGCGCGCGTGATCTTAACGATACCGCGAGGACTACCTATAGTTTCAGGATGAGGTGGCGGCGGCGCGGGTGGGTGGCAACGAGCGGGTGTGGAACATGGCGTTAACTAGTAGTCAAGTCAAGTGATGTGGTAATTAAAGGTCATTTACGACTTGAACAGTCCCGGTACACCGTGCACAGATGCAACTGTTCCAAACGCCGATTATTTACACTACTGACAGGTCATTTATTTTCCTTTTATTAAAGTCGTTTCCAATAATTACAAATTTCGTAATTTCCGTTAACTTTGTAAATACAGAATCACTGTAGCGGAAATTGAATTGCGCTACAAAAATTTAGTATATTGTATTTAAGTACAATATTAGTAAGGAATGTGGTTGCTAGATGGCGGTAGTGCGTTGCACGCTTTGCCATGGCGTTGCATGCAAACACTTACCTGTCGCTAGAGGCGCTTAATTTCTCCAAAGGTGTTATTTGACCAGTCTGTCAACAGACTTACTGAATAGCCTACCCTAGTTCGATCGACCGTGAAGGATGCAGATCGCCGATGCGATAAGCTAATACAACTTCTGAAATTTTTCATAAGGAAGCGTAAGATTTCGGCTTAAAGTTATAAATAACTGACTTCCTGTATAATCGATCGGTTGGGAGAAATTATAGAAATTATACGCTGAAACGACGGGTTCACAAAACTGCTACCCGATTGAAAGATCACGTTGCCAAATACAGGTGATGGCGGCCATTACGGGTTTCCACAACGGACTCCAGATAACTTTGTGGTGACAAAATTTTATCATTCCTTTTTAATTCGGCCAAAGTGAATGTTTAACAAAGCTTATTTAGTAACAAAGCTTTGATAATTGAGAGGAGAACAGTTGTAAATGATTGTAAGATTTTGGATCCGATTAACTTAAAAGAATTTAATTATAATATCAAACGTTTGTCATGGATTCAGATGTTCAATTGAACTGGATAGACATGAAGTCCAAAGACTCTTAGTTACGTTCATTGTGCGCTTGTAGTTCGAAGATTTGTTAGTTGTAGTTAGTAACCCAGATCCTGTTTGCTTTAACAGAGATTTTTCATCTGGTAGGATTCGATTTGCGATCTGAGTCGCTCGGCGATCCAAAGGTACGCAAATCAAAAACCTGCTTCGGAGACTGCATATTCTCCGTTGCTGGACCTAGGTGTTGAACAATCTTCCATCTTCACTACGTTCAGCAACATGTTTGGAGTCATTTAAGTCCAGACTCAAGACATTATTTAAAGTTTGCGCATCATGATTAAGTTATTTTTAGCGCGTCAAAGCGCCCTTGTAACGACATGACTGTGCTGTGCTACGGCGCTGAAGAAATCATCATTATCGTCATCATCATCATCATCATCATCATCATCATCATCATCATCATCATCATCATCATCATCACCATCATCATCATCATCATCATCATCATCACCATCATCATCATCATCATCATCATCATCATCGAACCCCGGTGCTGGTTGAGTTAGACAATGTTGACGAAAACAAATCGTTGTATGAGAGACCATGGGGAAAATAGATTTACAGCCTGTTTGTGAAATGGGTTCGAACCCTGAGGGTTAGGCCTACTTCCTGTTCGGTCGGATGTCACGGACTTTCACTTGAATATCCTGCCACCTGTTACAGAAAGTAAGTATGAAAGGGGTTTGACCTCTTCGTGCGTCGTAGCGTACGGTTACGGAGAAGGGCACCAGTGACTAATCGACATAATCCTTCTTACTACAAGAAGACCACCTACCGCTCTCACCAGCTCACCATTTCCAAGCAGCAAGCGCCCATGTAAATGATGAAAACGCTACATCGTGTTAAATATTTTCTCAAAAGATGATATGTGCAGCATTGTGCACTGCTATCTCGGCGCTATAGAAGCCACTGAAGTTAATTAATATGCTTTCGTAGAAGCTGAGTGCACCCCATTGTCCGTTCTTCGCATCTCTCTCTCTACACCCGTCAATTAACGTTTGCGCTCTGGCGCTTTCTGCAGAGTGAGCCGTGTCTATTCCTCGACTCTCCCTTTCTCTCTCTCTGTCTGTCTGTCTGTCTCTCTGTCTGTCTGTCTCTCTCTCACTCTCTCTGTCTCTCTCTCACTCTCTCTGTCTCTCTCTGACTCTCTGTCTATGTCTCTGTCTCTGTCTGTCTGTCTGTCTGTCTGTCTGTCTCTCTGTCTCTGTCTCTCTCTCTACCTATAAAATTTTATGCCAGGTGTGAAATATAATATAGTGTGATTCAAATGGTCAAGCAAAGAAGCTAAGCATACATAATCAAATCTACAATTAAAATAAAATAGTATACACTTAAATGAAAATTATGTAATAGCCGACTGCCCCTATTTGACTACGCTGAACTTAAATCTTTTAAGATGATCATGCAACTGCGAAATATTGTGTAAAGCTCCAGCATATTTTCGCTACGGCAACATTTCCAAAGCAGCCTGGACTGAACGTGCACTCTCTGTCATCATGTCTGTGTCAAGTTTTCCAATCTGGATGTGTAATGCGAAATGTACGGTTTGTTGCCAAGCGAAATAACCTGTATGATGATGCCCTGCTGTTTAAATCCTGATGTCATGCTAAAATATAAAACGAAAATGCTTTAAAACTAGGGCTCTGGATAGTTATTTAAAACTGTAAAAACAAAATAAAAAACGTAAAAATCCTCGTTTAAAAAAATAAATAACGAAAAAATGGGGAAAACGGAAAAGAAAATAATTTGACTTTATTACATATTTTACTGCATTTTAAAATTAAAAACCTTGTTTACACAATTTAATTTTAATCAGCAAATAACATAACTTCATTAGTAAACACCAGGTAACAGTAATCTACATGTACAATTACTTTGTTTTTCGTAAGTTTGGTTTAATGAGAAATTGAGAAATTAGAAATATCGAAATCTTTTCAAATTTAAATTGAATACATAATTATGTCCACTTAAGTCCATGCTGACATTAACAATTAAAAACTAAACTTTGTAAGTATAGAGAGTACTTTAAAAAATTGTACTTTCAATTTTGATTTATATAAGAGCTTAATATGAGTAATATCAGTCAGTTTATCAGTCAGTCGGAGATAACAGTATACAAAGACAACATTTCGCTTTTTAGATCACTTACAAATTCAAATAACATTTATAAATTTTATTTCCAGTGCTACGTGCTATTTATTTCTCAACTGATTATATAAAATAATGACGTAAATTAGAAGAATCCGTAAAGGGACGGAGACAACGTAAGGGATATCAGACAAAAATAAAATTAAACAAATAATAACAGACAGTAAATAAATAAATAAATATAAAAAAAATTATAAACGGAAACAGTGTGACGAAAAATAAAAAAGAAAAAACGCGATTTTGGGGAAAAAAATTTAAAAAACGAACTATGAGCTCAAGTGCACGAATTTTTTCTAAATAACTGACCAATCGTTTAAACTAGTCTTCATCTTCCTTACATTTCCAAAGCAGCCAGCTAATTATTATGCCAAGCGTTGGTAGCCCTCAGTCAGTATTAAATGTAGATTCCTAAGTCAACTATTGTACTTAAATTATATTGATTTTTTAGAATCCGACACAATTTTTCTGCTGTTTTCGAAATATGGCAGCAAATGATGAATGTAATGAGAAAAAAGAGTTCTCAGATTTTATAGAACAACTCCTTTTCCGAAAATGTGACCATGTGCAATTATGCACTGGGAGCTGTTTTGAACTTCCTCTAATCTACTTCTTAGAAAACATAACCGACATTGACTGCATATGGTACAGTAGAAACATCTGTGCCATCAACAAAGTTGCAACAGTTCCAAGCAACTCCATAGGAACTGTGCTGACTATTCAGTCTGAAGGATCACACCATGGATATGCAAGGTTACATTTTAAACACAACAACCTGCCCTACATATTTGTGGCAGTTCCAGAGGAAAGACCAGCAAGATTGCAGGTTTTGTTAAAGAAATCGGCTATTTCACCAAGTTTATTTTCCGAATCCAGCTACATAAGTAAATATGTAGCCAATTTTGAAGGTCTATCCCGTGATATCGTAGAGGCGATTTGGTGTCCAAACTGGCCCGAGGAGGCAATTGAGTGGAAACTCCGTGAACGACTAAATGGTTGGCCAATAGAGAATATTGTGAACAGAATTGTCAACAATGGATGCCTTCTAGTTGCTAAACCGCACCAAGGAAGTCAATTTATTGCAAACGAATGGCGATTCTCTTTTTCTGAGGCAGAACTCTTCTTAATACATTCTTGGAACGACGTTCAAATGCATATTTATCATATTCTGCGTCTGATTAAAAGCGATGTCGTAAGAAAATGTGGTGGTAAGATGATGACCGTTCTCACCACGTATCACTTCAAAACTCTAATGTTTTGGGCATGTGAAGAAAAGCCCAAGGAATTCTGGTTCCCAGAAAATATAGAATCCTCTGTTAAGAAATTGGTAATTGTTATGATTGAATGGTTGATAAATAAGCAGTGTCAAAACTACTTCATGCCGGGTAACAACATGTTAGACCATTTGCCAGACAGTCACAACTTCGAAAGAGAGGTGCAGTTTCTGACAGATTCTATAAATTTAGTTTATGAGTATATTTCAAACACCGTTCCTTTTGCAGAGGATTGCAATAATGATAGATATAGAGAGTTTTCTGTGCGTATTCCAACTAACGTGCTTTATACTTTACAGTTGAGAGCAAGCCTCTGGTAGTTTGCTGATCCGTCTAGACTTGGAATGGAGATGTATGCACATAGCGATGGTATAGGCAAACGTCGTTTGTTCCTATCTGACATTTCCAACTTGTTCCAGTGCCTTACAATCCATCAGCGTCTTATATTAGCTAAGGACATGAAAGAGAAATTAAGTCGTTTGCACGAAGTTGAAGAATGTTTCCGAAGGACAAACGAAAAAGAAATTGGTGGGTTCACGCATGTTGATATTTCGCCTATGGATAATTTTCACGTCATATTGGCAAAGCTGGTAAGGAAGAATATAGATAGCAGTAATAGCATTGAATCACTTAAGAGCAACCGTCAACAATCTGAATCTATATATCTGCCTGGGAAATACCCACGATGGGAATTATGTTACAGCAGAACAGAATCCATACAACGAAGTCATCTTGCCTATATGTTAGAAATTGGCGGCAATATAATGAATGAAAGAATAGTGAAAGCAACTTGCTTTCACACAGCTGCCTATGAAGCAAATTTATACTGGACACTGTTTAAAGAAGATAGAAATGATCACTCTCGGAAAAGTTTCAAAAAAGCACTAGACATTTGTAAAAAGTGGCTTTCCTATGGTAAAACCATCGAAAACAGTTTTATTTTCAAGTTGGGTTTAGGTATACTTGGACTACCAATAATAATTTCCAATCGATGGTCAGGAATTTTTGACAAATACATTCAAGTGGTACTTGGTTTTTTATCGCTTGTCAAGGCAACTACAAACCGTAGTTTTCAAGCAAGTTATAAATTGTCAGATACAAATATGGATTCCGATGTCCTTGTTCAGGTGCGTCCAAGAGATTTTCTTGCATACATACGATATCAGTGTAGATTTCATTTAAAACAATATTCTATGTTAGATGAAAGTTTCACGCGGGATATGCAAATTGACATATCACGAATGTTTTTGTACACGGCCGCACGTATAAGTACTGACTCTAAATGAAGAAATAGCACGATTTAAGAAAGCCTGTGACAACCGATTAGGACTGTTTGATCTTGTTTGATAATTTTGGCAGACTATCGTCATTGAACACAGTAATAGGTTTCGGTTAAAGAAAGGCAAAAAATAAAGCACCAATCAGAAATATGTTATTATGAATTTATGTATTGATATTTAGAAGGATAGTGTATGTAGCCTACTTAGCTGTTATTTTTGGGTGTAAATACTCGATAGTAGCACCTTCTGATGCCAGAAAGTAATATCCTTTGTGGCTAATAGAAGATGACAATGATGTAACCGTAGTCAGGTGAAGATTTCAGTGAAGACCTCCAGCGGAATGCTGCTATTCTCTTTTCACCTATTCATCAATGCCACATATTCTTGTTTGGCTTGGTATCTGTTAAAGCAAAAGAAGTTTGATAGTACATTTCAGTCATTTTGGTGACCATTAACGTAACTGAGAGTAAACCCCAATATCGTTCTTGCTAAAGTTATAACAAAAGCTCTTCACATAAAACTAAATGTTGTAAAAATTCCAATAAGTTTTCCTATTATACTCTGGCTGTAGTTCAGTGCTAAGGTTAATAAATATTTTTGAATGCCTCTGTCATAATCAGGATGTCTTAGTTAGATTGGACATAATTATTAACACTATGACGACAAAAGTGTATTAAAAACGACTGGGCAACCAATGCAGCTTGTCGCTAAGGTGTTAAATCATTGCACCAAGGCGTAAAATTACGAAGATCTTCATGTTCAAGGGTGCAGTAGAAACGTCGTTCTTATGCTTGAAGGTCACTTTCTGTGGCCGATGGGGTCGCTGTAGGGCCTATCCATCATGAAATTTGTTGGTGTATAACCTTTAGAAGCTCATGCGACCATGTTCGCGGTCCTTGTCATAAATTTTACGAAAGCACGCTGACCGCCTACCATCTCACGAACTGAATCATAGCCGCAATATTATGTGACGAAAGTAGTCAAACACTGGTTTGTTGAGGAAGATCTCCGCCGCGGGATCTCCGTGGCGTCCAAAAGTGTTGCCAAAGTCAACAGCCAGAAGTATTCTGGAGAACAGGCTAAACCCTGAGCATAGAACCCATGTTGTTTCGAAGAGCTTTTCCAATAAAATATAGAATGGGCGTGTAGTTGTGCCAGCGCATGATAAACGGATATGTATATATATTTATGGTTCTAACATACATATTGTAAACAACATACTTGAACGAAGTCAACGAATCACTTCCAGTCTGTACACTCCAATACGATGCAAATATTTTATGTGACGCAAAGGTAGGCGAAGCACGTTTTCCAGCTGACGCGGAAGCCGGTTAAGTTAACTTAAAGTCAAAACAGATTACTGTAGACGGCCAGTGAGATGCGTATCTGCACTATCGCTTCGATCTTTGTACAATATTCTTGTTCGCAGCTAAGCTGCAACATGCGATTTAAGCCATCGGAGACTGCAGTAAGACCAACACTAACACTCGTTAATCGATCTGCAATGCCTGAAACCCCAAACACCTATAGGATCCAAGGGATGTAAAACCTCTCAAGTTGCACTCGCAGTAAAGACAGAGTGAGCCCATCATTGGGCTACATCGTAATTATTTGGCTCTTGTTAGTTAAGATTTTGAGTTCTGGTTCTTTGATTCTGTTGTGCTAAAGTATTATAAGATTAATGAGGTGTGGGCGAATCTTCAGATCAATCCGCCCTAGCAGATGAGGCAGTTGCGGAAATCTCATGTGGTGTGATAGGCTACAGGATCGATCTGAAGATTCGCCCACAGTCCAAGAAACAAATTCAGTACATGAACGTGTTTCCACAGAATTTCACATATTAAACATTTTACCTCCGGTAGAGGGCAGAAGACACAAAGCAAAATCGGAAATATTATGCAAACTACTTACTCTAACATACTGGCAAGTTTTCATCACTATTAGAAAACGTTTGCTCAAAAAAATTTCACTCCACCCTAAAGGTTAACCTTTCGTTTCACGGGACCTACAACTGATAGGCCAATAAACATTTTCCTGGCGTCTATATTATGTTTTTCTGAGTCCTGTATTCCGAAAATATATTCAACAGAGTTATAAAATACATGTGCTCAGTGAATGACCATAGTTTAGGTTCCGTTTACCTGTAATATTCAACCTTTGTTTCTCCGGAACCAAATTACTAAAATTGGTTTCAGATGTCTATTTTGTGGTTTTAGAGATTGACAAATCAAAGACCTGTGCACTCAACATTGCACGATCATTGATATAGGCCTAATAGTTTTAAGGTCACTTGACCCGGCGTGGTTTACCTTTGTTTCATAGGAACTGGAAGGAACAGAATTGTGATTGTGACTTATTTTTAGTGAAGACATTGAAGCACTTTCTTAAACATGAGATTAGCCATTATACGCAATGGTTCACAGTAAAATTGGTACAGCAGACTTTCTACTACTATACCAAGGTCATATGAACCGTTACAGACCAATTAACCTCTTACTTGTTATTACAGATTATGGACTGTAAATACCGTAGTGTGGCAAGCATGGGTCTTCCCTATTTCTTGTAGCTAAAAATCCTATACTGGGCACCAATTATAATGCCTAAGACGTGTGCCTATGGACATATAAAAGGTCAGTTGTAACGTCACGGTGAGCGACGTCACGTGATCTGTGACATTATAATAACTACACAGTGTCAAAATGGACTTTTCGACTTCCTTGTAGTCGAAAACCATAGTCTGAACACCGAGATCTTCTTTCCAAGGCTTCTGGATGTGGATATAGAAACGGTTACTGGTTCGGAAGCAGAAACTGCCAGTGGGTTTAAAAAATATGTTTCCAAACATTCACAACATGATGCCAATATAATCCACTTAACACTTTAAGAGAAACCAACGATACGAAATTTGTAAGTTGTTTGAGGCACCTCTAAATCAGTTCAATCTTGCTGTGGCTTAGGGTATTGTATTGTATTGTATTGTATTTGAACACTTGTTATAGCGCCCCTACCAGATTTCCCATTCAGAGGCGCTCCCGACTACTGCGCGAACGCTGAATCGGAGTTTCACGCCGAAGCGCATGAGCAATTGCGAGTGAAGGACTTGCCCAGGGTCCCTACGCGGCGACTTTGAGGTGGATTCGAACCCGCAACCCTCCAGCTGCAAGGCACCGAACATACCCCTAAACCACCACGCCCCAGTTGTATTGTGATGTGTTGTATTGTGTGTTGTATTGTACTCCACGTTTATAATGCGACCGAGCCACCCGCAGTAAAGATCCGAGAAATTAATCTCTGATAAACCGACCCGACCGGGAAGCGAACCCGGGGCGCCGGCGTGACGAGCAGGCTACCAACCCACTCGGCCACTCAGGATCCAGGTGGCTGTGCATTGTTTATCACTATAATAGCTAAGAGAAACTTTCTAGAGGTTGGCCATTGATATTTCAGAACTTTGATGTTTTGGGTCACTTTATTGTAGCCTATTCTTTTATTGAGTATGATAACCTTTTATCGACGTCTAAACATCAATCCAGTCAATACACTCTTGAAACAATGAAACACAAAGAGCGAATGCCAAGATCAATAATAATTATAGATCGAACGCAATAGGTTAAATAGACCGGTAAAATAGTTTGGAGATATGGATATCCACATAGCATTGATATCTTTGGCACATGGTCAAGAAGTGATATCATTACAATTGCGTGAAGATCTAATGCAATCGTTTATTAATCCTGAAAGTGAACCAATCATTTTTCTGACGCCTTTAAAGTAGCGAGTCTGCCTCAGACGTAGCGGTATTATTATTATTATTATTATTATTACTATTATTATTATTATTATTATTATTATTATTATTATTATTATTATTATTATTATTATCATCATCATTCATTCATTATTATCATCATCATCATCATCATCATCATCATCATCATCATCATCATCATCATCATCATCATCATCCGTACCAAAACTATGCGAAGAGTCAGCTTCCACGATTTATGAATTTCGTTTTTCACCTATCCTTCAGTGATCGTGAAAACTGTTTTAATTTGTCATTTAGGGAGCCTATAAATCGAAATGACAGCTTTTCGGTCTTCGCCAGCAATTAAAAACAATTAGTAGGCCTACCCTTCAATAAAATTAGTTTTGACCTGGTTGCATGTGATGTTCCTGCATTATAGAATTGGGGTTGACATGTTGTGGGTGTTTTTTTTACACGATAGTGACCCCGCTCGATGCCTGATAATGTCCACGTTTTGGCTGCTATAATTAATGTTTGTATGTTGTAGTTAAATATTAAATTTTATCGAGCCCTGCAGCGGAAGGCTGCTATTGCTGCTATTCCTTTTTCACCTATCCATCAACACTGCGTATTCTTGTTTGGCTGTGTGCTTATCCAACAATGGAATTTTGATGTTATGCACAACACCTTTTGTGATCTTTGCATTGCCTTAAATTGAAAACTGACATCAGGATTTTCGACAAATTATAACAAACAGCAGTTAGTTGAATCTTCTCAAGTGTTGTGTTATACTCTACTTGGCTACATCAGCCAACTTCACTTTAACTATTAACAAAGTTTAGATATGCAAATTAATGTTATAAATATCAGTATGCAAGTTGGCGCGCTGTTTCAACTCTCTTTCGGTTTTGCTGCCCATTTTTCGATTGGCCTACTGTATAAGCCAAACAAAATAATAAACAATGATTTATAGGTAAATCTATATGCACGCGCTTAGAAAAGCTGAAGCGACCGAACCCAATTATGGTTCATTTGGACCATTAATTAATTATTGTGACTTTAGGCAGAAAACAACAGGGCACTCTGCAAATACGGGACACTGGTCTCTCAAGCTCAACAATAGAGACAAACGATCTTTACTTATCTGCACAGAAATAATAAATTGAAGAAATCAATGAATCGTTATAAATATGCATTTAATAGATAATTATATCAAGTGCCATGTTCTTTCATTGTAAATAAATGTAAATGCGTACGATTTTATATAGCGACCGTGTGGCCCCGACCATGCTACTCTTTCAATCAGTTAATAATTGCGTGAGGTCCTTCACCACAGCCTCCCATTTTAATGCCTCGCCATTCAAGGTCACAGTACGCATTATTAATTAGTGTAGCTAGCCCATAGATAACCCTCGGGTTTCATTAATGGCAACCAGAGACGAGCTACATCGCTAATGTGGGTCCAATGCAGTGTGATTCTCCTTGCAGATTTTATTTTATTCTTAGTTACAGTTAATGGTTTAATATTTCAGCTATAGTTATAGTTATAGTTAGTATTATTTTTTAGTTATAGTTATAGTTAATGGATTTTTATTTTAGTTACTTTTAGTTACTACTTAGTTACAATAATAATTAAGGCTATAAGCAAAATTGTGCATATTAACACGCTGTTTCACAATTTGCTCAGAGCTTTGAAAGCCTTTGCAGCATGGGTGCATTCAGCTTTTCGTTATCGTTATCGTTAACGAGAATGACACTGGTCCAATGATATAATTTAACATAATTATATTAAATATGAGTCGACGTCAGCTTAGCTCTTTGATGTCTAAATATACTTGCACATAATTATAGCCCTAACTTTAATAAGCCATTCGATCATTAGGCCCTATACTTCCACTCTCAAACGAAGGTAGGGCTAAAGTTTTTCCCCCAAACAGTTTAAACCTTGGGTCTGAAGTTACACGCACACAAGTCATGTCATAACCTTTAGAATTATTATTATTATTATTATTATTATTATTATTATTATTATAATTATTATTATTATTATAATTTACCATTAATAATAATTATTATGCAAACAAACCACAAACAATTTGCCGATAGACCTCTGAATCTATGGTTCCCCGATGTGGTTATTGTATACGATGTGAAGCGACCTCTTTCGTTGGGATCAAAGTATTAGCCGATGGGCCTCTGCAGCTATGGCTCCCCTCTTTCCAATGTCGATCTCTTTCCTTGAGATCAAAGTAAAGTCCGGACTTCCACACCTCTGCCAACAGTGACGACGCCATCGTGTTATATCATCATCATATTCGTTTAATTTCAAAATAATCCAGTTGACAAAACGCAACAGGTTACAAGTAACACAATTAGTTAATAGAGTCAGGCTAAAGATAATAATTCAAAACAGATACAAGTAATTATAATACAATTAATATGTATCTATAAACAAGATTCTTGGTATGTAATTACATTTATCATTGATTGGGAGATTAAAATTATGAATTCTGGGTCGTAAGTTATATTTGATTTGCTGTGTAGGCGGGAAAATTCCTCGGAGAACATGACATGATTCCCCACAAATAGCCCGAAATAAGCCAGAATCAGCAGCTTGGGACATATCTACAACGCTAGGGGTAGTAGATAAGAGGAAGCCTCTACGTTTCATCCTATTTAGCATACTCTGTAATTTATTCCTATCAGTCTCACTGGCATACCCCCACCAGGCAGGGGAGGCATACATTAGGTGTGCAACAGTGGTTGCCATAGCAACATCATGCAATGCGTAAGTAGACATGCCATGATCTCTCAAAACACGGAGGGCGTATAGAGAAGTGGAACTTGAGGCAAGGACTTTTCAGTATGCTTTGTCATGCGCATGTCAGAACTTAGGGTAATCCCTAGCACTCTAATTGTGTCAACCCTTTCAGCACCTTGGATGACAATAGGTATAGGTGATGCTTTGAAACCCCTTTTTGAGAAAATTATTTCACGAGTCTTAGATGGATTTAACTTCAAATTATTAGTTTTTGCCCAGGATGCCACATGGTCATATTCTTCGGCAGCTGTTCCAATATTAGATGATCCTACTAATAAATAGGTATCATCAGCATATTTAACAAGAATATTAAATCTGTTTTTGGGATGAAGGTCAGCCGACCCAACTACGTAGGATCCAGGTCCAACCCCAGATCCTTGAACAACACTAGCATTTATGGATGCAATTGACGAGACTTCTCCTTGAAACTTGGTGATATGCTTGCGGTCATGAAAATAGTTTGAAAGCCAATTGAAAATATGATCCGGAATATCAATAGATCCAAGCTTTTCCAACAAAGTGTGATGACGAATAGTGTCAAATGCTTTGGAGAAATCCATTGAGACCATGATGACAAATTCATGTTCCTGTAAGAGGGAAGTAATATGATGTAAGAGGGCGATTAAGGCAGCAGTAGTTGATCCTGTAGGCCGGAATCCATATTGATCAGCTAGATTCTCTGATGTAGGTGGTACTTGGAACGCAGGGTAGATATAAGTGCGTACGATTACTCGTTCAACAAGACGTGAAAGGATAGGCACCACGGATATCGGACGATAATCAGCTGGAGAAGCAGGATCAGGAACTTTAGGAATTGGATGAATGACTGCAATCTTCCATTGGTTAGGCACGTGTGAAGTTGCTAGAGAATTGTTGATCAAGTGAGTGAGGATGGGTGCAATGATGGGTGCCAGAATTCGAAGAAACCATGCAGGAAGGGCATCAGAACCCTCAGCAGTGGCATGAAGCCGGTCCAGAAGATAGAATACATTCATTTCGGAGAGAATAGAATATCCAGGCTCAGCGGTCGATCGAAGAGGAGTATTAATGTATTCAGCATCAGTAGAGGTTTTAGCATAATGAGAATTAAGTTCTTCAGCTGTAATCACACTACTCGGTACACGGGTAGACGTCTTTTTTGTTAGTTGGTTAACTGTCTGCCAAAGTTTCTTTGTTCCATCACGTGGATTGAGATTATTCAGGTGAGTACGATTAACCCTCGAGATTGCTTTGCCAATCCTCAACGCTAATGCAGATGCCTCCTCTAATTGACCCTTTCTCATAAGTTTATTCTTTTTACGAGTCAAAAACTTAATCTCAGGTGTAAAATAGACAGGATCCTTATTAGTGATGGTTATGGCTCGTAAGGGGTAATATGTATCCAACCACAATGACATTTGCTGGTAGAAGGCATCCCACGATTCTTGCGGATCAAGAATAGATCGAATAAAAGAATCGTCAAAGTCCTTTAGATCTGACAATAAAGATGCATTCTGATTAGGAGTCTTTTTTCTGAAGAGCCTCTTTGTAGAGCGTTTATTTCTGTCTCGAACTCCACCTGTATTATTAACCACAATTGCTCTATGATCTGTTTTTATCACTGATGCTACCACTTTTGTTGAATATAAGTCAGGGGCCGAGGTCATAAACATATCAAGTGTGTTGGCACCTCGCGTTGGCTGATGAACCATTGAAGTTAGACCTGTACGAATAGTAACTTCATTGAAATCAAGTTGGTTGAAATCTCCAGCAAGGACCACTAACGCTTCAGGGTCTATGCGAAGTAGTTCTTCAAGTGAACATTCAATGTAGTCCATTAGATCAGATGTATCATAAATCGGTCTGGGTGGATGGTACAGAGCCCCAACAAGAACAATTGCATTCCTAACCTCAACCCTAACCCATAGTAGTTCAAAACTCCGTTTGTCTTTCAGCGGTAAGGAGTTGCAAATAGTCGCAGAAAATGAATCCTCAACGAAGATGGCAACACCACCCGCTCTACGGCTTAATCTGTCTCTACGATAAGTATGATAGCCCTGAACTGAGCATAACTGATCAGTGTGATACTGTTTAAAATGAGTCTCAGTCACAATTGCTATGTCAGTGCTATAGCCTAAAAGTTCTGAATGCAGCTGATCAAGAGCATGCTTTTTAGCTAGAGATCTAGCATTGATGATGTAGAATGAAGGTAATTGTTTGCTGGCATAGAACATTTGAGGAGAACATTTTTGTACAACTTTTGGAACAGTAATGAGAACAGCTGGTCTGTACGGCTTTATTTTAGAGATCATGTTGTTGAGATATCTTGTTCCTTGTATGACAGGGATTGGTATAGGGTTTAGTTGATTAAGAGTGCAGTCATTTACTTTGTCAGCTTGAGCTCTGAGGTAGGCATTTCTATATGAAGAATATCGTACACGTTGATGTAATCCAGCACGAGATCCTCGGTAGCGTAACGGAGCAGTATTTATAAATAGAGCCAAAAACTGTGTGTGAAAACCAGAAAGAGTGGCTGTGGTGTACAATATACAATACTGTGCATGACACATAATTTAAGAATAAACTTATTGGGAATATCATAAATAGATTTATACACCATCAATTGCTCATATTCTAACGCGTCTTTGTAAGATAAATACAATCTAAGAATTAATCTTCTGAGCCATGTAATACGTTTCAGGCAAAGAAAGGTATAAGGCAGAGATCATATTAGACCTACTACGAATTTAAGCATTGAAATTTACACTGAGAGAGTATGTACTATTGTACTTAGCTGCCATTTTGGGAGTAAATACACGCTAGTGGCATAGACGCTGTGGCACCGCCTGATGCCAAAAAGTGATGTCGTTTGTGGCTAATTGAAGATGAAAACGATTCACTTACATTTAAGATTTAAGTGAAGCCCTCAACTGGAATGATGCTGTTCTCTTTCCACCTATCCAATATCCATCACAGCTAGACTTCCTATTCTATTGCTGGGCTTGGAAATGTGATAGTACATACATGTATAATTCATAAGGTAAAAACTGAATTGAAAACCTAATAATCGGTAGTTCGAAAAATTATAACAAAAGCTATTCATATAAAAATGAATGTTGTTAACATTCCTATAACGCTCTAGCTATAATATAGGCTATTGAATGTTTTTGTATGCACCTCTACAGTTTTAGACAGGTAGAACATTTTAAGTCATTACAGCAGGACACAAATTTACAAAGGTCTTCATACTTACGGATGCAGTAGAGAAGTCATTCTTCTGTTTGCAGGTCACTTTCTGGGGCCGATGTGGTCGTTGTACTCCATGAGCAACTTCGGAAGTTCATAAAGTTCGGAAGTTCATGTGACCACGTCGAGCGGTCGTTGTCATGAATTTCGCGAAAGCACGCGGACCTCGTATAGGCCTACCATCTCACGAATCTCAGCCTTTATATGTCACGGACATCGCCAAGCATCTGTTTGTAGAAAAAGGTCTCTGCCGTGGGGTCTCCAATTCTCCATGGCGTCTGAATGTTTTACAAAAGTCAACAACCAGCAGTGTGCTGGGGAGCAGGCTAAACCCTGAGCGCAAAACCCCGTGTATTTTCGAAGAGTTTTTCATTTAATAAAATATAGAATAGATGTGTAGTTGTGCCAACTTATAATAAATGGAAAGTATATTAATAAATATATATGGCTCTAACGTTCTACCGTACATGTTTACACAATAATGTTTACTTGAAAGAGGCCAACGCATCACTTCCGCCATATACATTGCAACAATTGTTTTATAATTATTATTCTCTCGTCGAACAGGAAGGCATAGCATAGTTTCCAGCTAGCGTTGAAGGCCGGTTAAAGCAAAAACAAACTACAGGGTGTGGTGAGTGAAATATGTATCTGCCCAAGCGCTGCAGTCAATGCACAATATCCTGGTTCGCAGCTAAGCTGCTACATCCGAGTTTCAACCATTCGGAGAATGCAGTAAGACCGACGTTAACACTCGAAAAACGATCTGCAGAGCCTTGAACCCCATAGACCTATGGGATCCAAAGGATGTAAACCGCAAAAGTTGCTCTCACATTTCAGACAGCGTAAGCTCATGACATGTGATTATAGTTCTTGTTAGTTAATATTTTTAGTTCTGGTTCTTTTCATTCTGTTGTGCCAAAGTATTACGAGACTATCATGTCATTACAAACCAATTTGTTGTAAAATAGGTTTCTCTAATAGGTGGGTCTGCTCTTTGTATATCTTAGCATATTTGTACACTGCATTGCCAAAATGCCATTGTTTTGAAACTTCTTCAGCTTCAGAACTATTACATTCTTTAAAATACAAAAGAAAAAAGAAATGCGAGAGCAACTTTGCGGTTTTACATCCTTTGGATCCCATGGGTCTATGGGGTTCAGAGCTCTGCAGATCGTTTTCGAGTGTTAACGTCGGTCTTACTGCATTCTCCAGTTTGAAACTCGGATGTAGCAGCTTGGCTGCGAACCAGGGCCTGTGTGCATTGACTGCAGCAGCAGGCGAATACATATTTCTCACCACACCCTGTAGTTTTGT